>OX442363.1:28818603-28831103 GCA_949357725.1 Hyperoplus immaculatus
TGAGGCTGTGTTCATGCAAATGGCTTCATATTTGGTCAAGGCTAATGTTTTCTGACCAATTTATGAATTTTATCCTCAATTCATTGATTTACACTATAATGCACTGTATATTAATTTTCCTCACACTCAGCCTCCTTGGCCAAAAAAGCCCCTCATTGACTCCCATTCAAACGACATTTTTTGACCCGGCTGCCAATAGCTGATAGAAACCTTTTTTTTTTGTTTTGTTTTATTTCCTTGTACTAATGTCTTGAAAATTTACATTTTTTGTGTTGTTTTTTTAATTGCATCGGTTTTCTCTCATATACCATTGGTTTTAATTACAGGCTGAGATTTAATATTGCTCTCCTCTGCTACTAGCCACTGCAGGCCACATGAATAAATTGTTTCAGCTAAAATGCTCTCTCTGTATTCTTAGTGATGGCTTAGTATAGTATAGATGTGTTTTTCGACAAATAAGTGTGTGTGCGTGTCTGTGTGTGTATCCCAACACGGACACTCAAATTCACATAGAGAAAAACAGTTCAGTGTAAATCCATAAAAACTGCATGTTTTGATCCCATGGTCAATTGAGGTTAAATACATGAATTTGGTAATATTAGACATTCATCCTGTTCTTATACCTTGAAATTTTAAATTTTTACTATTTTACAGCTGATGCGTGAATTTCATCCTTATAGGCCTGAAGAGCAAAGATACCCCTAGTGGAAACGAGGGAACTGTGATTCATTTTGTATTGTTATTAGTTGTAAAGGCTATAGGCAGGACTTAATTCATAAAACATCTGAAAAAATCAGAAAAATCTTAAATTTCAAGTTATAAGAGCAGGATGAATGTGTAATATTACCATATTCACAAATATATCCTCAATTAACCATGGGATCGAAACATGCTGTTTTCATGGATTTACATTGAGCTGTATTTCTATGTGAATTTCACTATCTGTTATTGGATACACACACAGGCACACATATTCACAAATACATATTTGTTGAAATACACATATACACTACTCTATGCCATTTTGAAGAACCCAGACAGAGCATGTTATCTCAAATATTTTATTCATGTGGCCTGCAGTGGCCTAAGTAGCAAGGGAGTGCAAATTTACATTTTAGCCTGTAGATGAAACACTGGCATATGTGTGAAATTAACAACAACTAGTAAAAAACACAAAAAATGGAAAATGTCAAGACATCAGTACAAGGAACCAAAAGAATAATAAAAAAAATCAGTTTCTCTCATCTTTTGGCAGCAGGGTCAAAAAGTGTAGTTTTAATAGAATTCTGTGTGTCGTACAATGGCCCTTAATGGAGGGCACATTTTAAATCTTAAATAGCAAAAAGAATAGAAATGCACTCAATTCAATATTATTGTTAATTCTTGACATCTATCACACTCTTATAATCCCCCTCAAAAAAATCCAATTTAGACTAATTATTTAGCTTTTAATTGATTTTTGGTGTTTTTTCATTAAAAAAAACGAGTGACTTTTTCTAAAACAACTGGAATTTAAAGGGTTAAAATCCTTAAATTAAAGATGAATATGGTTTGTATGGTGAGGACTCGAGTTGAAAAAGAAAGTTATAAAAAACAATTGGTGGAAAAATACATTCATGTTATTTTTATCTACATATCAATTCAAAGTGACACCTTAAGCGCCGAAGGAGGCAGAGTGTGAGTCTTTTTAAGGATGCACTGAAGGTTAAAGAGAGACGTGACGCACATTGGCATGTTTTTATTTACAAAGCCTTGACCGGGAAGCTTCCTCGTCCTTGACCGGGAAGCTTCCTCGTTATTTAACAGAAATGCTGCTTGTTTCAGATGGGCTTTATCAGACCCGCTCCACTGACATGCTTATGCTTTATGTCCCACAAGCCCGGTCTGAGCTGGGAAAGACAGCTTTTAGCTTCAGTGCCCCCGACTCCTGGAACAACTTACAGCAACAAATTAAACTAAATACCTTCATATCCTTTAACCAATTTAAACAAACTATCTTAAATCTGCCAAACTCTACCTGTAACTGTTTTAATTAGGCTATATTGTACTTTCACCCATTTCATTTTAATTGCTGCCACTCTTCACCACTGTGTAAATGTTTCAATTGTTTTTCTCTTCACCTGTTGTTGTGTATTTGATGTATTTGCATTGAATATTGTTTATGTATTGTTGTTTTTTCTTTGAATTTGTTTTGAACTCGACGTCATTGTAAATGAGGGTCAGCCCTCAATTGGTCTCTCGAGGATAAATAGAAGTTAAATGAAATGAAACACAGAGATGCTCTTGATGTAGACTGCAGTTCATAGTTTGACCGCTAGATGTCGCCCTGCACCATCTCAATATGTGAGTGTTAGAGGAGCTGAAAAAATGAAGAGCCGAGTCTGGATTTTTCTTCAATCTTCATCTCTACATTACTTAATGGAAATGCTCTAAATGACAATATTCTTATTGTGAATTTGGTAGAAATGTTGTCAGTAGTTTATATTATAAAACCAAAATGTTCATTCTACTCAAACATAAGCCTATAAAGAGTAGAACGAGAGGCACTGAACATTTGGAGTGGTCTCTTTATTTTCATAGAGTCTCTGTCCTCTTCACAGCAGACCCGGGTTAGAATCCAGCCCGGGTCGTTCTCTAAATGTCATCCCCCTCTCTGACAGATTTCATCTCTGTCTCTACAAACTATCTAATACAAAAATAAATAATATAATGTAGAAACATTATTTTTCTGCACTACATTGCAGATGGAAATACTGTAATTTTTACTGCACTGTCTATTAGCTACGTAAGATTTTAATGAGCATATAAAATATACACACCTTATATATATATATATATATATATATATATATATATATATATATAATGCATTTTTACACAGTAAATTAAGCCACTTGCTCTACTGTTGCAAAGTATAGTATTAAAATGCATTGCACATATGACGGCATCATAAAATGTCATTAATAATTAATTTCATAGTATAATTTATTATGTAAAGAAAATACAAATTTCTTGATAATATTTAATGCTATATCTACATAGGAGCGGGGCGCTGAGGCCGCCATGTTGCACCGCCATGTTTCTACAGTAGCTCAGAACGGACAAATTTAACGGCCTTACACGTTTTTATATACAGTGGGCGTCCTGGGGAAATGCACCTGTTGGAAGACCAAGAAGAAGAAGAAGTACTATAGAATAAATAACTAAATAAATCTTCACCTCATCACTTGATATTGTGGAAAGACTTGAGGCAGTGGTGGATGATGCCATCTTTAGTAACTAAAGCCTCTTGTCCTTGAAGGCCACCGTAGCTTCTGTAAATTCTCTACAAAGGGAGGGGTTAGCAAGGGAGCGTTGACATCTTCAAATCTCACCACTAGATGAAGCCAAAATACTCATTTATTACACACTGTACCTTTAATATATAAACCAATAAAAATACATTAAAAGGATGGAAAAAAAGACAAGAATTTTGGAAAAAAAGAAATTTTATTTGGAAACATTATGGAGAGATAAGCAGAAAAACGAAAACTTCTTGTTTTAGAGTTTTTTTCATTTCTGAAAATCATTTTTATTTACTATAATACAGCGGACGACGTTAGGAGTCAGTTGGTTTGTACACCGGTGTGACACGATGAGCAACAATCTTATTTAACAAGATGATACAAAAAGAAAAAATTACAAAAAAAAACAATAAAAAAAAAGTAGAGTTGATTTTGATTGATGAAAAACTACAAACAGCTTAATCTTTTAATTATCTAGCAGCTGCTTACCCCCCTTAACTAACACACACACACACACACAGTCTCTCTCTCTCTCTCACACACACACACACACACACACACAGTCTCACTCTCAAACACACACACCCTCTCTCTCCCACTCTCTCAAACACACACACACTGTAACACTAAGACAGTCTCACAGTCTCTCTCACACCCCCCCTGACACACACACACACACACACACACACACACACACACAGTCTCTCACACCCTCCTCCCCAGACACACACACACACACACACACACACAACTACCTTCAAATGTCCTTTTCAGCCCAACGTCATAAATCTTTTTAAATTTTAAATGGGCTCCTGGCTTCGTTCCATTCTGAATATGTATTCCCTCTAACTCACCCTTTGCCCGCTCATTCACACCTAAAAAAAAGAAAATTATTTGAATTATTTCTCATTTGTCCCATTTCAGACGTGTGTACCCTACTAAGTGCCCTTTAAAGTTCGCTAAATCACTTTAGTGCACTTGTAAAGGACAGATTTCTGGCTGGGTGTCTTCACGTCACTACGAATTAGCTATAATATATTTTAGGCTGTTGGCTAAATGACTGTTTTATCCATAGTGTCCTCTAATGTTATTATAACCCGACAAGTTCCTGTTCCTGTTTTTGTGTCTAGAAAACAACCAATAAATGGCAAAATCCGTTGTTAAATAAACAGCTGACATTTTTTAAAAGGTGGAAAATTATAAATTGTGGACGCAGTTCTGAAATGGTACACAACCCAAATGTATTTTCTGTGTCTTTGATGAAATAAAACTATGAGGACATTTTTAATCAATTTTCTTAAAGACAAATTAAACCTACAGATCTTTCACTTACCCTGCCTCCCCATCAACCACACACACATACACTTTCTCTTTCTGTCACTCACACACACACACACACACACACTTTCTCTTTCTGTCACACACACACACACTTTCTCTTTCTGTCACACACCCACACACACACACACACACACACACACTTTCTCTTTCTGTCACACACACACACACACACACTTTCTCTTTCTGTCACACACACACACACACACAGAAATAAAAAAAGTAGATGGGTTAACACATTAACACCATCCGAACCACAAAGAACTATGATTATAGCTTCTGACAGATTATACAGTCCAGTACCCCGTGGTATTTCACTTAACCAGCAACCTTCTGCTGCTGATAAATTCATATATATTTATATATATATATACTTATATATACTTCTTTTCCTCTATTTAGTTAGGGAAAACTATTCGACATATAAGCCAAAAAAATATGATATAAAGAATTGATTTCTTGCATGAGAGAGAAAAAAAAAAAAAAAAAAATTACAAATTACAAATTTTAACCCTTTTTCTAAGAGTTCATTTGAAATGTTTCCCATAAACCAAACTAATCAGATAGAATTATATTTCAAACCATTTCATTTTTACATTTTTTTCAACTTTTAAAACAATTTTTTTCTTTTGCACTTTAGCGACAAAAAAAAAAATAGACATGCAACATTTTTTTTTTCAGTTCCCAACAAATAACAATAAAAAAAAAAATATGTAGAAAATGACTTATAGACTAATGGGGGAAGGGAGAGGGGGTGGGGGGAGGCGTCTTAAACAATGGAATAGGGGTGTCCTTGAATGCACCGCACGACAATAGTGGTTTTCGTCACTCATGTGCTGTTGTGTTTTGAGGGTCCGGGGTCAGTTGTGTTAAGAGTTGAAAAGGCCCAAAAGTTATGTAGTGGAGTCTGAAAAAGTCTTATTATATCGTTCATTCACAAGTTTTTAAAATTGTGTTTTTTTTTAGTCCCTTCCTGTGTCCCCCTCCTTTTTTCCTTGAAAGAAAAAGGGTACAAAACTGCTCTGGCAATACACGTACACAGATCAGCTAACGCAAGGTAACATGGCAAGCTATTGTAACATTTAATAAAGCATTTGGAAATGTGGTCTAAAATATGTGTCAAGAAATGTATGATATCTTGGAAGTGGAATTATTAATAGTTAGAATTAAATTACATCTAGACTCTTTTAAATGTTACAATAGCTTGCCATACATATAAGACCATCACACACACACACAAACAAGGTACAAATCAGACAGTACAAAAAAAAAAAAAAAAAAAAAAAAAAAAAAAATTAAAATTAAAAATTAAAAAATTCTACACAAACAGACATGTGATTGGCATGAGGGGCCGTTGACATAAAGCGTGCATGTGCTACAGTCCGGTTACAGAGACCTTGTAGTGGGTAGGGGCCATTTCATTTTATTTCGTCTTTTAGTGTTTTCCTTACAACTCCTTTGAGACTAAAAATAATCTACAATTTGTTATAATGTGTCTCTGCGTAGCGGCGAGTTCAGTTCAACCAATCCACCGGTTTGACAAATTAATCAGAAGAAGAAGAAGAAGAAGAAGAAGAAGAAGAAGAAATGTTTTCCTGTGTCGGAGATGTGCGTGAATCTGCAGGAAGACTCAAGTCAGTCGATGAGTTACGTCACTTTCTCACTCCGCCATTTTTCCTTATGCCAGGAGTTCCATGTATGAGTTGCAGTCATTGGGACTCAATGGTTAAAATTCCCTTTAATTTTTTTGTAGTTTCAAAAGCAGGAAATGTAGTTCTTTTCATAAGGGTTGAAAGGTTTAAAAGGAAAAAGGGGGGAAGAAGTGGGGTAGGGGCTTGATTAAGACCCCCAAAAGTGTGCTATTCCATATTCCATCATTGCATTCAGGTTAAAGAATCCACGTCAAAGTCAAGACCCTGCTTTGTCGATTAATAGTGTCGTCGCAATGTGCCAAATCAACTCAATCAAGTCTCTGTTTAGTTTTTAATATTCATTTAAAGGGACAGTCACTCGCGTCCCAAAAAATGGTGATTCTCGATAATCCAGGATTTTGGATTTTATTAGATTAGGTTTAAAATCCAATAAAGGAATCCTCCATCCATGTGGTGTTTCATACCCCCTAAATTCGTAGCTTTTATACCCCAAAATCAGTGACCAAAATGGGGTTGTAGTATTTGTAGTTTTGTCGGCAAAACCAGTTGTAGAGTAGAAGTAGAATTTGACGATTTTTTCCGGGTTAAAAAAAAAAAACTCAATTTCCCATAATTCCTCAGTGGTCTGTGGTGTGTTTTCGATAGTTATATGAGCATGTCTTGGTCATTTTAACCCCCAAATCTCGTTCACCTTCAAAGTCAGTCTCCAAAGCTGTATATAGTTGTATTCATTCACCGGCGAATTGTAGAGTAGATTGACATTCGGCGATTTTTTTCATCTCCAAAAAACTCAGTTACCCATCATTCCTTTAGTGGTGCTTTCTCTTCCTCTAGACAGTTTTTATAAGAGTGGGTCAGGATGCAGTGTGTGCTGAATCTGCTGCGGCTGTAGTGGCGGCGGCAGCTGTAGCGGTAGCAAGGCCTCCACCATGTTGTGGCAGCGGGGGGGTGGCGTGCCTTCGCTGCTCGAGCTCTCCGCCACTTCGCCACCATAGAAGAAGTAATCGCTCTGCACTATGAAGGACTCGATCACCGCTTGGTTGAGCTTGGTGGTCGAGAGAGTGTCGCGGTTTTCGAAATCCGGACGCATCAACGTCGGCCAGAAGCAGATGGAAAGGTTATCCGCGGTCATCAGGGACGTTTTATAGTGCTGGCTCACTCTGGTGAAAGGGAGTGGAAAGAAATGGTTAGGAATGTGTAATAAAGTGTGTGTGTGTGTGTGTGTGTGTGTGTGTGTGTGTGTGTGTGTGTGTGTGTGTGAGTGAGTGAGTGAGTGAGTGAGTGAGTGAGTGAGTGAGTGAGTGAGTGAGTGAGTGAGTGAGAGTGAGTGAGTGAGGGAGGGAGGGTGAGTGAGTGAGTGAGTGAGTGAGTGAGTGTGTGTGTGTGTGTGTGTGTGTGTGAGTGAGTGAGTGAGTGTTTGAGTGTGTGTGTTACAGTGTGTGTGTGTGTTTGTGTGTGTGTGTGAGTGAGTGAGTGAGTGAGTGAGTGAGTGAGTGAGTGAGTGAGTGAGTGAGTGAGTGAGTGTGTGTGTGTTTATGTGAGTGAGTGTTTGAGTGAGTGAGTGAGTGAGTAAGTGTTTGAGTGTGTGAGTGAGTGAGTGAGTGTTTGAGTGTGTGTGTTACAGTGTGTGAGTGTTTGAGTGAGTGAGTGAGTGAGTAAGTGTTTGAGTGTGTGAGTGAGTGTTTGAGTGTGTGAGTGTGTGTGAGTGTGTGTGTGTGTGTGTGTGTGTGTGTGTGTGTGTGTGTGTGTGTGTGTGTGTGTGTTTGAGTGAGTGTTTGAGTGAGTGAGTGAGTGAGTGAGTGAGTGAGTGAGTGAGTGTTTGAGTGAGTGAGTGAGTGAGTGTTTGAGTGAGTGAGTGAGTGTGTGAGTGAGTGAGTGAGTGTGTGTGAGTGAGTCTTACCTGTTGAGGTGTGTGATTATGTATTTGAAGACCTGGTAGTTGACAGAAGGAAACTTCTTCACGATCTCACGCAAAACCAGCAAACGCTCGATGTAGTCCACGATCTCTGTCACACACACACACACACACACACACACACACACACACACACACACACACACACACACACACACACAGAGAGAGAGAGAAGAAGACAGGGGGCGTTTAACATTTTACAAACACTCTCTCTTGGGAACGGAAATTATACTCTTCGCAAAAACAAAAGGCCGAGATGCTGCCAAGAGCAACTCCTACGCTGTTCACACACACACACACACACACACACACACTGTAACACACACTGTAACACACACACACACACTGTAACACACACACACACACACACACACACACACACACACTGTAACACACACACACACACACACACACACACACTGTAACACACACACACACACACACACACACACACACACACACACACACACACACACACACACACACACACACACACACACACACACACACACACTGTAACACACACACACACACACAAAACTAAGCCCTGAGGACAGGAATGCTACTAGCTTGCATCCTGCATAAACAGGCTTGTGTTTTGCCGACAAAAAGAAATGAAATACGTTTGTGTTTAAAAGTGGAGTCAGCGATTATGGAGAACGCTTGCTGTAAAAAAATCAGTGAATATCTCCTCATGACCCGCTACCTGTCCGTACTGTGTGTGTGTGCTGGAAAACAATCTGGTGTTAATACACAGCCTAGGCTCTGTAAACTGGTATGTAAACAAAGGGGCCCACTGTAGATGGCAACGCGAGTTTACAGAGCCTAGGCTGTAGCCTGGCATTCCCAGACCTGCCACTAGGCGCTGGCAAATTAAATTTGCTGCGCGTGTTGGTCTGGACACGCTCCATTGAAGCTTTATCAAGAAAGCCAGAGATCTGGCTGGTGGTTTCAATTGGTTCTATCTAATATGGGCGCGCCAGAGCCCTTTATATGGTACTCTGGGGCGGACGTAACCGGATGACGACAGTGACGTGCATGCGCCGTCGAAGCCGTGATAGTAAACATCAAAGATGGCTGCGGATATGTTGTGTGAGTTTGAGACTGCTTTGGCCTCGACCCTTAACGATTTGGAAGACGCCACTCAAATCTTTCATTAGCAAGTAAGTGGAATGTTCTGTTTTGCCGACCGACCACGGCAAACGTTTAATTTAACAGTTTAACAGCTGTTCGCTAAACGAACGGGGCTTAATACGTCGCCTTGTGCATCGCTCTGATTGGTTGTAGTGCTATCCAACTGCGTGCAGTGGCATTTGAAATGCACGAGTAGGAGCCGCCCCTTGAGTTGGAAATGACTATTGATCGTGGCCAGACCCTCTATCGTTCAAGATATCAGGGTCTGGATTTCCAGGCTACCTAGGCTGTGTATTTCCAGTAAACTGTTTTGCATCACACACAGTACAGACAGGTAGCAGATCATGAGGAGATATTCACTGATTTTTACAAAAAAAATATAAAAAGTGATTTTGACAACAAGCGTTCTCCAGAATCACTGACTGCACCTTTAAAGCCCAAACTATTTTATTCAGGGTTCCTACACATTTTTCCATTTCAAAATTCCATACTTTTCTGGACTCAAATTTTCAGGATTCTTGGTAGATTTTTCAGTCTAAACAAGCTACTTGTACAGTAGAGCTTCAAGGCCACACACACAAGCAGTTAATCACACACACACACACACACACACACACTCACTAACTAACACTCACGCACACACACAAACATTAAATATTTAAAGGAGCAGCTGTTAAATAAAAGCTTTTGTCTGTCACAACAGAGCTTCTTCAACACAACCTCACAAACCACACAGGCCTGGCAGTGCATGTGTGTGTGTGTGTGTGTGTGTGTGTGTGTGTGTGTGTGTGTGTGTGTGTGTGTGTGTGTGTGTGTGTGTGTGTGTCTGTCTGTCTGTCTGTCTGTGCGTGCGTGCCTTAGTGTGTGTGTCTGTGTCTGCCTCAGTGTGTGTGTTCTTACAGTATGTGTGTGCTTACAGTGTGTGCCTCATTGTGTGTGTGTGTGTGTGTGTTCCTATGGTATATGTGTGTGTGTGCCTCTGTGCGTGTGTGTGTGCATTTCATACATTGTGTGTGTGTTCTTACAAAGTGTGTGTGTTTGTTTTTTTTAATGTTTTCTTATGGTATATGTGTGTGTGCCTCTGTGCGTGTGCATTTCATACAGTGTGTGTACAAAGTGTGTGTGTGTGTGTGTGTGTGTGTGTGTTCTTACTTGCGGCCTCCACCAGCTCGGGGTGCAGGCTGTAGGGGATGAGAGGGTCTGGCAGGTCGGCAAAGAAAGCCTTCAGTGCTCCGGCTACCGCATTCACTGCTATGTCCATCGCTATGAAGTCTATACTCTGATCTAGAGAGAGAGAATACATGGTTAATATAGAGCAGGGTGTGTGTGTGTGTGTGTGTGTGTGTGAGTGAGTGAGTGAGTGAGTGAGTGAGTGAGTGAGTGAGTGAGCGAGCGTGCGTGCGTGCGTGCGTGCGTGCGTGCGAGTCCATCGCTATGAAGTCTATACTGTGAGAGAGAATATACAGGGTTAATATAGAGCAGGGTGTGTGTGTGTGTGTGTGTGTGTGTGTGTGAGTGAGTGAGTGAGTGAGAGAGTGTGTGTGTGTGTGTGAACAAACGGGCCGATGAAACCCTGTGTAAGCTGTGATCTGAGAGCCTCTCTGTTGTTGAGCTCTCCTGATCACAGACAAAGCTGCTGATGCACTGCTACACACAAGCCCCTGTTATTCCCTTCAGGGCAGGGAAACCCCACAGCACAGACAGTGGCTGTGTTCGGAAAGCCATACTAACGTCCTACATACTCAACATATATATACTACATACTGTCTACTTAAAGATCGATTGTGTATGCGAGGTGCGTCGAAACGTTTTCAGTTGAAGTCATGGACAAGTATACTCAAGCAATAAAGGATTTCTTCTTCTTCTTATAAGATTCCGGCCGTTTAGACGCTGTTTAGCGTACTGCCGCCCTCCACAGGTTAGATATAGAACTAGATTTTTACACGCAGTCCTGTGTCGTGCAGGAAATGCAGAATTGTAAATAAAGAATTAAAAAAAAAACCTTCCTTGTCGTTTGAATAGACGCGGTGCATTGAGTAGGAAAAGTATACAATCGATCCATACCCCAAAATCTTCCCGGAAGTTAGTACTCATCCGGGAATTTCTCGCATGCTCAAACTCGCATACCCAACCGTCACATACTCAAATTGAAGTCAAAATTAGTATGAGTAGCACGTTAGTAGGGCTTTCCGAACACAGACAGTATACAGTACTACTTTGATAGTTGTGTTCCAATACTCCACACCATTCAGCCCTGTCAACTCAATCACATTCTACTCACAATAGCAACATAACAGTGAAAACACTAAGGCACTCATGTTGATAAAAGTTAAATAGCCTGGGGCGCTCCGGTGGCGTAGTGGATAGAGCGCGTACCATATTGGCTCCGGCCTTCGTTGCAGTGGTCGCGGGTTCGAATCCGACCCGTGGACTCTCTCTCTCTCTCTCTCTCTGTCTCTGTCTCTCTGTCTCCCCATTTCAACTCTGTACTGTCTAATAAAGCTTGAAAATGCCAAAAAAATAATCTAAGTTAAATAGCCTTTATTGATTATGCTTGTATAGTATTGTATTGTACGTATACGATCTGCTACCTGTCCGTACTGTGTGTGCGCGCTGTAAAAGAATCCGGTGTTAAGACACAGCCTAGGCTCTGTAAACTGGTTATGTAAACAAAGGGGGGGCCACCGTAGCTAGCAATATGCCTTGTTTACAGAGCCTAGGCTGTGCAGGTTTAAAAGGTGTCAATACCTGGGTTGGTTCATCTCTTATATCAACTTTCTCATTAACCCCCAGTGTATAAATGACCCTGTTGCCATAGATACAGGCCGATAAATAAATAAATATTTTACTGTTTTGACACGGTGTAAACGAGGACAGAGCCCTGAGGCAACCCGACAGCTGTCACTCTGAATCTGAGGGACTGCCAACACACACACACAGAAATATGAACACATACACACACTATAACATACACGTAAACACACACACACACACACACACACACACACGAACACATACACGCACATAAACAAACAGACACAGAGTAAAACTGTAGTACACACACACTGAAATACAAACACACGGACATAAACAAACACACACACACACACACACTCTTAAATAAGACACACACACATATATAAAGATACACACACACACACACACACAGAGACACAC
>OX442363.1:28836103-28838603 GCA_949357725.1 Hyperoplus immaculatus
ACACACAGAGAGGTACACATACACAGTAACAGCACGCACGCACGGAAACACACAAACCAGACACACACAGTTACAAACATACACATACACACACACACACACACACACACACACACACACACACACACACAAGGAGGGGGTGAGGAAGTAAGCAGGGGAGCTCATGTTTGCATGTTGAGATCTGATAAGACTCATCCTACTGTGATATGATCTAATATCCTGATGTGCACACACACACACACACACACACACACACACTCTCCCTCACACACACACACACACTCTCACTCACACACACACACACTCTCCCTCACCCACACACACACTCTCCCTCACACACACACACACACACGCTCTCCCACACACACACACACACACACTATCACAGTTCCTGTCATCACTCTCTTAGTCTATCTGATCTAAAAGCTGTTTCACTCTCTCCCTCCATCTGTCTGTCTGTCTGTCTGTCTGTCTCGCCCTCCACCACCTGTCTGTCTGCATGTCTCTCCCTCCACCTGTCTGTCTGTCTGTCTGTCTGTCTGTCTGTCTGTCTCTCTCCCTCCACCTGTCTGTCTGTCTGTCTGTCTGTCTGTCTCTCTCCCTCCACCTGTCTGTCTGTCTGTCTGTCTCTCAGTTCAATTCAATTTCAAAAGCTTTATTGACGTGAATGTAATAAAACAATATTGCAATATGTTAAAGGTGCAGTGTGTAATATGACATCATCAAGAAAGTTCTACAAAGTTCTAGAATGCAACGCTCCCTGGGTAACCCCAACCCTTTAGAATAATAACAGAAGCTACAGTGGCCTTCAAGGACAAGAACAATTCTACATTTTAAACAATGCACCTGATGACATTCCAACTATGACACTTCCAAAATGGCGGCACAAGGCCTTGGTGCAAAATATGCAGAAATATGGACATATATGAGACCCTTTCTAAGGGAAAAAAATATATTCTAAAAAAAAAAATCAGCTATTATGCACTAAATTAAACGTACTTATGGATATTGTAATTACTTTCTACAAAATCTGCTAGGAAATAAAACCCAAAATTCTACACACTGCAGCTTTAAAGCACATACATATACTTTGAGAATTTGAGAGAAAGTTATTAAAATAAAAATAAAAATGTAGAAGAAGTTTACATATGTTCAAGGCCTAATGTGTGTGTGTGAGAGTGAGTGAGTGTGTGTGTGTGTGTGTGTGTGTGTGTGTGTGTGTGTGAGAGTGAGTGAGTGTGTGTGTGTGTGTGTGTGTGTGAGAGTGAGTGAGTGAGTGTGTGTGTGTGTGTGATTAAATCTTTATTTATTCTCTCTCTCTATCCGTCTGTCCGTCAGCTCATTGGCTAGTTGCCACCGTTCTTTTATTGCCGTGACAACCATTTGCTGTGGGCGTCGAAAGGAAGTTCAATAAGCGAAAGTCAATCATTGGCTATTTTTAAACACACACACACACACACACACACACACACACACACACACACACACACACACACACACACACACACACACACACACACACACACACAATTATCTTTCACACTCATGTTGAAAGTCTGCCCTGACATTGATAAATTATGTGAATCCTGTAAAGCTATACTTGTGAGGACATTCATTGACATAATGCATTCCCTAGCCCCTTACCCTAACCATCCAAACTAAATGCCTAACCCCAACCCATACACTAACCCTAACATAAACCTCATTCATACCCGAACCTTAAAACCTAGTGTTAACCCTTAAACAGCCCTTTACAGGCCTGTCCTTAAAACCTAGTGTTAACCCTCAAACAGCCCTTTAAAGGCCTGTCCTTAAAACCTGGTGTTAACCCTCAAACAGCCCTTTAAAGGCCTGTCCTTAAAACCTAGTGTTAACCCTCAAACAGCCCTTTAAAGGCCTGTCCTTAAAACCTAGTGTTAACCCTC
Organism: Hyperoplus immaculatus; assembly: GCA_949357725.1. Classification (NCBI taxonomy): domain Eukaryota; kingdom Metazoa; phylum Chordata; class Actinopteri; order Uranoscopiformes; family Ammodytidae; genus Hyperoplus; species Hyperoplus immaculatus. The sequence continues at coordinate 28,838,029 of OX442363.1, forward strand.
AAACAGCCCTTTAAAGGCCTGTCCTTAAAACCTGGCGTTAACCCTCAAACAGCCCTTTAAAGGCCTGTCCTTAAAACCTAGTGTTAACCCTCAAACAGCCCTTTAAAGGCCTGTCCTTAAAACCTAGTGTTAACCCTCAAACAGCCCTTTAAAGGCCTGTCCTTAAAACCTAGTGTTAACCCTCAAACAGCCCTTTAAAGGCCTGTCCTTAAAACCTAGTGTTAACCCTCAAACAGCCCTTTAAAGGCCTGTCCTTAAAACCTAGTGTTAACCCTCAAACAGCCCTTTAAAGTCCTGTCCCAAAGTGAGAACCGGACAAAATGTCCTCACTTTACAAAAATGTCCTAACTCTTTAGGTCTACAACTCAAATTGGTTCTCACAATAATAGTTGTACAAGAACACAGACACATACACACTCTCACACACACACACACACACACACACACACACACACACACACACACACACACACCCCAATCAGGAGTGGGTTAAAGTCGACAGTAAATGAGATATAAAGCCTCCTCTTCATATCAGCCTGTTCCACTTTCTAACATCCCAGGACACATAGGCCTTT
>OX442363.1:28842164-28857164 GCA_949357725.1 Hyperoplus immaculatus
GGAGGAACCAGAGACCTCATGGTTACTGGGAGGAGGAACCAGAGACCTCATGGTTAATGGGAGGAACCAGAGACCTCATGGTTAATGGGAGGAACCAGAGACCTCATGGTTAATGGGAGGAACCAGAGACCTCATGGTTAATGGGAGGAACCAGAGACCTCATGGTTACTGGGAGGAGGAACCAGAGACCTCATGGTTACTGGGAGGAGGAACCAGAGACCTCATGGTTATAGGGAGGACAACCTTTCTGTAGGCCATACTACCAGCCCCATAGCCGGCCCTGACATTAAAAACAACAGTCAAATTCATTCAACAGTAAAACACTCCCTTCTGCCAACAGGCCCCAATAAACCTTATCTATTCAATTTGGCTTTACTCTGTTCTATTTAAATATTGGACCGACATCCACAATTGAAACTAATGTCTATAAAGGGGTTGTTTGGTATCAGGCCATCACTGGCCTAACCTTCACAAATTTAAAAAAGATGTAATAGCTTCCACTACTGTCTTGGCCAGACGTTTGATATCGATCCATCTCACCCCCGCTGGCTAAGAGATGGTCCATACTTTATAAAACTAGATAAGGCTTTCAGGTAGCATCCTGTCTGTCCAAATTTGATCTCGTCTTGGGTCATTATTTTACAATATTTCAACAAAATTAAATTCTCGCTGAGTGAGATAACTGACAGAATGTAGACATGGGTTTTCTTTTAGGTTTTTTCTTCTCTCTGGAATATGAAGTGTGATATAGTACGGCAAGTTTAAATTATTACATTTATTGTGTTTTTTTTTGCTGCATTTGGTTAATTTTCATTGTAAGGACATTGTTTTCTGTTATAGCCTAACTTTAGTAACTTGTTTATGTCTGATTTTCAACTGAGGCCTCTATCAAATTTAATTGTGACTAATTCTTTGAGCCAAATGATTATTCACAGTTGTCGCTAACTTGTCAAGTGGAAAAATCAATAAACAAGTGTTTTTCTGTTTATTTTTTTGTGCATTTGGTTTAAATTTTCATTGTTAGGCCATTGTTTTCTGTTATGGCCCACCTTTAGTAACTTGTTCATCTCTCATTTCAACTGAAAATATAATTGTTTATTTACCGCTGGCACTAACTTGTCAACTGAAGAACTCAATAAACATTAATATGTTATCTGTTTTTAATTTGTTGTCTGTAGCTTTGTAACTGTGCTGCTGCCTGTCTTGGGTAGGACTCTCTTGGAAAAAAAACATATTTTTATTCTCAATGAGACTTTTTCCTGGTTAAAACATGATTTATTAAAAGAAAAAAGTAATAATAAATTGTACATAAATTAGTAAAAGATTCACCTTCTTGGGTTCTTTTCTCTTGTTTATTTTCAAATGAGGCCTTTAACAAGTTTATTCGTATCAAATAATTTGAGGACATTTTTTTATTTGTCTGGTCAACTGAAAAACTCAACAGTAAACTTTATATAAAATAAATACTTAAAAAAAAAAAAAAAAAAAACACTCACCTTCTTGGGCTCTTTTGGCGTTTTCTTCTTCTTCTTCATCTTCTTGTCCTCCTGCTCGGGGTCGGAGGTTATGGCTGGATTGTCTATCCCTCCCTTCCATGGATCAGCTGGTGACAGTAAGGGGTCCTCCTCACTGCCTCTGTGTGCGCGTCCCTTTTTCTTTTTCTGCGTGGCGGGACCCGTCTCCTCGCCATCGCTGTCCGAGTGGTGAAACCGTCTCTGGTAGGCCTTTGTGGCGCTGAACAGGATCTTAGAGCGATGTTTGTATTTCGATGGCCGCCGTCCAGCCTGTTGGGACTTCCTATCAAATCCATTCTCTTCGTCTCCTCCGTGGAGTCCGTGCAAACCGCCAAAGGAGTTTCTTATTTTCACCAATCGGCTGTGTGCGTCATCTGGCACTGCGTATATGTCATCGTTGTGGAAGCCCCTTGATCTCAACAAAGTGTCCACAGGGTCTGCATAGTTATCTGATGGATCCTGGTCGTCAGCGTGTGTCATTGTGCCGCGGGGCGATCTGCGGTTGCTACGCATTCCTGCCTCGATGGTTTTGAGCAGGTTAGGGTCCAGCTTTTTGACGTTAGGTTTCGGGAGGATTGGTTTTGGCCTTACGGGTGGAGGCACTTTGTGGTTGCGTTCATGGTCTCCGGTGGGCGTGCTGTGAACCGGGTATTCATTCCCTTCGAGGTCTATCCGGTACTTTGCCCGTTCGCTGGGTGTTGGAAGCAGCTGGACGTCATCCCCTATCGGACTGTAAGGTGGAGGAGCTTCATTGTCATCGTCAGACTCTGGGTAATACGTGTTGTAGGCCGGAGAGTGGCTGTGCGGCGACGTGGGGAAAACGTCTTCGCTGGCGCCGGTTGTGCACTCCCGAGACGAGGTATCGAACAGGAAGGAGCTCTCGATGCTCGGCTTTTTCTCCAACACTTCGTTAAAGAAAGGCGTGAAAACCTCGGTCTGCCGGTGATACTGCGACAGAGAGTAGAGCGCCGTAAACTTGGCGGCTATCTCCGTGGCGATGTGCTCCCCTTCCGTCATCAATTCCTTGATTGCGTCGTTCTCGAAGAAGTCCGCCTGGCTGTCTGTGATCGCCACCATCTGGACCGGAATCGAGTCCTGGACTTCGGCTAAGAACGCCCGTAGAGTCGCCATGGAAGCCTTTCGCTTGGCAGAATACACCAGAATGTAGCCGTGCACTAATTCGTCTTTGCGGACTCCGATAGCGGTGTGGTAGGACAGCACGGTGACCTGGATTCTTCTCCGGTTGTCCCCGATGATCTTGTCAAGTATCAGAGTGTTGCTTTGACCCGGTTGCCCCGCGCTACACCAGTGTGAGTCCAGGAACGGAGCGAGAATGAGGTCAACGCTGAAAGGGTCCCAGCACATGGCACACATGACTATCCTGAGGTCCGTCTCTGACATGTCTTTGATTGACGGCAGTGGGGCCAGGACATCAAAGTTATGCTTCAGCCCCTCCAACGTTGCTCGGAGACCTTGTTTAATTTGAAACTCTGTGAATTTTCTTGGAAAGGCGCCAGAGGGGATGTCAACAAAGGTGCACTGCAGCTTGTTTGCCAGCTGTTGGCCCTGGTGCCTCAGGATGGGAATGTTTTTGCAAACACTGTCCCTCTGATTAGCCAGGATAAGAATGAAAGGCAGTGGCTGGGCTAGTCTATCTCTCCTGCTCTGTGCTATCTCCGCTCGGATCCTGCCAATGCAATCTCCGATGCAGTTTAGTGATTCTATAGAGTTGAACACGCAGAAGCAGCCGTGGGGTTTGAAAGTGTTGACCCACGCGTGACTGAAGAGCAGCGTGGAGTTGACATCCACGGGCAGAAGCTCCAGTTCGTATATTTTCCCATCCAGAGTGTATTCATCATCTGTGGACTGAGCTCTGATCTCGTTGGCCAGTTCCTGTGAGAGACCCTCCCTTCCCAAGAGGCAGAGGTTGATCTTATCCACGTTGGCACTGTTGTAGTAGAGATTAGAGCGTCCGTGGTCAAGCTGCACCAGCCTATTTGCCAAAACCTGCTCCACTTTCATATCTACACAGTTCTGCCCGCTGAGGCATGTCTCCTTTGTGGGATGGTAAACAAACCCGATGTGTTTGAGCAGCAGCGACTCTCTATCCGGGGCAAGTTTCTGCAGGGCGCGGTATCGTGGCTCCTCGTTCAGCACACAGTGGATTTCGCTCATCTTGTCGCAGGTGGGGGTAGCGTTCAGATCCAAGTCATAGAATAGCTCGGCATGCTCAAACAGCATTTCCTGAAAATCCTCCTTGGCCCTTTCAACTATTTCCTGCTGGTGTCTACAGTAAACATCCCTCCTATCTGATTCAGTGATGTACTTGTAGGCCTCGTCCTCCATCACAAAGCACATGACTTCCTCCCATGGCTGCCCCGCGCTGATAAAATGAACCCTGTCTAGAGTCTTCTTGAACCTATCTTTCATCTCCACCCTTCTCTTCTCAGACAGAAGATGCTGCACGTGGTTATGGTAGATTCTCTCTCCGTCGGGCGTATCCAGGAGGTCAAAGGGTATCCTGCGGTCGCTGATGTCTATGTGGTCCGTCAAATCCCACGGCGTGTGTTCCAGAACCACAAACCAGTACTGGAAATCGGGTCGGTTCCGGATCACGCTTTGCGCTTCAGGCCACGATAGGGGTTCCACCTCTTCCAGGTTATTGAGGAGGTTGTTGAGAGTTTTCGGTAGTGTCGTCAGGTATTCCTCCCTTCTCCTCCTGATGTGCTCCTGCTTCAGCTGTCCAATGTGCTTTGTGAACATGTTGCGTGCTTTCCTGGAGCCCTCGTAGGTTATGAAATCGTCATAGTCCTGCTGGCCCTTCATATTGCTGGACACCGTTTTCCACGTGGTGTGGTAGTCTCTGACCGTGTGCTTCATCAATTTCTCAAATCTATCCGTGACTGAGGCAACAATCTGGCGTTGGATTTTATAGGCCTCCAGGTATGGCACAGTTTTTGGCTTTCCCCTCGTCTTGTCCAGCTGCTGAATAAGGGCGTTGAAACAGAGCTCTGCGTTGACGTTGGAGCGTGCTGACGTCTCTATTAGCAGCAGGTTTTTCTTGCTGGCAACATAAGCCTGCAGGTCCCTCAAGTGTTGGTCCACACACTCGTCACATTTCGTGGCGGCAACAACAACAGGCTTCTTGGATTTGACCATGTGAGAGTAGAGGCTGTTGATGAATTTCATTTGGTCTTCAAACTTCCTATTGCAGCCTTTGCTAACGTCGATGCAGAGCAAGAAGCCGTCGATGTTGAGCTTCCCGTCGGGCATTTGCTTCTGGTCAAAGTCCTGCTCCAAGCCCAGCTGATCCGTGCAGATGTACATGAGCTTTTCTGCCGACTGGAGCTTGGTTGAGGCGGCCCGTTTCGTGTAAGGCTGCAGGTTCGTACTCCGATGCGGTAGAAAAGTCTGGTCGTCAATGAACTCCGTTTGTTCAATGACCTGGATTTTACAGTCCAGTCCGTCGTCACCTCGATGCGACACCTCCCCCCAGTAGAGGAAGTGGTCATTGTTCACCACACGTCCCCCAAAGTCTATCGTGCTCAGAACGGAGGTGTGTTCCATGTAGTAGCCGTCCGCCGTGGGACGCACATACCGGTTGCACAGGCAGGATTTGCCCACGCCGCAGTTTCCCTTCTCCTTCTCCGTCCCCGAGAGGCCAACCACACTGACCGCGAATGTCGGGGGCCGCGCATCCTTGTTCTTGGCCATTATATCCCCCCGCTCATCGCCGACTCGGTCACTTCCGGGAAAACCGCTCAAGATATCATTCCAGTCCTCCTTGTTAGCGGTACAGAAGCACATTCATTCTGATTTCCCGTCTTGGTAGTGGCTTGTCCCCCTCCAACTCTTCTGTGTTTACTCTTTTTCAGCTCCTATCCTGGGTCTTCTTTAAGCTGCGGTAGAACAGCCGGCTTCTCCTTTTATCACCTGCCTGCAAGACATGGAATTTACAATTAGGGAAAAGATTTTTTTTTAAAAAAGGCAATATAAACAAAAACATGTTTGCACTAATTTGACTCCGGAGCACTTCAGTCTCCTTATCACAAATAATATAATTAGCTTTTTGTTTCTCTGTATATCCCTCTGGGAAATGTGCATGTGTTTGTGTGTGTGTGTGTGTGTGCGTGTGTGTGTGTGCGTGTGTGTATGGTGTGGGAACAACAAATCAAACATGTTAGTCGAGCAATACACACAGTTATCAGAAAATTACACAAATGAACACATTGTCACAGGTTTGTAGGACCAAAATAAAAAATTTTCTGAGTGGCGTTCAATGTAATAGCAATAAAATGCACACGCTAAGGGGGTTTATCAAATGAAAGTGGTTTTAAGAGTTGAAAAACCAAGTCATTTTGATCGTACTTTATTTTTCTTGTCTTCTCAAAATTACCATTTTGTACAGAGTGTGACAGAAAAGCTTATATAAGAGAAAACGGGACAGTAATTCAATCACGTAGTGTGCTCAGCAATGTCACTTTTCCCTCGCAGAGAAAAAGGAGGGCTTTCAACCAATTTGTGTCGAGGCGGGATAAAAATGGCATGCGACTCCAGCCCTTTGACAGGCACTGACCTAGAAATGATGCGGTTCGCCTGGGAGAAAACAGGAGGAAATAAATCAGTTCACAGATTTGCTCAGATCATCATTATGGGCACATCCTCCTCGGGCTACGTGATTGCGGCTAAACGTATAATCCTGATTAGTTCTAGCCCGCCGTTTATGATAAAATACATTTCGCTCTGGTTACTCTGGTCGTGATTAATTTTTATTTAATCCTAATTACCAATCTAGTTTTATTTGTGGGCTAAACATTCTGCTTCCATCTTGTTTATTTGACATTAAAACAACAAAGTAGAATGAAATGTCTCACTGCTGGCAACACCAACACCCATATTCAATGATCCAGAGATTAGGAGAAACTGAAAGATGCGAGAAAATGGATATGATGGACGGTGTAACCTTTCCGCAAGTATTATCTGGGATTCGCCACAGTCAAATGAGCCTGAACCTTTCCATGCCCTTAACTACATAGAGGCTGATAAGGGATAAACCACAGAGAGAGAGAGAATTGCAGTCATTGTTATGTTTTTACAGAGCGATGGCAATCAGCCAGTGAATTTGCCTGCATGAGCTGCAGCGCGGTGCCATGCTAGGCCTGAGAAAACTGCACCAGAGAAGGAATTTAATGGTTTGAGCAATGAGGTTTCTTTCCCCTGACTGTGTTTACAGAGGCCGGGCTGAGGTGCTGATGTCACCTGAGCTGGTGCTTTGTGTGTAAGGACATAAAGAGAGTTTTGGGAGCTCAGCAGATCTTAACTTGTAACTCACATGTAAATGCTTGCAATAACTTAAAGGGACACTGTGTAACATTTTAAGTAATGTTTTAGCTAAAATCAATATCCTCATTCATAAATATGTCCTCATTGGTGTAAAATCACCTCTGCCAATAATCTGAATTATCCTCCTGAGCGGAGAATTACAAATATTAATATTACATTTTGTACATTGAGCAGGCAAGTCTTATGGAGGAATCCATGTTTTTGGAATGTCATCAGGTGCATTGTTTATAATTTAGAATTGTTCTTGTCCTTGAAGGCCACTGTAGCTCCTGTTATTATTCAAAAGGGTTGGGGTTACCCAGGGAGCGTTGCATTCTAGAACTTTCTTGATGATGTCATATTACACAGTGCCACTTTAAGAAACAAACTGCCTTCTACATACTACATACTTACGGAAATGTATTCATGAAGGGTTCACAAATACACTTCTTCCACATGAGATTAAACTAGGGGAATGTTGCTCAATTACCTATACAGGAAATGTGGCTTCAATGTTTAGTCTATATTAATTATATGCTTTAGACCACGGGATCCTTGTCCCTCAAACACACCTAGGAAATGAGATGATGTCAGAGAGCAAACGGACAAGCAGGTCTATCAGGTTTGCAGATCTAACCCCTAGCCGCTACAATAGCCTCTGTGCCGTTGTTACAGTATATACCACACCTGGCTGTAGCTGGTAGAAGTGGTGCTATGCTTGTAAAATAGATTTTTTTTTTTTTTTTTTTTTTTTTTTTTTTTTTTATTAACCTTTATTTTTCCAGGAATATACTCATTGAGATTCAAAATCTCTTTTTCAAGAGAGTCCTGGCCAAGAAGGAGAAGCATAAAAACATAAAAGTTTCACATTAAAAATCAAAATTTCACACTTAAAACAAGACACAAAACACAATAAAAAATAAAATAAAAAGTCACAAATCATCAATCTCATTGGCAGTAAGTCAGTGTTCAGTAACCGGGCATGTACAGTTTGCGGTTAAATAGTCCTTAATCCTGCTTTTGTAATTGTTCATGGTGATAAGGGATTCAAGTTTAAGGTGTTCCTGTAGCTTACACCATGATGAGGGGGCAAAAGATTTAAAGGCACTTTCACCAAACGCCTTTAAAGAATGAAGCCTTACTCATATGCAGCTATAGAGGCATTAAGGTTCGCTAGCAAGGTTTTTATGAGGGTTAAAATAAACAGCTCTACTATTGATTTAAGGCTGAACATTTGTTTGTGGATTATTTTTTTACTGGCTGTAGCCGGGAGAAGTGGTGCTATGCATGGGTAGGTAAGGCCTGCAAGCAAGTTGTTTATGAAGGTTAAAATAAACAACTTTTACGGACTAATGATCTGATGTATTTTGCATTGTAGATTGTGTATGTATTGTTTTTGATTTGCATTTGTTTGACTCGACATCTTTGCAAACGAGGGAAACCCCCTCAATGGATCTCTCGAGTATAAATAAAGGTTAAATGAAATAAAAAATAATTAATGATATCAATTAATTGTTGCTTTAAAAAGGCAAAATTGCAACGTCCAAGAGATCTAACCCCTAGCCGCTACAATAGCCTCTGTGCTGCTGCTACAGTATATGCCACACCTGGGTGAAGTGGTGCTATGCTTATAAAATTATTGAAGCCTTACCCACACATGCACCAATACAGTGGTGCATGTGTGGGTAAGTAAGGCCTGCAATCAAGTTGTTTATTATGAAGGTTAAAATAAACAACTTTTTTACTTTTGACTGAAATGACTAAATATTGGATTTAGTATATTCAACAAAACCCAACGACACTGCAAATATGAAACACTTGGAATCTTAACTTGGCAATAGACAAAAAAAAAACATCAATTAGGAGCGCTCCGGTGGCGTAGTGGATAGAGCGTGTGCCATATCGGCTCCGGCCTTCATTTCAGTGGTCGCGAGGTCAAATCCGACCCGTGGACCTTTACTGCATGCAGGTCATCCCCCCTCTCTCTCTCTGTCTCCGTCTCCCCATTTCAACTCTGTACTATCCAATAAAGCTTGAAAATGCCAAATAACATCAATAAGACCAACAACTGATGTCTATTAATTTCTTGTTGATAGAGGAACCAACTGATAATTACAGCCTTGACATTCCATCACCGATTCCCAATCCAAAACCACAAGACTTGAGAAGTCGCAGTCGCACACTCCCAAACATCTGTTTCGCATTTTTTGCCGGCCAATATCAAAGTTTACATTCCATGCGCTGACAACACACTGTCGAAATAAGACTCATGAATAAATGTTAACTTTAAACCTGCAGTGTGTAGAATTTTGGGTTTTATTTCCTAGCAGATTTTGTAGAAAGTAATTATAATATCCATAAGCACATTTAATTTAGTGCATAATAGATGAAAAAAATGTTTTTAATTATTATTTTTTCCCTTAGAAAGGGTCTCATATATGTCCATATTTCTGCATATTTTGGACCAAGCCCTAGTGCCGCCATCTTGAAAGTGTCATAGTTGGAATGTCATCAGGTGAATTGTTTAAAATGTAGAATAGTTCTTGTCCTTGAAGGCCACTGTAGCTTCTGTTATTATTCGAAAGGGTTGGGGTTACCCAGGGAGTGTTGCATTCTAGAACTTTCTAGAACTTTCTTGATGATGTCATATTACACACTGCACCTTTAACTAAGACAGGAATGGTAGTGGACAGTGCGAGCCAGTGAGCTGTTTATTGTTAACACCTAGATCGAGCTTGTGGTGGTCATTATATCTAGACCCCACTTGTTTACAGTTTCGATCCGATTCCGATAACTGGATTTGGGTATCTGCCAATACCGTTAATGATTCTGATACCAGAGCTTTTCCTTATTGCTTGTGGTAGTGACGATATCACGTATAAGGTGAGATGATGCTGTTGTATAGCACACAGCATTTCTTATTAAAAAAGGAGCGGGAAAAAAAGTTTTTTTTTTAAGTGCATCGAATTTAAAAAATATTCCAAAAAACTATATTTTAACAATTTTGACTGGTATCCATACATTGGTTAAAAATTATATTCCCTTAAAGGTGCAGTGTGTAATATGACATCATCAAGAAAGTTCTACAAAGTTCTAGAATGCAACGCTCCCTGGGTAACCCCACCCCTTTAGAATAATAACAGAAGCTACAGTGGCCTTCAAGGACAAGAACCATTCTAATTTCTAAACAATGCACCTGAACTATGACACTTTCAAGATGGCGGCACTAGGTCTTGGTCCAAAATATGCAGAAATATGGACATATATGAGACCCTTTCTAAGAGAAAAAATAATAATTCAAAAATGTTTTTTAAGCTATTATGCACTAAATTAAATGTACTTATGGATATTATAATTACTTTCTTCAAAATCTGCTAGGAAATAAAACCCAAAATTCTACACACTGCAGGTTTAATTATAGAATGCAATAAAGAGTACAATGACAAATCCTATCATATGGTTTCCAAAATAAATATTTAAAACTAACTTTCAAGACGTTTGTAGAGATATAAAAATCTCCCCTCTAAAAATACCCAATCAACTAAGTTTAAAACTACAATGGCTGCTTCCTAAACGTGAACAGGTCAAATCTAGTCTGTCTGTACGTTATAGCAGCAACTGCAAACAACAGCATCATTGATCCAAGAGAATGTGGTTTAAACAGAACTAAATTAACCTGATAGCTATCTATAGATTATGGATTGTGACGTCAGTCCAACATCCAATTAGTGAAAGACAATGTGACGTCGCCTGGTATCGATACAGGGTTGGTACAATCTCTAGTCTTATCACAACAACAACACTAAAAAAAAAAACAAAGGGGGGGCGGGGGGGGGGGGGTGTTGGTGTATTGGTTAGATCCCCCCTCCAACCCCATTGAGTCTCAGTCCTCTTCACAGCAGACCCGGGTTAGAATCCAGCCCGGGTCGTTCTCTGCATGTACATTCCCCTCTCTGCCCCCGTTTCATCTCTGTCTCTCCAAAACTGTCTAATAAAGCTAAAAAATGTCCCAAAAATTATCTTCAAAAAAAAAAAAGTAAATAAAACCTAATCCAAAATGTGTGCTGCACTATTAGCTCAAAGTAGCCTTGTGCATCATGATAAGTGTATTCAGTGTGTGTCCGCGGGGGGGATTAAGGTATCACTTAGCAGGCCGCTTTTAGAGATGACTAAACGCTGTTAAGCCCCGAAACACAGCAGAACACACAGCCAAGGATCACAGGCCCCTTTAAAGTTCAACTCAGCTGGATTCTGAGGTTAAATATACTTCTCTCTCTCTCTCTCTCTCTCTCTCTCTCTCTCTCTCTCTCTCTCTCTCTCTCTCTCTCTCTCTCTCTCTCTCTCTCTCTCTCTCTCTCTCTCTCTCTCTCTCTCTCTCTCTCTCTCTCTCTCTCTCTCTCTCTCTCTCTCTCTCTCTCAGCAAAGTGGGGCTTCTACAGAGCAGAGCAACCCATGTACTTTAAAGGTGGAGTCAGTGATTCTGGAGAACGCTTGTTGTCGAATCACTTTAGTCAAAATCAGTGAATATCTCCTCACGATCCGCTACCTGTCTGTACTGTGTGCGAGCTGAAAGAAAATCCAGTGTTAATACACATAGCACATACACCATGGGCAATTGGCCTCCTTTGTTTACATACCAGTTTACAGAGCCTATTAACACTGGAATTCTTTCTGGCACACATAGTATGACCAGGTAGCGGATGATGAGGAGATATATTCACTGATTTTGGACAAAAAGCGATTTTATCAAAAAGCATTCCCCAGAATCACTGACTCCGTCTTTAAATGGAGGCGCCAATGACTCACTATGTTTTCCCCAATAAGAAATTCTTACTTCAGGTACAGACAGACACCATACTCCCACCGGAAAACATAAATCAACACTTATATAAGTAAAATGCAAACGGAAACAGCCTCCTATCCTATTAAAAAAAAAGGCAAAAATACTTGAGCTTTCTAGACGGTGAAAAATCGCCTCTTTTCATCGCTACACTTCTTGTTATAAATCATGACAGAGCGGCCGCGCGCTAAAGCAGTTTACTCACCCAACCTCGCAGGGTTTTCTTCTGGGTAATTACTTTCAAATGTTTCAAACCATTACCTGTCACTTTCATTTTTAAATTGTACAGCTGCTGGCACATAAAAATGCAGGATGTGCTTTTAAAAAAATCCAGCTACGTCCTAGTCGAAAGGAGCTGCAGTTTTTGATGTATTTTCTTTGTTTTTTATTATCTCTTCAATGCAATTTCTACTGTCTAATCTTGACGTATTTTATGCCCTCTGTAAAGCACTTTGAATGGCCTTGTGTCTGAATTGCACTATAGAAATAAATAAACTTGCCTTGGGTTTAATACCGAGCAAAAAATCCTTAAAAAAGGTACTCCAAGGAACTTTCAGTTTGTGTTCATTCTAGCGCCTCCTTTGAACAAAAGCGGTAGTGTTTCTACCACGCCAGCTGTTGTTCCTGGGTGAGCGTATATACCCATGACAAAGGCATTAAGAAAAACTATATAAAAACAGCATTCTTTGCACTGATGGTCTCGTTTGCTGTGACATGTAATTCATTATCATGTATCATTATGTAGAATAGAAAAAAAGAAAGAGTATGTGATTAGGAACGCAGGGAGAGTGTTTCAAGTGTGTCATAAGAGGTGAGGGCATCTCATTAAAAGTGGGTTATAAATAATTGAGCTATAAAAAGACTGTGTTGAGTGCTGTTATTTTTAGAAATGGGACCAACACTCTTGATTCAATATCATTATCGGGTGCCGATGCCAGATGTAATTAACTTATCAGATTTTGGAATGGCATCACCAATCCACACAGCGATCTATAATCAATAGTGTTATCAGGTTAAATCCAGGGTTGTGTTCCGAATCTCCTCCTCTTTCTTTTTTCTATTCTACATACTACATCTGACGATAAAAAGAATCTAGTTAGGATGGAGTAGGCATACTATTGGGACATACTTTACTCTCTTATTTCATCATAACATTGCGCCTTGATCTTGCCTCTTGCTTTTATATCCGTCGCATCCCCGTTTGTTTTCATACGGAGGCTTCGTCGATGTGACGTCACTTCACGTGCGCACTGGATTGTGGGTCAGAATCGCCCAAATAGGATGCAGTTTTCAACACTAACAATCTTGGCTGCATGAAGTAGGACATCCGGGTACTTCTAACCATCCTAAATCTGGCCACAAGAATCGGGACATCCTAAATCTTTTTTCCACCATACTATATAGTAGAAAGTATGCGATTCGGAACGCAACACAGGTTTCTTTTCAACACATTCTATTGTTGTCTCTGTCCAGTTGTTGCTCCTGTTGCATTGTTTCATTTTTACTTTATTTATTCTAGAAAAAATTAACATACGCACCGAATTAATTTGTACCATTAAAGCTGCAGTGTGTAGAATTTGGGGTTTTATTTCCTAGCAGATTTTGTAGAAAGTAATTATAATATCCATAAGTACATTTAATTTACTGCATAATAGCTGAAAAAAAAAATTTAATTATTATTTTTTCCCTTAGAAAGGGTCTCATATATGTCCATATTTCTGCATATTTTGGACCAAGGCCTAGTGTCGCCATCTTGAAAGTGTCATAGTTGGAATGTCATCAGGTGCATTGTTTAAAATTCAGAATTGTTCTTGTCCTTGAAGGCCACTGTGGCTTCTGTTATTATTCGAAAGGGGTGGGGTTACCCAGGGAGCGTTGCATTCTAGAACTTTGTAGAACTTTCTTGATGATGTCATATTACACACTGCACCTTTAACATCTAAGAAGTAGCCATTGTTGTTTTGGATTTATTTGATTAGGTTTTTTGACAGGAGGAGATATATACACATTTCTCAAAACATTTCTTGCACTTTTATTTCAAATTTTCCCATCTTTAAAGGTGCAGTGTGTAATATGACATCATCAAGAAAGTTCTGCAAAGTTCTAGAATGCAACGCTCCCTGGGTAACCCCAACCCTTTTAGAATAATAACAGAAGCTACAGTGGCCTTCAAGGACAAGAACAATTCTAAATTTTAAACAATGCACCTGATGACATTCCAACTATGACACTTTCAAGATGGCGGCACTAGGCCTTGGTCCAAAATATGCAGAAATATGGACATATATGAGACCCTTTCTAAGGTAAAAAATAATAATTCAAAACATTTTTTTCAGCTATTATGCACTAAATTAAATGTACTTGTGGATATTATAATTACTTTCTACAAAATCTGCTAGGAAATAAAACCCAAAATTCTACACACTGCAGGTTTAATCTGCTATTAAACTTCTGAGCTCATGTTGTATAGAAATAGATCAGAACGCTTCAAATGAATTGCTTGAATTCCCAGATATCAGAATCGGAACTGAAAAACAAACAAACTGTGAATCATTGCATATCTAAATGTAAACTCCTTTTATGATTCATTCATTGTGCGTTTGCTCAACAGAACATCTACATTTTTTTCCCAGGGAAAATCACAGTGAAATACACCAGGGCTTGAGAGCAGAGATATATTCTAAAACTCAAACCCCTTTTCCTCCAAAAAGACTCAAGTCCAGACCTGAAACTGAGCGTCATTCATCTGACTTCCTATTGCAGACGTGTCAATGATGTCATTACAGAACAGTTTAAAAGGGCAACTGACACAAATCTACTGATACAAATCAACTGACAACGAATCAACTGACACCAAATCAACTGACAACGAATCAACTGACACAAATCTACTGACACAAATCAACTGACACCATCAACTGGCAAACATCATGCATGAGTGATATAATCATGATTCGTAAAGGCCCTAGTATGTTATCACATTGAAATACTTCATTTAATAAAATAAAACTATCTTCCACATCATCTAGAATGGATATAATAGATGTAAATAGCTGATGGGGATATCCAACTTAATGTTTTACTATGCTTTGCTTCAAAACACCACACACACAAACACACACACAACACACACACACAGACACACACACACAGACACAGACACACACACACACAACTATAGAGAAAGATACCTCAGAGTGAACACTATCGAATCATTTAAGGTGCCCTTGCCGACACTAAAACAAGACGATAGTTGAATCGGAGGTCCTATTTTTCAACACAATTGGTTCCCAGTATTAATTGATGCTTCTGTCAATCTCTAAG
>OX442363.1:28872164-28874664 GCA_949357725.1 Hyperoplus immaculatus
CTGCAAACCGATCCAATGAGAGCTGAAGGTCACAGGCCGATGATGCCATCAGAACCACATCATCCGCAAACAGCAGAGATGAGATCTTCAGCCCACCAAACTGCAACCCCTCCCCACCACGACTACGCCTTGATATCCTGTCCATGAATATCACAAACAGGATTGGTGATAAAGCGCAGCCCTGGCGGAGGCCAACCCCCACCGGAAACGGGTCTGACTTACTACCGAGAACCCGTACACAGCTCTCGCTTTGAGTGTACAGAGATTGGATGGCCCTCAGAAGAGACACCCTCACCCCATACTCCCGCAGCACCCCCCACAGTATCTCCCGGGGAACCCGGTCATAAGCCTTCTCCAGATCTACAAAACACATGTAGACTGGATGAGCAAACTCCCAAGCTCCCTCTAGGATCCTTGCGAGAGTGAAGAGCTGGTCCGTTGTTCCACGGCCAGGACGGAATCCGCATTGTTCCTCTTCAATCTGAGGTTCGACTATCGGCCGAACCCTCCTTTCCAGCACCTTGGAGTAGACTTTGCCGGGAAGGCTGAGAAGTGTGATACCCCGGTAGTTGGAACACACTCTCTGGTCCCCCTTTTTGAAAATAGGAACCACCACCCCGGTCTGCCACTCCTTCGGCACTGTACCCGACTTCCACGCAATGTTGAAGAGGCGTGTCATCCAAGACAGCCCCTCCACACCCATTGCTTTCAGCATTTCTGGACGGATCTCATCAACCCCCGGGGCTTTGCCACTGTGGAGTTGTTTGACTACCTCAGTGACTTCCACCAGGGAAATTGACGATGATCCCCCATCAGCCTCCAGCTCTGCCTCCAACATAGAGGGCGTGTTAGTCGGATTCAGGAGTTCCTCAAAGTGCTCTTTCCACCGACCGACTACCTCCTCAGTTGAGGTCAACAGCGTCCCATCCTTACTGTACACAGCTTGGATGGTTCCCCGCTTCCCCCTCCTGAGGTGCCGGACGGTCTTCCAGAAACACTTTGGTGCCGACCGAAAGTCCTTCTCCATGGTTTCTCCGAACTTCTCCCACACCCGCTGCTTTGCCTCGGTCACGGCAGAAGCTGCAGCCCTTCGGGCCTGTCGGTGCCTTGCAACTGCCTCAGGAGTCCCCCGAGATAACATATCCCGGAAGCACTCCTTCTTCAGTCGGACGGCTTCCCTGACCACCGAGGTCCACCACGGCGTTCGAGGGTTACCGCCCCTTGAGGCACCTAAGACCTTGAGACCACAGCTGTCTGCCGCGGCTTCAGCAATGGAAGTTTTGAACATCGACCACTCGGGTTATTATTATTTTATTTTATTTTATTTTATTTTATTTTATTTTATTTTATTTTATTTTATTTTATTTTATTTTATTTTATTTTATTTTATTTTTTCTCTGTTTAATTTCTTCTAACTTGTTTGTCAGTATTTTTTTGTACATTTGTATTGTTCTTGTTAAAAATAGGAAAAACCAATAAATATTGAAAAAATTTTTTATTAAAATGCTTTCTATTGGTAAGGGACGACTGTGGCTCAGTTGGTAGAGCGGGTCGGCTGATGATCAAAGGGTTGGAGGTTCGATCCCCGCCCTGCCACCTGTGTCATAGTTGTGGTGTCCTTGGGCAAGACACTTCACCCACCTTGCCTCGTGTGAATGTCGATAGTTAGCCTGCTGCTATCGGTGTAAGAATGTGTGTGTGAATGGTAACGTGTAAATGGGAACAGGTCTCCCTTGCAAAAGATTCTTCGGACTCAATGGGATTTACCTGTATAAATAAAGGTTAAAAAAAAAAGCACAATTCAGACACAAGGCCATTCACACGGGCTTTACAGGGGCATAAAAATACATTTAATAACATTAAGACATAAGAAAATATTGAGATCGCATTCAAGAGATAAACTTTTGGATTTTATGTTTTCTTTAAACTGCAAAACACATGTTGACATGTTTTCCAGCTCAGATTCCTCTGAGAATCAAATTATATTTATTTTTTATGTTCCTGAAAATTTAAACTGTCACTACTTATATGTTACCACGTGTACTTTGAACAAACAGATCGCATGTTTCTTACAGTGTGTGTGTGTGTGATTCTGTGTTTTTGTCTGTGTGTGTGTGTGGTTCCTATTGTGTCTGTGTCTGTGTGTGTGTGTGATTCTGTGTTTTTGTCTGTGTGTGTGTGTATGATTCTGTGTTTTTGTCTGTGTGTGTGTGTGTTTCCTATTGTGTCTGTGTGTGTGTGTGTGTGTGTGTGTGTGTGTTTCCTATTGTGTCTGTGTGTGTGTGTGTGTGCTCAGCTGTGAACCTTTCAGGGAAAAGCAGGAAGTTGTCAGAGTATTTATACCTCCAACAATACAGAGCTCAGTCCAGCAGGGTCACACACACACACACACACACACACACACACACACACACACACACACACACACACACACACACACACACACACACACACACACACACACACACACTCTAACCCACCACAGAGCTCAGTCCAGCAG
>OX442363.1:28882164-28889664 GCA_949357725.1 Hyperoplus immaculatus
TATCTGGAATAAACTCCCAGAGAACTTGAGGTCTGCTTTTATATCAAATCTGAAGACTTTTCTGTTTCCCTTTTAACAACACTTTGAATGGCCTTGTGTATGAATTGTGCTGATATATCCCAGTAGTCCCAGTGACCATCGTGGAAGGCTTCGAACGAAACATCAGCCAGTTATGCAACAAATATACTGAACAAACTCCCAGAGAACTTGAGGTGTGCTGCAACTCTCAGCTCTTTTATATCTAATCTGAAGACTTTTCTGTTTCCTTTTCAACCCATCATTGAATTACTTTTTTCATGGCCCTGTAAAGCACTTTGAATGGCCTTGTGTATGAAGTGTGCTATAGACATAAACCTGCCTTGCCTTGCCTTGACTGTAAATGAAGAAACAAAGTTCATTGTCATAAAGCAGCTCCTCTTCCAGGATTGGATAAAGGTTGATAAGGCCGAACCCTTACCTCTTATCTCAGACACAGTGAGCTGCACTCTGTCCTCATATATACTTGCTCCTTCCCTTCTGATTCAGTTTACAGTTTGACTCAGACAGTCACTGACACTGAGAGCTGAAATGGCGCAGAGCGGAGTTCAGCTGGACCGGGAAACTTTCTCTTGTTCGATCTGTCTGGAACTTCTAAAGGATCCGGTGAGTCTTACCTGTGGACACAACTACTGCATGGACTGTATTAAAACCCACTGGGATGGAGAGGGTCAGAAACATGAGGGTCAGAAACATGTCTACAGCTGCCCTCAGTGTAGGCAGTTCTTTGCCCCGAGGCCTGTGCTGCTGAAAAACACCATGTTAGCAGATCTAGTGGAGCAACTGAAGAAGACTGGACTCCAAGCTGCTCCTGCTGATCACTGCTATGCTGGACCTGAAGATGTGGCCTGTGATTTCTGCACTGGGAGAAAACTGAAAGCCCTCAAGTCCTGTCTGGTGTGTCTGGCCTCTTACTGTGAGAAACACCTCCAGCCTCATTATGATGCAGCCCCATTAAAGAAACACAAGCTGGTGGAGCCCTCCAAGAATCTCCAGGAGAACCTCTGCTCTCGTCACAATGAGGTAATGAAGATTTTCTGCCGCACTGATCAGCAGTCTATCTGTATTCTGTGTTCAATGGACGAACACAAAGGCCACGACACAGTGTCAGCTGCAGCAGAACGCACTGAGAGGCCGAGAGAGCTGGAGGGGAGTCGACTAAACATCCAGCAGAGAATCACAGACGTAGAGAAAGATGTGAAGGTTCTCCAACAGGAGGTGGAGGCTATCAATGGCTCTGCTGATAAAGCAGTGGAGCACAGTGAGAAGACCTTCGCCGAGCTGATCCGTCTCATCCAGAAAACAAGCTCTGATGTGAAGCAGCAGCTCAGATCCAAACAGGAAACTGAAGTGAGTCGAGTCAGAGATCTTCAGGAGAAGCTGGAGCAGGAGATCGCTGAGCTGAAGAGGAGAGACGCTGAGCTGAAGACCCTGACACAACACGGTAGGAAATTCACTTGTTTCTTACCAGGGGTTTCTGTGTTCCTGTGAAATATGTTTAGGGGCATTTTGGAATAATTCCAGTTTTATCAAATGTTTGGAAATACCTTGTTTCCTCAATCCGGATTCTCCAAATGAAATTTAAGTAAATTAAAGACAATCTAATACCCCTTTTTTAAGATTTTTTTTTTTGCATTTTAGGCATTTATTAGACAGTTTGGAAACACAGAGTTTAAATGTGTCAGAGAGGGGAATGACATGCAGAGAACGACCCGGGCTGGATTCTAACCCGGGTCTGCTGTGAAGAGGACTGAGACTCTTTGGAGGGGGGGGGGGGGGGGGGTTCTAACCACTACACCACGAGCCATTAATACCACTTTGAATGAAATGTAATGCCCAGTGCACTCCAATACAAGTTTAAACCATATATTGGAGAATCAGTATAGATTCAAGTTGTGTGTTAAGGAAAGTCCTACGAATGCCTAGCTCTACATACTACAGTATATGATGCATATAAATAGCCTACCTTTAAAATCACCAAATTGTCTTTTTACCGCAGCATTAGCAGACCTCTTTCAAAGGGAAATTTCAGATATTTCTCTAAATTTCTTCCCTGTGTCCCACACAGAAGATCACAACCAGTTTCTACACGACTACCGCTCCCTGCCAGCACCCAGTGAATCTACACACTCATCCTCCAGCATCAACAACCGTCCTCTGAGATACTTTGAGGACGTGACAGCGGCTGTGTCAGAAGCCAGAGAGATGCTACGGGACGTCCTGAGAGAGACAGGGACAAACATCTCACTGATGGTGACTGAAGTGGATGTTTCACTGCCTCAACCAGAGCCCAAGACCAGAGCTGGATTCTTGAGATATGCACGTGGAATCACACTGGATCCAAACACAGCATTCACACTGCTGTTATTATCTGAGGGGAACAGGAAAGCAACATTCATGATTCAACCACAGTCTTATCCTAGTCACACAGACAGATTCACTCACAGGTCTCAGGTCCTGAGTGCAGAGAGTCTGACTGGTCGTTGGTACTGGGAGGTTGAGTGGAGAGGCAATGGAGTTTATGTAGCAGTCGCATACAAGAATATCAGCAGAGCAGGGTTGGAAAGTGGATTTGGATTAAATGACAAATCTTGGAGGTTAGATTGTGACACAAACAGTTATATCTTTAAACACAACAGAGTCCGTACTCCCGTCTCAGGTCCTCAGTCCCACAGAATAGGAGTGTACCTGGATCACAGTGCAGGTGTTCTGTCCTTCTACAGCGTCTCTGAAACCATGACTCTCCTCCACAGAGTCCAGACCACATTCACTCAGCCGCTCTACGCTGGAGTTTGTGTTTATCGGGAATCCACTGCTGAGTTCAGTAAACTCAAATAGATAGAAGTCCTTAAACTTAAACTTCTGCATTTGTATTGCTGAGAGCCGATCGAATGAATCAATACATTTTTCATCATTACATGTGTAGTACAGCAAATAAATAAAAATAGATCAATATCTCCTCATGATCCACTACCTGTCAGTGCTATGTGTGAGCTGAAAAAAAAATCCAGTGTTAATACACAGTTTAGGCTATGTAAACTGGTATGTAAACAAAGGGGGCTCACTGTAGCTTTAGCATTATGCCCGTATTAACACCAGCGCACACACACACACACACACACACACACACACACACACACACACACACACACACACACACACACACAGTACTGACAGTAAGTGGATCATGAGGAGATTTCACTGATTTTGACAAAAAGTGTTATATCAACAAACACTCTCCAGAATCACTGACTACACCTTTACACACATGAACATTTCTAAGGATCCAGGTTTTCCACAAAGTTAACTCTTGTGCCTTGTTCAGAAAAAGTAACACTGGGTATGTTTTGGTACAAGATTTGTATTTTGAACTTTAAAGCTGCAGTGTGTAGAATTTTGGGTTTTATTTCCTAGCAGATTTTGTAGAAAGTAATTATAATATCCATAAGTACATTTAATTCAGTGCATAATATCTGAAAAAATTGTTTTGAATAATTTTTTTCCCCCTTAGAAAGGGTCTCATATATGTCCATATTTCTGCATATTTTGGACCAAGGCCTAGTGCCGCCATCTTGAAAGTGTCATAGTTGGAATGTCATCAGTTGCATTGTTTAAAATTTAGAATTGTTCTTGCCCCCAACCCTTTAGAATAATAACAGAAGCTACAGTGGCCTTCAAGGACAAGAACAATTCTAAATTTTAAACAATGCACCTGAGGACATTCCAACTATGACACTTTCAAGATGGCGGCACTAGGCCTTGGTCCAAAATATGCTGAAATATGGACATACATGAGACCCTTTCTAAGGGAAAAATAAATAATTCAAAAAAATGTTTTCAACTATTATGCACTAAATTAAATGTACTTATGGATATTATAATTACTTTCTACAAAATCTGCTAGGAAATAAAACCCAAAATTCTACACACTGCAGGTTTAAAGTGTAAAAAAATTATGAAAGATAAATATTTCTTCAGAATTTTTGTCCCGTGTATTTGATGAAGGGGTTGTTGTTCAATTCATGTCATGATTTAATTAATCACAATTAAAAATTAGTTTTGATCATATACCGCTAACAGCCTTTTTGAAAAAATACACTATAATTCAATATTCAGAAAAAATAATTTGACTTCGATTATTATTTTAAATCAACGGCTTACCCATCTGAATAATAGGTGAGAAAATTGATTTTGGTGCATTATTACTTTTTGTATAATGTCAGATTGAATAAAAAGTTACTCTGGGTATGTTAAGTACACGATTTGTACCATTGACTTCCATTATAACGTCACTTTTTGACCCCTCCCCCACCCCCCCCCAACCCCCTTTTAAATAAAATTGAAAAAAATGTTTGTCTCTGATTTCTCATTCTTTTTGCAGCAAACACAATGCAATTTGGTTAAATGAAAGAGAATAGCAAAATTTACCTATTTTATCACCCCTGTCTTACTTTCAAAATATGAGTTTTTATCATGAAACCACTCAATAAAATTTACAAAATAACACATTTCTTTTTTTTAAGATAATTTTTTGTTTTTTCAAAGCTTTATTGACAGTAGGGGAGAACGGGGTAATTTGTCACACGGGTTGGTTGTCACAATCGTTATATCTCGGAACCAGAAGGCGCTGTCTGTGAAATTTTGATATGTAAATATCCAGAATTGGGATCAGAGGTCACCTACATACAATCATATGAAAAAGTTTGGGAACCCCTCTCAGCCGGCATTATAATTGACTCTGCTTTCACAAAAAAAATATAAAAGTGGTATGTCTTTAATTTACCAGGAACAGCTAAGTACTGGGATGTTTTCCAAACAAAGATTTTTTGAAAAGCAGTATTTGGTTGTATGAAATAAAATAAAATATGAAAAACTGGCTGTGCAAAAATATGGGTACCCTTGTGGTTTTGTTGATTTTAATGCCTGTAACAGCATGTAAAACTGATGAATTTAAACACAAAGTTGGTTGGATTATGTTGTTAAGCCTTGAACCTCATAGAAATGTCTGTTTAATCATGAGAAAATGTATTTTAGGTGCCTAAATGCAAGTTGCACTTCTCTTTGACTCTCTGCTGAAGTGAGACAGAATGGGATCATCAAAACTGCTCCCAAAAGATCTTAAAAACAAAGATTATTCATTATCATGGTTTAGGGGAAGGCTACAAGAAGCTTTCCCAAAGGTTTCAATTGTCAATTTCTACTGTAAGGAACGTTGTCAGGGAATGGAAGGACACAGGCACAGTTGCAGTTAAACCCAGGTCTAGCAGACCAAGAAAAGTACAAGAGCGGCATATGCGGCGGATTGTGAGAATGGTTGCACACAACCCAAAGATCACCTCCAAAGACCTGCAAGAACATCTGGCTGCAGATTGTGTATCTGTACATGGTTCAACAAATCAGTGCAATTTGCACCAAAACATCTGTATGGCCAGGTGATGAGAAGGAAGCCCTTTCTGCGCCCACGCCACAGATACAGTTGCATGGAGTATGCAAAAGCTCATTTAGACAAGCCAGATTCATATTGGAAGAAAATGCTTTGGACTGATGAGACAAAAATTAAGTTATTTGGTCTTTATAAAAAGCAGATGTTTTGGTGCAAATTGCGCTGAATTGTTGAACGATGTACAGATACACAATCTGCAGCCAGATGTTCTTGCAGGTCTTTGGAGGTGATCTGTGGGTTGTGTGCAACCATTCTCACAATCCTCCACCTATGCCGCTCCTGTTTTTTTCTTGGTCTGCCATGCCTGGGTTTAACTGCCACTGTGCCTGTGTCCTTCCATTTCCTGACAACGTTCCCTAGAGTCGAAATTGACAATTAAAACCTTTGGGAAAGCTTCTTGTAGCCTTCCCCTAAACCATGACAATGAACAATCTTTGTTTTTCATATCTTTTGGGAGCTGTTTTGATGATCCCATTCTGTCTCACTTCAGCAGAGAGTCAAAGAGAAGTGCAACTTGCATTTAGGCACCTAAAATACATTTTCTCATGATTAAACAGACATTTCTATGAGGTTCAAGGCTTAACAACATAATCCAACCAACTTTGTGTTTAAATTCATCAGTTTTACATGCTGTTACAGGCATTAAAATCATCAAAACCACAAGGGTACCCATATTTTTGCACAGCCAGTTTTTCACATTTTATTTTATTTCATACAACCAAATACTGCTTTTCAAAAAATCTTTGTTTGGAAAACATCCCAGTACTTAGCTGTTCCTGGTAAATTAAAGACATACCACTTTTATATTTTTTTTTGTGAAAGCAGAGTCAATTATAATGCCGGCTGAGAGGGGTTCCCAAACTTTTTCATATGACTGTACATATATGAGAGTCTGATAATTTTTAATTATTATTTTTTTTAAACACTGTATGAACTAGTGAGAAAGGGCATTTCGTTTCATTTTCTGTATGGAAGTACAGTCTGTTGGAATGACAATAAAATGAATCTTGAATCTTGAATCTTGAATCTTGACATGGTGATCCATGGGGACCGATCATCCCCGGCTGGGTTGCCCAGGTTAGGGTAACTGATCCAAGACCCTAAACACCCAATGACCCTGGGTTCAGTACTGGGGATGTGTCCAAGCCTCAATATCTAGAAGTAGTTGGTGTTTCTCATAACTAGATGGTGAATGGTTTGAATGATGTATTTTATGACCATGTAAAGCACTTTGAACGGCCTTGTGTCTGACTTGTGATACATTTATGATCTGCTGTTACTGTGTAAACCAGCCTGAGCTCTCAGGTCGTCTGGGACAGGTCTCTCGGTCCCCAGAGTTAGGGCTAGACAGGGAGAGGCAGCTTTTAGTTTATTATGCAACAAATATACTGAACAAACTCCCAGAGAACTTGAGGTCTGCTGCAACTCTCAGCTCTTTTATATCAAATCTGAAGACTTTTCTGTTTCCTTTTCAACCCGTCATTGAATTGCTTTTTCATGGCCCTGTAAAGCACTTTGAATGGCCTTGTGTAATACTTGTGCTATAGACATAAACCTGCCTTGCCTTGCCTTGACTGTAAATGAAGAAACAAAGTTCATAGTCATAAAGCAGCTCCTCTTCCAGGATTGGATAAAGGTTGATAAGGCCAAACCCTTATCTCTTATCTCAGACACAGTGAGCTGCACTCTGTCCTCATAAGTACACGCTCCCTCAATATACAGTTATTCAGTTTACAGTTTGACTCAGACAGTCGCTGACACTGAGAGCTGAAATGGCGCAGAGCGGAGTTCAGCTGGACCGGGAAACTTTCTCTTGTTCGATCTGTCTGGAACTTCTAAATGATCCGGTGAGTCTTACCTGTGGACACAACTACTGCATGGACTGTATTAAAACCCACTGGGATGAAGAGGGTCAGAAACATGTCTACAGCTGCCCTCAGTGTAGGCAGTTCTTTGATCCGAGGCCTGTGCTGCTGAAAAACACCATGTTAGCAGATCTAGTGGAGCAACTGAAGAAGACT
>OX442363.1:28894664-28912164 GCA_949357725.1 Hyperoplus immaculatus
GTGTGTGTGTCTGTGCGTGTGTGCGTGTGTCTGTGTGTGTGTCTGTGTGTCTGTGCGTGTGTGTGTGTGTCTGTGTGTGTGTCTGTGTGTCTGCGTGTGTGTGTGTGTATGCGTGTGTGTGTGTGTGTGTGCGTGTGCGTGTGTGTCTGTGTGTCTGCGTGTGTGTGTGTGTCTGCGTGTCTGCGTGTGTGTGCTAGGAAGATGAAAGGGATACAGACTGGCCTCGGGCTCCAATTAAAAAGAGGCTGAGGTTGCTATGGCGATATAGGTGAAGTGAAGTTCTTTATGAAATGCTAGTGAGTGACAGACAAACTGCTCTGTGGATGTTTCAAGTGTTTAAAGTGCATTTACTGTCTAATGTAACCCCACCCCTTTTATTTATTTATTTATTTATTATTCTTTCGGACAATTCCACACAATACACAATTTTCTCTTGCAAATATTCATACATCATACTTTGTGTTGTCCGAAGGGAGACGGAAGAAGCCAAAGGCTTATCAGGTCGCGCCCCCATTTTCATCAAATTCGGATTCAGATACACAGTTACTGTTACAGAAAATAAAAATAAAACAAAAAACATTTTTATATATATATATAGCTATATATATATATATATATATATATATATATACATATACCCATAAATTTTTTTTTTTTTTAAGAATCTGCAGTCCAATACACAGTCAATTTTAATCTAATTGCTTCAGCTTTTAAGATCAGTTCAGCACAGTTCAGTTTTTCTGTGACAATGCCAAGTGTATAAAGTGTGAAGTGGCCTTGTATTTGGCCTGTTCCATTTCTTAACTGGTAGTCAAAACACTTCAGCAAAAGTATTCAAAAACAAGTCTGTCTGCTGGCCTGTATTATTCTTTACAATATTGTTATGAAAGTGACATTGACATTGTGCTCAGGTTATTAGTCTGTAATTTTCAATAATTTTTGAAACATAATTTGCTTTGAAATTGCGCAAACTGCAACTCCCTGTGACAACTTCATCAAGTCCATTCCACAGCTTAATACCCTTTACAGAAATCGAATTTGGATTTAAGTGTGGTCCGTATATATTTTTCTCATTGAATTTATCTTTTCTTCTTAAATCATGCAAAACTTCTCTGTCTTCAAACATTACTTGTACACTGTTAGGAAGGCTTTTTTTTGAAGCCTTGTAAATAATTTGTACTGTGTGGTAATTTACCACATCACGTAATTTGAGAATTCTACCTTCAATAAAAAAGTTATTAGTGTGTGCCCTGTAATTGGCTTGGTAAATAATTCGTATTGCTTTCTTTTGAAGAATCTCCAACGGGTGCAATGTACCTTTGTAAGTGTTTCCCCATATTTCAGCACAGTAATGCAGATGTGGGGAAACTAAACTCCAGTATAATACAAGTAAGGCCTTAAATACAAGTAAGAATAATAACAGAAGCTACAGTGGCCTTCAAGGACAAGAACAATTCTACATTTTAAACAATGCACCTGATGACATTCCAACAATCACACTTCCAACATGGCGGCACTAGGCCTTGGTCCAAGGTATGGAGAAATATGGACATATATGAGACCCTTTCTAAGGGGAAAAAAATAATTCTTAAAAAAATGTTCAGCTATTATTCACTAAATTAAACGTACTTAAGGATATTCAAATTATTTTCTACCAAATCTGCCAGGAAATAAAACCCAAAATTCTACACACTGCAGGTTTAAGAATATTTTTTCTTTTGCATTTAATGTTTAATCTTGACAAGTTGCATATTGTGGACTGAGCTCCACTTATACAGCTCTTTTCCCTGGTTTTTCACAGACCCAAAGCGCTTTACATTGTTTTGTACACATTCACCCAATCACACACACCGATAGCAGCAGCAGCTACCACGCAGGGTGCAAGCTAACAATCAGGAGCAGTTTAGGGTTCAGTGTCTCTTTGCCCAGGGACACTTGGACATGTGGCGGGGAGACGGGGGATCGAACCACCGACCCTGTAACCCAGTGGACGACCGCCCTTCACACTTCACCACAGCCGCCCCCTTGTGGATTTTTCAAGTGTTTCAAGTGCATTTAATGTGCATTTAATCTTGCCAATTTGATAGTGAAAACTAACATATAAGCTAACTGGGGTGCAATTAAAAAAAAATATATATATCAAATGTTTTCGAATCTTTTTTTATTATTACATTTTCAACTTTGAGAACAATCATATCAAATTCGGACCCTTAGAAATGTTTGTGTGTTTGTGTAATTACAGAGTGCTTTAGTTTCAGATTATTTCACACAATTAAAAATAGCAATAAAGAGTTAGAGGTATAATCTTGTTACAAAAAAATTTAAAATATATTTTTTAACATGATTCACTCCATATGAATAAACCACATATAAAAACACATTTAAAGGTGCAGTCAGTGATTCTGGAGAATTTTTGTTGATAGAACACATTGTCAAAATCAGTGAATATCTTCTCATGATCTACCTGTCTGTACTGTGTGCTCACTGAAAAAAAAACCTGGTGTTAATACACAGCCTAGGCTCTGTAAATGGGTTTGTAGACAAAAGGTATGTAAACAAAGGAGCCAACCGTAGCTAGCAACATGCCAGTTTACGGAGCCTAGGCTGTGTATTAACAGATGTCGGTCATTTTTCGTCCCTATTTCTTCTACATTTCAAATTGCAAAAAGTTTGATTCTTACACCAAAAAGTAAATACCGGTGATACTCGTATTATTAGAATATCATGAATTGGAATTGAGGCAAGAATTCATGCAAAAGGGGCCCAAACCAAGTACTGAGTACATATGGATGATTATACTTTACAGAGGGCGGACATTTCTGTATTTAAAATCCCTTCTTTATTGATTTGATGTAATATACAAATTTTCTGAGATTTTGAATTTGGGGTTTTCATAAGCTGTTAGCTATTGCAGTATATTTTCGGCCTTTACTCAGAAAAACGGCGTTGGTAGTGGGGTGATGAAAGAAGACACAGTTTGAGGCAGATGAGGAGGTCTTCAGGAACAATTCTTTTATTTAAGCAACAAAACTCATCCTGCAGTCAAAACGAAGCCAATAAAAAGTTAAAGTACATGTTTGTAGCCAAAAAAACTAATAGAGGTACATGCATAAAACCAAAAGCTATGAAGAGTTCCTGTATACTAAAAGACCTGTCTTTTCCTGTATTGTGGTGGCATTTAACCTGAAAATCTAAGTTAGCTGATTGGTCCTTAGGTCAGTAAGCTCCACCTCGCCTAACTCCTGATTGGTGGACCCTAACTAACTCCAACCTACGGTTTCAGAGGACATCTGGGGTAATCATCACCTGAAGGTGCTATGCCATTTGGGGCACTAAGAAGTCTGATTCAGTAACTTTAGGACAATCCCTTTAGCCAATACATTAGCTATTAGACCTTCACCCTTTCCCCGAGACATGTAAACCCAAGCCAGACTGTCCTAAATTGTCCCCACCAAGGACCTTCTCGGAGCCCTCTATTGTGTACAATTTGAATGATCTACAGATCAGCCTGCTGGCTTCCTCAATTTAAGCAATCCACGTTCCTATCCTGCACACACATATACCCACGAGAGCTGCTCCTGGCTCCCTTTAAGGTTAATTCTGTATGTAATTAAACAATCTCCTGATTATCAGTAATCTTAGAATGTGTCATAACGAAATACACTACACTATAATAATCAAAATTATAACAAATAAAGGCTTGAGATATCTCACTTTGCATGTAATGAGTCTATATAATATATTATTTTCACCTTTTAAGTTGAATTACCGAAATAAATGAACTTTTGCACCATATTCTAATTTTTCGAGTTTCACCTGTATATCCCCAAATACAGTTCAGTTTTTTATTTATTTACATTTGCTTTCAATTCGACATTTTTTTTCCTTTTTTTTCAAACATTTACCAGATTCGTCCTGGCGGGAAACAGAAAGACATTTTCTTTATGTTTTCAAACTGAATCTGAACTCAACAAAAAAACTCATGCAACGAATGTTTAATCAATTTAAAGGTGTAGTCAGTGATTCTGGAGAACGCTTGTTGTCAAAATCACTTATTTTTCAAAATCAGTGAATATCTCCTCATGATCTGCTACCTGTCCGTACTGTGTGTGTGTGTGCTGGAAAATAAATCCAGTGTTAATACACAACCTAGGCTCTGTGAACGGGCATAATGCTAGCTATACAGTGGCCCCCCTTTGTTTACATACCAGTTTACAGAGCCTATAGGCTGTGTATTAACACTGGATTTGTTTCCCCAGCGTCCACATTACTGACAGGTAGTGGATCATGAAAAAAATAGAAATAAAAAGTGATTTTGGCGACAAGCTTTACATTTTGATTCTACTGTACTTCACGTGAAATTAAAACAATATTAATTTATTCCTCTATTTGATCGGCTCTCAGCAATACAAATGCAGAAGTTTAAGTTTAAGGACTTCTGTCTATTTGAGTTTATTGAACTCAGCAGTGGAATCCCCACAAACCAAAACTCCAGCATGTAGCGGCTGAGTGAATGTGGTCTGGACTCTGTGGAGGAGAGTCATGGTTTCAGAGACGCTGTAGAAGGACAGAACACCTGCACTGTGATCCAGGTACACTCCTATTCTGTGGGACTGAGGGCCTGAGACGGGAGTTTGGACTTTGTTGTACCCAAAGAAATATCTGTCTGTGTCACAATATAACCTCCAAGATTGGTCATTGTTTCCAAATACACTTCCACTCCCTGCTCTGCTGATATTCATGTATGCGACTGCTACACCAACATAGCCTCTCCACTCCACCTCCCAGTACCAACGACCAGTCAGACTCTCTGTACTCAGGACCTGAGACCTGTAAGTGAATCTGTCTGTGTGACTAGAATAAGACTGTGGTTGACCCATGTTTGTTGCTTTCCTGTTCCCATCAGATAATAACAGATGTGTGTGTGCTGTGTTTGGATCCAGTGTGATTCCACGTGCATATCTAAAGAAGTCAGCTCTGGTCTTGGGCTCTGGTTGAGGCAGTAAAACATCCACATGAGTCACTGTCCATGAGATGTTTGTCCCTGTCTCTCTCAGGACGTCCTGCAGCTTCTCTCTGGCTTCTGACACAGCCGCTGTCACGTCCTCAAAGTATCTCAGAGGACGGATGTTGATGCTGGATGATGAGTGTGTAGATTCACTGAGTGCTGGCAGTGAGCGGTAGTCGTGTAGAAACTGGTTGTGATCTTCTGTATGTGACACAGGGAAGAAATTTAGAGAAATATCTGAAATTGCCCCTTGAAAGAGATCTGTTAATGCCGCATTTAAACTCTGTGTTTCCAAACCTTCTAATAAATGCATAAAATGCCCAAAAAATAATCTTAAAAAAGGGGTATTAGATTGTCTTTAACTTACTTAAATTTCATTTGGAGAATCTGGATTAAGGGAACAAGGTATTTCCAAACATTTGATAAAACTGGAAATATTCCAAACTGACTTAAAACATATTTCACAGGAACACAGAAAGCCCCTGGTAAAGAAGGTGAATTTCCTACCGTGTCGTGTCAGGGTCTTCAGCTCAGCGTCTCTCCTCTTCAGCTCAGCGATCTCCTGCTCCAGCTTCTCCTGAAGATCTCTGACTCGACTCACTTCAGTTTCCTGTTTGGATCTGAGCTGCTGCTTCACATCAGAGCTTGTTTTCTGGATGAGACGGATCAGCTCGGCGAAGGTCTTCTCACTGTGCTCCACTGCTTTATCAGCAGAGCCATTGAAAGCCTCCACCTCCTGTTGGAAAACCTTCACATCTTTCTCTACGTCTGTGATTCTCTGCTGGATCTTTAGTCGACTCCCCTCCAGCTCTCTCGGCCTCTCAGTGCGTTCTGCTGCAGCTGACACTGTGTCGTGGTCTTTGTGTTCGTCCATTGAACACAGAATACAGATAGACTGCTGATCAGTGCGGCAGAAAATCTTCATTACCTCATTGTGACGAGAGCAGAGGTTCTCCTGGAGATTCTTGGAGGGCTCCACCAGCTTGTGTTTCCTTAATGGAGGGACATCATAATGACGCTGGAGGTGTTTCTCACAGTAAGAGGCCAGACACACCAGACAGGACTTGAGGGCTTTCAGTTTTCTCCCAGTGCAGACGTCACAGGCCACATCTTCAGGTCCAGCATAGCAGTGATCAGCAGGAGCAGCTTGGAGTCCAGTCTTCTTCAGCTCCTCCACTAGATCTGCTAACATGTTGTTTTTCAGCAGCACAGGCCTCGGGGCAAAGAACTGCCTACACTGAGGACAGCTGTAGACATGTTTCTGATCCTCTCCATCCCAGTGGGTTTTAATACAGTCCATGCAGTAGTTGTGTCCACAGGTAAGACTCACCGGATCATTTAGAAGTTCCAGACAGATCGAACAAGAGAAAGTTTCCCGGTCCAGCTGAACTCCGCTCTGCGCCATTTCACCTCTCAGTGCCAGTGACTGTCTGAGTCAAACTGTAAACTGAATCAGAAGGGAGGGAGCAAGTATATATGAGGACAAAGTGCAGCTCACTGTGAGATAAGAGATAAGGGTTTGGCCAGTGGCGTGCACAGGTAGACCTGAAGTGGTGCTGAAGCACCTGCCCTTTTCCCCTGGCCCAATCAAGTGCCCTTTTGAAAAAAAATAAAAAATATATATTTTTTTTACAGTGTATGTGGCCCATGCTGACATTGTCATCTATAAATGCTCAACGATTAAAAACTTTTGACAATAAAGCCCCAATAAATATGCCCCCCCCCCTCCTCCTCCTCCGCACACACTTCCTTTGTCAACGTGAACCCGCAAAGTGGACACAAACGGAGGCGCGTTGCCGCAGCAGTTCACAGCTGCTGCACACACACACCTACTCCCTGGCCTGCCCTGCTCCACCAGCGAGGTAACACATACATGAATGGAGTCAAGAGTGTATTGTTTGCCCCCTAAGCCTCAGTTGCCAAGCTATAACTTGCATTTATTTGTCTCTGTTATAAAGTAGCCTCTATCATGCAGCGCCACACAGCTGAGCATAAATTAGCCGACTGTCCTGCCCTCTGAGACCCACTGTTGTAAATTTGCAACATCTCTTGGAAGCTGTTTTGTAGTCATTTTCCAGGACTAAATGTACACAAATACTACATATTCCAGCACTCCAGACTATACAATGTATCAAATCACCAATTTCGGCGGGAAAATATTAATATTGTAAGAACAGCAACATTTCAGATTCAAACAACATGGATGACTCCCACTGAGCTCCCAGAACTCTCTGTTGGGTCAATTTTAACAGTTTTCCAAGTAAGTACTTGACCTTTAATATTTTTTTCCTGTATTGTAAAGTTGTTCTGTAACATATTACTTCAATAAACAAACTAAAAAAGTTAAATTTACATGATTTTCAGTGATTTCTTTTAATGTTGCAAAAACGCAACACTGAGCTTCAATGGGAGTCATTTTTCAAAACAAAAGGCCCAATCACTTATCATGAGTAAATTGTGTATTATTTGTGTTTTAAGCTAAAGTTCACTAAAGTTTAAGGTTTAAAGTCATTTAGTTTTATATAAAACTAAATAACCTTAAACTTTAGCCTAAAACTATAACACAAATACAAAACTTTTGTTTTGAAAAATTACTCCCATTGAATCCCAGTGTTGCTTTATAGTATAATAATTTACATTATATACATGTGTGAGATCTGCAAAAGATAAAAAGTGTAACCCTAACCCTAACCCTAACCCCTAACCCCTAACCCTCTAACCCTAACTTTTTTTTTTAATTTTTCTAATTTTATTATTCTAATTATTTAATAATTTCAATTTTCTAATTATTTTAATTTTTTAATTGTTTTAATTCTCACTATTCTAGCTGTTCTGATTTTTTTATACCATTTCCAAATATTTATTCAAGTTGTTTAACGTTTTATTTGATCCTGGTCAGCAGCACCCTCTTCTTCCCACCCTGGAGCATCCACGCTGCTGACCACAGCCCCCGCCCCGCCCCGCCCCGCCCCGCCCCCAACATGCTAAGTTTTTTTTGCCTTCTTATTGGTTTTCTAATTATTCTAATCTCTTAGAGATTTTCTTAATTATTTTAACTTTTTAATCATTTCAATCTTCCAATTATTTTAATTCTTAATCTTTCATGATTCTAATTACTCTTAGCATTTCTAAATCACTATTCAAGTTGTTTTAACTTGTTATTTAACCCTGGTCAGCAGCACCCTCTTCTTCTGTCCACTGCAGAGACACCCTGCCTGGGAATCGAACCCTGGTCTCCCGGGTGAAGGGGCAGAGCTCTTCAACCGCACCACCAACACCACTCCAGTTTTTAGATCAATAGGCCTGTGCAACAACATTCCAACAAATAACCCAAACCCTAACCCCACCCTAACCCTAACCCTAACCCTCTAACCCTCAGGGCCTTTTATTGCTCAGATTTTAATGTTGAACTGTTCCTCAAATGTTATTGAAATATCTTAAAAGCTGTCCACCCATTTTATTTTAACTACGCAAAGTGGGTTGGTGGTACTGAATCAGTCATGAAGCTATATAAGCTAATTATATTATTTTGTCCCAACCATAAGTTATTTCTATGTTACAAGACTTGCAGTAATCTTGTATTTACCTTATTGGGTTATTATTAGTACGGAGATCAGGGGCCTAACAAAGACTTCAAAGAGAGAATTCGGGATAAGGGATTATTTACAAAAATCCGAAGCTGACTATTTTTTTTTCATATGTCAATTTTTTCTTCCTGCTTTTTGGTAATTCTGTCTCCAAATTATTCCAGAGAATAGTACAAAATAGCCCACATTGACACAGGTGATTTAGCCTTAGCTCTCTTCTCAAAGTGCACCAGATTGATGAATTTTACTTTAAAAGGTTCAAATTTTTCTTAAGTCTCCCAAATTCCTTTGAGAAACACTCCATGTGTGGCGGGGTATTAAAAGTCATTAGGCCAGGGGGGGATTTTGTACAAGTAACCTTAAAATGATTTGGTCATTCATCGATAGAATACAGTGTCGTGCGAAAGTTTGTGAACCCCTTGAGCCTTTTGGAATTTTATTTATTTTAACCATTATTAATTCATTTTTTTCAATACCAGTATTTTTTATATGAAATAACAGATGTTTGTTTATCAATTCAACATTTTTCTTTTCCAGACATCAACTGTTAAAACAGTTAAAACAAATTATTTGACAAATGTTGTATGTGCAAAAGTTTGTGAACCCTAAGCTGCATTGCTTAAATCGAGCAAGGTAAACACAATCAGGTGGGCCAAACTGATTGATGAAATAGACCAATGTAATGAGAGATCTTTAGGGAAGAAATTGGGCGCCACTAGCTAAAACAAAGATAAAACCAGACCAGTTTAGGCCCACCAAACTGAACCCATACAGGTCAGACATGCTAAAAGGGAAAGAAATCTCAGAAGATCTCAGGAATAGAGTTGTGATGCTGCACATTTGTCTGGGGACAGCTATAAATTAATTCAAAAAAAGTTTGAGCTCCATCGGTCCACCGTGAGGCAAATCATCTACAAATGGAGAGCTTTACGAGTGACTAAACATCTGCCTAGAAGTGGACTTCCTTCAAAAATATCTTCAAGCGCCACAAGAAAACTATTTTTTTAGTTAAAATCCAACCCACACATTACATCTAGTGATTTGCAGACCTCTCTTGCAACTTCTGGGACAGATGTGCATGGTTCCACAATAAGAAGAAAACTCAGTCAACATGGCTTTCAAGGGAGGGTTGCTGAAGAAGCCTCTGCTCTCAAAAAAGAACAAAACTGCTTGTCACAACTTTGCCAGAGAGCACCTGGAGATACCTGAAGTCTCATTCTGTGGACAGATTACTCCAAAATTGATCTGTTTGGTCATAACCAAAACCGCCATGTTTGGGCAAAAACGCAACTCTGCCTACCACCTAGAGAACCTTCTCCCAAGTGAAGAATGGTGGTGGCAAATGGTCTGCAAATCTCCAGATGTAATGTGTGGGTTGGCTTTTACCTGAAAAATCCCTTTTCTTGTGGCGCTTGAAGATATTTTTGAAGGAAGTCCACTTCTAGGCAGATGTTAAGTCACTCTTAAAGCTCTCCATTTGTAGATGATTTGCCTCATGGTGGGCCGATGGAGCTCAAACTTTTTTATACGAATGTATAGCTGTCCCCAGACAAATGTGCAACATCAAAACTCTATTCCTGCGATCCTCTGAGATTTTTTCCCCTTTGAGCATGTCTGACCTGTATGGGTTCAGTTTGGTGGGCCTAAACTGGTCTGGTTTTATCTTTGTTTTATCTAGTGGCGCCCAATTTCTTCCCTAAAGATCTCTCATTACATTGGTCTATTTCATCAATCAGTTTGGCCCACCTGATTGTGTTTACCTTGCTTGATTTAAGCAATGCAGCTCAGGGTTCACAAACTTTTGCACATACAACATTTGTCAAATCATTTGTTTTATCCATTTTAACAATTGATTTCTGGAAAAGAAAAATGTTGAATTGATAAACAAACATCTGTTATTTCATATAAAAAATACTGGTATTGAAAAAAATGAATTAATAATGGTTAACATAAATAAAATTCCAAAAGGCTCAAGGGGTTCACAAACTTTCGCACGACACTGTATATTGTGCCCTTTTTTTTTGCACTGAGCACCTGCCCCCGAAAATGTCTGTGCACGCCACTGGGTTTGGCCTTATCAACCTTTATCCAATCCTGGAAGAGGAGCTGCTTTATGACTATGAACTTTGTTTCTTCATTTACAATCAAGGCAAGGCAAGGCAGGTTTATGTCTATAGCACAAGTCATACACAAGGCCATTCAAAGTGCTTTACAGGGCCATGAAAAAAATACATCAAGATCAGACATTAGAAATCGCATTTTTTAGAGATCGCAAAAACATAGACCAAACACAAACTGCTAAAGCGGATAAAATACAAATACAATGATATTTAAAATCTTATTACTTTTACATTTTATAAAAGTAGAATTCTGTGTATGCAATGTCTGGTGTAACCGAAAGTCTAAGTTCAAGCGAAATTCAAATTCTAGTTAGCGTGTGTGTCTGTGTGTCTGTGTGTGTCTGTGTGTGTGTGTGTGTGTGTGTGTCTGTGTCTGTGTGTGTGTGTCTGTGTGTGTGTGTGTGTGTGTCTGTGTGTGTGTGAGAGAGTGTACATGTAAAAACACAAAAGACCGAAACTGATATTCCCAGATGAAACAAGTTATTGTTCACTCAACTTTCCAAAGAAACCCTCCCTCCTTTCTCTGTGTGTGTGTGTGTGTGTGTGTGTGTGTGTGTGTGTGTGTGTGTGTGTGTGTGTGTGTGTGTGTGTGTGTGTGTGTGTGTGTGTGTGTACAGCCTACACAGTGAGACATTCTGCAGCTGCGGGTCAACAGTTTTTTGGCAAAGAGTGTGTGAAAATAAAACCCTGTTGTGTGAGACATCTGAGTCACGTGACTGAATTCATGTCAAAACAAACAAAATATTCACAGACTGGTGAAAAACTCAGGGGAAAAAAACTTGTCATTAAAGGTGCAGTATGTAGTTTTAGAGGAGGGGGATTTGTTTACATTATAGCTGGGGTGGAGGATTTGGGGAGAAAATGGCAGATGGGATAGAGATTCGAATCCAAATACCTCAACCGCTCCACTTGTTCTCTTTGGTCCCTCCCCTATGGTCCCTCCCTGACACTCTCTACTACACCAACAAAGTCGTGCCAAAGTGAATGGACAGTCCCAACAGCCAATAAGAACAGAGAGTCGGAGCCTCACTCTGATTGGTCAAAGTGTACAGCTCATGTTAACTTTGACCAATCAGAAATCACATACCCCAGCTTTAACAGAGCCTGCAGGTAGTTTACTAAACTCTTATGTTACTCTACATGTTACTCTTACTCTACATGTAATTCTTAGTATTGAATAATTATATCATCATAAATCAAAACTAAATAATTTTGAGGAACCTGGAACCAAACGTAAGACTAAAGAATATGTGTGTAAACCAAACTGTGGGCCCTGCTGCTGTCAACAACAACAGTGAAACAGTAACTTTTCAGGAAGCTTTCTAACTTCAAACAGTGTTCCAGGGATCACATTTTCCTGTGAGGAAAGTTTATTTATTCAGTTATGAGAACATACCTTAAAACATTTTCACTTCTCTGACACACAAAGTAACACAGTGTACCTTTATGAGACAATCCTGCCTCAACACAAAATTGTGAATAAAAAATATAAAGCTCCGGAAAAAATCAAGAGACCAGTCTGGATTTTTCTTCAATCTTCATCTCTACATTACTTAATGGAAATGCTTTTTAATGACAATAATTTTGTTGTGAATTTGGTAGAAATGTTGTCAGTAGTTTATATTATAAAACCAAAATGTTCATTCTACTCAAACATATGCCTATAAATAGTAAAACAAGAGACACTGAACATTTGGAGTGGTCTCTTAATCTTTTTCAGAGCTGTATATATATATAAAATATATATTATGGTGATATTAGGAGTAGGGCCTATAAAGGGACTAAAAACTGAAATGCAGAACCTAAAATATTTCAAACTTTCTCTGCATTGATGAGACTGCATTTGTTCTGCTGATGAAAGAAAGAAAGTTAGATATATTTTCTGCTGGTTCATTTCCTTGTTTTAAACGTAACATACAGCTAGCTCCCTCTGCTGTTTGTAAATGTCACTGCACTATGCAACATTAAAACATGAGAATAGCCGCTCTAGGCTTCCATACTTGGGTCATTTATTTTGGAAGATATTAAAGCTGGGGTATGTGATTTCTGATTGGTCAAAGTTAACATGAGCTGTACACTTTGACCAATCAGAGCGAGGCTCCGATTCTCTGTTCTTATTGGCTGTTGGGACTGTCCATTCACTTTGGCACGACTTTGTTGGTGTAGAGCGTGTCAGGGAGGGACCAAAGAGAACAAGTGGAGCGGTTGAGGTATTTGGATTCAAATCTCTATCCCAACTAGTTAAACTTCTCCCCATCACAGGTGGTGATGGGGAGAAGGATGGTACAGAAGCTGTTGAACATTATGGACAATAACATGCATCCCTTACACAGTCTTGTGTGTAAACAGAGGAGTGTTTTTAGTGGGAGGCTACGGCAGCTAAGCTGCAAAAATAACAGATACAAAAACACTTTTTTACCTACTGCAATTGCACTTTATAATGACTCCCCTTTCAGTAAGGACAGAGGACATTTGAACTTTTAAACTTTAGCCTGCGCTGCATATTTTGCATTTTTTGCACATGTATAATTGCACACTTGATTGCTTTTTCTTTTAGCATAATGTTTTGTTTTTTATCATATCATATGCACTGGCAGAGCTAGTATTTGTGTACTGCTATATACGAGTAACAGCTACTTATGCACAGAGACTATCCATACCACTTTCTCATCTTGGCTGAGTATGTATGCTCATGTTTGGGTGGGGATAGGCCTATATGTGCTGTGTTGTGTTCTGTGTATGCTGACTGCTGTAGCATCTGAATTTCCCTGCTGGGATGAATAAAGTATATCTTATCTTATC
Source organism: Hyperoplus immaculatus (assembly GCA_949357725.1). NCBI lineage: Eukaryota > Metazoa > Chordata > Actinopteri > Uranoscopiformes > Ammodytidae > Hyperoplus > Hyperoplus immaculatus. The sequence goes on from OX442363.1 coordinate 28,908,182, forward strand.
TTAACTGCCATTTTCTCCCCAAATCCTCCACCCCAGCTTTAAACGTCTTGGCAGAAAATATACAACATTTTAAAAACTGAAAAAAAAAATCAGAAAATTACACAGAGACAGACTGTAGCTCATAGCTTTATTAAATATCATCATACACAGAGATAAAGGAATCACATTCATCCAGTAATACTGTAATAGCCTATAAATACACATTGTTTTCAGTGTGTGTACTCAAGTAGTGCTTTTGGAATCAACTTATTGTGCGTTAAGACCATAAATTGTAGCCTACAGGTGCATCTAAAAAAAAAAATAGAATATCATTGAAAAGTCCGTTCAAAAACAGAAACCTTCATATATTATAGATTCATTACACAAAGTGAATGATTACAGTTTACAGCTCGTGGAATAAAAACAATCCATTATCTCAACATCTAAGAATTTTACATAATTACATGATAAAACCAATCAAAAAAAAGGATTTATAATACAGAAAAGTCAACCTTCTGACAAGTATGTTTATTCTAGATAAATGTCACTTCATGTGTAAATAAATGTAAATGTGTTCGGTAAAATAAAGCTAAAATATATGGTATATATGGTTTGGGGTTCAGTGTCTTGCTCAGGGACACTTCGACATGTGGCGGGGAGACGGGGGATCGAACCTCCGACCCTGCACTCCAGAGGCGATCTCCCTACCCACTTCGCCGCTGCCGCCCGAAAATATATATATATGAAAATTTCCTTTTTTGAAATACATTACAACATTTTTTGTTTTACTTTACCATGATATTCTAATGTTTTATAGATGCACCTGCATATAAAAGAAGTTACGACAGTTGATGTGTGTGTGTATACGTTAGAATATGTGAATAAACATGATTATTTATTATGGAGCGCGTTTTCAGTTTAAATTGACTTCAGGTGCTGCTGTTGTCAATCAAGTGTTGATTTCTTTAAGTCTTTGTACTACAGCAGACGCCACCTTCCTGTACGCTTCGGCCTAGAGAGGGAAAACACACACGCACACACACACAGACACACACACACGCACAGACACACACACACACACGCACAGACACACACACACACACACACACACACACACACACACACACACACACACATCATTAAAAACTAAATTTGAAATTCTTCATATAATATAAAAAAAATAAAAAATTATAATAAAATACTGTACAGTAGCATCGATAATGGAAAGCAAAAAAAAGAGTAGAATAAAGTTCAGGCCTCAGACAGCCCTGAGAAAGACCAAATATTGTGAAAATTCAGCCTTTAATTAACAATGCTTGGGGGCACCCTTAGCTCAGTTGGTAGGGCGTCCCCCCCATGGGCCTTAGCCAGCAGCGGACCCGGGTTCGATTCCAGCCTGCGGTCGTTCTCTGCATGTCACTCCCCTCTCTGCCCCATTTCAACTCTGTCTCTACACTATCAATAAAGCATAAAAATGCCAAAAAAAAACATCTTAAAAAAAAACCAAAAAAAAAACCCAATGCTTCCTGTAAATGAAATACTGCAGAGTAGAATAGATAAATGATAAGAAGTGTATTCAGACCTCAGGGCTGTCTGGAGAGGACACTACCACTGGTTTCCCTCTGTCGGACATTTCTCTGATGTTTATGTGAAGAGGGACGTCACCTAAAGGGATACAATCACACACACACACACACACACACACACACACACACACACACACACACACACACACACACACACACACAGAGGGAGAAAATATCAAAGAAATGATCAAAGTTTTTAACCAGTTACAGTTCATTCTGTAGTGCATAGCAGGAATTTAAAGACCTACTTCACCAGTGGGAATATGAAGGTGTATTGAACTCTGAGATCCTATGTAGTATAAATGTGCATTTTTTTTTTTTTTTTTAATCGGTTCATCCTAGCCTGAGAAAAGGCAGAAAGAGAGTTTTATGGTCTCACTGTCTAACCCTACAGTTTACAGATGTGACATCACTTCTGTGAAAATGTAGGGTTAGGATTAACAGGGCATCTGGGCAAAGGGAAGACTGAGGAAGGACTGAGGGAAGAAAAACCTAATTTGTTATATTATAATAGCGATTCTATAATGATAGAACGCCGGCTCCGTATGGGTGAAGTATTCCTTTAATAATAACTAGAAAAATCCTGCGAACATTTTGAATGTGCCTGCCTCCCACCGATTCCCCGAAATATGTTGGCAGGGGACAAAACGCTTCGGCAAGACTGAGATTGGACAGTTGATCAAATAGTTATGCCGAATTACCAGCTAAGTCCTGCACCTGCAAATACAGCACTGGAAAAAATGAAGAGACCACTCCAAATGTTCAGTGTCTCTCGTTTTACTCTTTATAGGCATATGTTTGAGTAGAATGAACATTTTGATTTTATTCTATAAACTACTGACAACATTTCTACCAAATTCCCCCCAAAGATATTGTCATTAAAGAGCATTTTCCATTAAGTAATGTAGAGATGAAGATTGAAGAAAAATCTGTTGACATATGGCCTGTCTGTTGCCCCTTGTAGCTACCCACCGAGCAGCTGAACCCCCAGAGTGTCTGCGAGTTGTCTGGCTCCGTCAGACCCAAAGATGTGTGTTTGGTGGTTACAGTTCGGACACTGGAACACACTCATGTTCTGAACCAGGCCCAGGACCTAAAGGAAGAAACAGACACACAGACAGACAGACAGACACAGACAGACAGACAGACAGACACACACACACAGACAGACACACACATAAACAGACAGACAGACAGACACACAAACACAGAAACAGACAGACAGACATACAAACACAGAAACAGACAGACAGACACACACACACACAGAGACAGACAGACACACAGACACACATTTAGAAGTTCCTTAGAATAAGTACGCACAAATGGTTTGACTGTCTTAGACAATGTTTACACAAACTTTTTATCTAAGTACTTATAGAATATGTTTCATTTTATTACACACACACACACACGCACACACACGCACACAAACACGCACGCACGCACACACACACACACACACTACCGGCACGTGAACTTTCTTGAACATCTCTGCTCCTCTGCGAGCGTCTAGGAGAGCGATGTCTTGCGGTGTTGACACGATCACTGCTCCTGTTCAAGTAGAAGATTAGGAATATGAGATACTGCGTGTGTGTGTGTGTGTGTGTGTGTGTGTGTGTGTGTGTGTGTGTGTGTGAGTGTGTGAGTGTGTGAGTGAGTGAGTGAGTGAGTGAGTGCGTGTGTGTGTATTTGTCTGTGTTTAATACGTGTGTGTGTGTGTGTGTGAGTGAGTGAGTGAGTGTGTGTGTGTGTGTGTGTGTGTGTATTTGTCTGTGTTTAATACGTGTGTGTATGTGAGTGAGTGAGTGAGTGACTGACTGACTGACTGACTGACCTGCTATGGGGATGTTCTGAGTGATTGACAGCTGGACGTCTCCGGTTCCAGGAGGCATGTCGATAACCAGGTAATCCAACGAACCCCAGTCCACCTACACACACACACACACACACACACGCACACGCACACACACATCTATACTTGTGAGGACCCTTGACAGAATGCATTCCCTACCCCTATACCCTAACCATCCAAACTAAATGCCTAACCCCAACCCTTACACTAACCCTAACATAAACCTAATTCATATCTGAACCTTAAAACCTAGTGTTAACCCTCAAACAGCCCTTTAAAGGCCTGTCCCAAAGTGAGAACCGAACACACACACACACAAACACACACTCTACCTGTCTGAGCAGTTTTTCTATGGCTGACATCACCATCAGTCCTCTCCAGACGATTGGAGCCACGTCCTCCACCAGGAAACCCATAGACATGCTGACAGAGGGGAAAGAAAAGTCACACACAGACTATTACAGTTCATCCCTGCACCATAAAATTCAAATTGTTAAAAAAACAAATTATGAGAATTATAAGAAACAATATCTATCAAGTTTAATACGTCTAGATAGATACAT
>OX442363.1:28917164-28922164 GCA_949357725.1 Hyperoplus immaculatus
AAACCTGCGCACAGTACGCATGCGTGTGTCGTTCTGTGTTGATTTATTTTATTTTATAAATAGACGTATTTTTTTCCACTTTTATCATTTTTTCAAGTGTTTTTGACTAACTTCTAACTTCAAGTATATGATAGATAGATAGATAGATAGATAGATAGATAGATAGATAGATAGATAGATAGATAGATAGATAGATAGATAGATAGATAGATAGATAGATAGATAGACAAAATAAAAAAAGCCATTTTATTTCAAAGTAAATAAAAACGTGAAAAATAGATTTCCCGTAAAAAGGAAGCCTGAAGCTTTCGTTTATTATACAAACCCTTGTTGCAAATCTTACTATTTTAGGCACTACTGGTTTACCGTTGGAAAAGTCAACTCAATGACCATATTAAATAAACAATGTACTGCGTAAATACGGCGCAGTCCTGAGCGCCTCTGGGTAACTTTCAAGTTGACGTTTTTGCGGAAGTGTGTTACATGAGTTTTGTTGTGTTTTTGCTTTGCCATTCATCGGAATTCATCATTTCTCTCAGTTTGTAAGTCAACATTGGTCTATTCGTTGATGTTAACGGTAGATAGACAGACAGACAGACAGACAGACAGACAGACAAATAGACAGACAAACAAATAGACATACAGACAGATAGATATTAAAGAGGATACATTTGATTTATATAAAGTGAACAGTTATGACAGAGAAAGACGGATCTCCTGCAGCGCGCGTGGTGCTACAGCAGTGTGTGCACGCCACACTACAGGTGAAACCAGCGGGGGAGCACGAGGACGCCCAGTTCGTCCAGGTAATATTACAATGCAAAGTACGAGTCTGTTTCAAGTCGGAGATATTTCAATAGCAATAATGCAGTGTTCTGTTTTTGGCATTGAAGTGGTAATACAAAATTCCCAGTCTAAAGTAACCTAAGCTGAAAGCAAGGCAAAACTTGTCTTTTCTGTATTTGACCAAGACAAAATGTATTTACAGTATAGGAATTAAGAGTATAGAATTTTCCCCTTTTAAAATAATTCCAGAGGTGACACTGGACTTTTGGGGGGCTCAAACCAGCATCTAACATTTGTTTGTGTTAAAGGTGCAGTGTGTAGAATTTATTGACGTTAATCAGTTGGTACAAATGGGATAAAATATTCACAGATATGTTTTAATTAGTGTATAATTGCTTGATTTTCTTTCTCTTCTATGAGCCTTTTATTTTTAATTTTTTTTTTAAATCTTTATTTTAAATTCTCTACACAATACAATGAATAATGTATGAGGGTTTGGCGGCCCCTAGTCTCGCAAAGCCAGACCAAACTACAGCAAGTAGTATGGTCTGGAAGCACTCCGTTTAGAGCCGTCTATTCGGGGGGAAACTGGGCTGGCCTGTTTTTATTTATTTAAACCAATCACAATCATCTACGGCGGGGCTAACCCCGGGAAGCAGCCAATGGAGGCGTAGCGTTGTTTGCTGACGCCAGCGCTTAATAGACGCTGGCGGGAGTGGTCAAGCCAGACTAGGCGGCCCCTAATTGTAACATGTTAGTAAAGGCACACTGTTTAGAATTTGGTAGAAATATGATTTAATATTCATTCAAGTATGTGTAGGCTTACAATTACTTGAAAATAAAAGTTTTTTTTATAACATCAGAATGAGCCTTTTAGACATCTACATAGGAGCGGGGCGCTGAGGCCGCCATGTTGCACCGCCATGTTTCTACAGCAGCTCAGAACGGACAAAGTTAACGTCGTTATGTGTTTTTATATATAGTGGGCGTCCTGGGGAAATGCACCTGTTGGAAGACCACGAAGAAGAAGAAGTACTATAGAATAAATAACTAAATACATCTTCACCTCGTCACTTGATATTGTGGAAAGACTTGCGGCAGTGGTGGATGATGCCATCTTTAGTAACTAGCTTCTTGTCCTTGAAGGCCACCGAAGCTTCTGTAAATTCGACCGATTTCCAACTGACGATCAAAACACACGTATTGTTTTCAGGTCGACAGAGGAATGGTGATCTACATCTGTTTCTTTAAAGGAGCCACAGAGGACATCCTGCCTAAGATGGGTCAGTCAATAACCCTTTTTAAAGCCTATCTACACATATTTAAAGCTATAGTGCGTAACTCCTTCTGTTTCCCCCATGAGGAATTCTGAGTGATTAAAACAACACTTGTGTCATCTACATGAGGTAAAGCCTTCAGTGATGGCACATGGATTTTATACCTTCTGCTGTACGTCCAGGTTTTTTTCTCAGCAGTAGAATCAACAACTGAAACATTTCTTGGGCTCTTCTTGGAGATTTCTCTGAGCTCCTGCACCAGTGTCAGGGGGGGGGGGGGGGCAACCAGTTTGTAAACACTGCCATACTGAGAAATACAGAGAGAGTTTTGTGAAGCTGATAAGGCTTAATCAACTTTGTGTTCAATTTGTTTGGCTATGGCTTGAATGTAACTGAAATTAATTTATTTGAAGAGGTTACACACTATAGCTTTAAGAAGATGAATGACTGAGCAGCTATTTATTATTCACACCAATGTATTGCTCATTTCACTTCATAACTTAAAGTATATCCCTCTCTAAACCTGCTGTAAATCCTTAAAACAAATCATTTTTATTTGTATAGCCCAATATCACAAATAGACATTTGTCTCAGTGGGCTTTACATTCCATACAATATGATACAATATGACACCCTCTGCCCTTACACCCTTAGCTCGGCTGAGAAAAAACTCCCAGTAAAAAACCCTTTACCGGGATTAAAAAAAATATTTGAAGAAACCTCAGGGGGAGTTGACAGAGTAAGGGATCCCTCTCCCAGGACGGACATGCTGCAATAGATGAAGTGTGATATATGTAAACATTCTCTCCCTGTCTTTCCAGTGTCCACCATTTTGAATCTGCGTCTTTGTGAGTCTGACTCGGGGAAGATGGCGTCTGTGCTTGAGCTACCAGGAAGTGTTTTGATCGTCCCCCAGGCAACGCTTGGCGGGAAAGCGAAAGGGCGGGGAATGCAATATCACAACAACATCGGCAAAGACGAAGGACTGAGGCTTTACAACGCATTTGTTTCCCTGTGTGAGAAAGAACTGAAAAACCCAAACAACGCTGCTGGTACCGATGCTATGGTTAATGTTACGCTCAAACACGGGACGTATGGAAACAGACAAGTGCTTAAGCTTGATACTAACGGGCCGTACACACATCTCATGGAGTTCTAACGTGCAGGGAAAGTGGAGAAATTAGGATTTTGTTTAATGCCAAAATGTCTCCATATATAATGTTTAAATATCCAATAATAATTTGAGAAAATATTCTGGTTTCTGTGTTTGATTTATGCATTTGTGATAATTTTTTTAAAAAAATTATATGACACAGATTTGGAGTATGTCAACATTTTGCTTTTATTCTTTTATTTTATTTTATTTAACCTTTATTTCACCAGGAAGGTCCCATTGAGTTACAGTAACTCTTCTCACAGGGAGTCCTGGCCAAGACAGGCAGCAGAAAAGAAGTTGCAGAATTTGCACAAGGCCACACACACACACACAAACAAAGTACACCATCCTTGACAGACGTTAGTGAGCAGAGTATAAAACATAGTATATTTGAAGGAGAAGGACTGAGGCTTTACAACGCATTCGTTTCCCTGTGTGAGAAAGAACTGAAAAACCCAAACACTAACACTGCTGGTACCGATGCTATGGTTAATGTTACGCTCAAACACGGGACGTATGGAAACAGACAAGTGCTTAAGCTTGATACTAACGGACCATACACACATCTCATGGAGTTCTAACCAAAACATTTGTATCAAAATGTCTCTTATATAATGTTTAAATATCCAATAATGGTTTGGGAAAATAAAACACATCCCCTGCGTTCCAAATCACATACTTTTTCTTTTTCCTACACTACATACTAAAGTACAGAAGAGTTTAAGGGCCAAATGAGAGAGAAAAAATCAGATAAGGAAGATTTTTTTTTTTCATTATGTTGAGAAATGTCAAGAATAAAGACGAATACTCCAAAATGCTATTGAAGTTAGTGGGGCATTTATGTATTTTCAGCATACTACAATTGACGTGCATGTATTGGGACATTCCTAAATATTTTTCTGGCATACTAAATAGTAGGGAAGTATGGGGATTGGAACGCAGGGATCATCTCTTGAAATACTAGACGCATATTAGCTTCACGTAAAGGGCCTAATAGCTAGAAATAGCGAATGAAAAATAAAATAAAATTGTGAAGTGTTTGTGTTATTTTGTTCCACCCTGTCATTTCTCCTCCTGGCCTTTGGGTGGCGCTGTCTGTGTGTAATAACCCGGAAGTGGACAGGCACTCAGTAACGTCTCGGTTACAGCTGCTTTTACAACCTGCGTCAAAAAATGTTCCTCTGTCAAACTCACGGCACGAGGCTGCGAAGACACTACCGGCTAAGCCACTCTGCTGATCAAATAAAAGCACAGGAATAAATGCAACTAATATATATTTTTATTTTTTTAATTGAGACCTAATACATTATATTTGCAATGGCCCATTTCGCTGTCTGTTAAAATAAAGCATGAAGTAAACAATGCAAACAAATAATAATAATTGAGACCTAATAGATGATTTTTGCATGGCCTAATTTCTAAGCTGTCTGTGTGATATGTGAGTAGTAGGACAATGTAAATGGATCTGACTAAATATAATAATTAAAAAAACATAAATGATCAAATAAAAGCATAAAGTAAACAGGGCAAATCATTCGTTTATTTTTCTTTTTTAATTGAGAGACCTAATAGATTATTTTAGCAATTGTCTATTTTCTAAACTGTGTGATATATGTGTGTAGTAGGACAATGTAAATGGATTTGATTTAAACCTGCAGTGTGTAGAACATTGGGTTTTATTTCCTAGCAGATTTTGTAGAAAGTAATTATAATATCCACAAGTACATTTAATTTAGTGCATAATAGCTGAAAAAAACGTTTTGAATTATTTATTTTCCCCT
>OX442363.1:28929664-28954664 GCA_949357725.1 Hyperoplus immaculatus
CTGTTATTATTCTAAAGGGTTGGGGTTACCCAGGGAGTGTTGCATTCTAGAACTTTGTAGAACTTTCTTGATGATGTCATATTACACACTGCACCTTTAATTTAAAAACTCCTGTAACAACTGTAACCAAACCACACTTTCCATTTTAATTCTTCAGGTGACTTCCATCCTTCGTCGTTTCCATGACGAGCAGGCTCACCTAGGGCAGGGTTTGTGCCAGAAAGCGCTGCTGAAGCATTACTACTGGTCCGGAGTGACGCGGGACCTCTCACACTACATCAGCTCCTGTCCCACATGCGTCACACGCACCAAGAGAAAGTGGCTGCGCTGCTCCGTACAGACATGCACCAACTGCTGTGGGCCGGTGGAGAGAGGGCTGGGGATCACATTTCACACGTAATGAAATTAACACACCACACACACACACACACACACACACACACACACACACACATTTCACACATTTCACATGTACGAGATATACCTTGCGTTCTTTTTTTTCTATTCTACATACTACATCAGACCATAAAAAGTATCTACCGGTAGTTAGGATGTAGCACTCTCTCTCACACACACACACACACACACACACACACACACACACACACACACACACACACACACACACACACACACACACACACACACACACACTCACTCACTCACTCACTCACTCACTCACTCACTCACTCACTCACTCACTCACTCACTCACTCACTCACTCCTCACTCACTCACTCACTCACTCACTCACTCACTCACTCACTCACTCACAGGTATGTAGACCTGCCTCTCCAGGACCAAGAGAAAGTGGCTGCGCTGCTCCGTACAAACATGCACGAACTGCTGTGGGCCGGTGGAGAGAGGGCTGGGGATCACATTCCACACGTAATGAATTAACACACACTTATACACAGCCTAGGCTCTGTAAATGGGTATGTAAACAAAGGGGGGTGGACCGTAGATAGCTGCAGCGTTTATGAATGAACCAAAACTGCCTCACGTTGAGACACTCACGCTTGCACGCTCGTACGCACTCACTCACACACACACACACACACACACACACACACACACACACACACACACACACACACACACACACACACACACACACACACACACACACACAGCCCCCCCTCCCACACACACACACACTAAACCCATCCTTCTCCCTCCAGGTTTCCCCTCAGTAACCCAGTCCTGATGTCTCCACTCACTCACTCACTCACTCACTCACTCACTCACTCACTCACTCACTCACTCACTCACTCACTCACTCACTCACTCACTCACGCACTCACTCACTCACTCACTCACTCATTCACTCACTCACTCACAGACAGACAGACAGACAGACACATACACTAGCAGGCAGGCAGGCAGACAGTCAGGCAGGCAGGCAGGCAGGCAGACAGACGGACAGACAGACAGACAGACAGACAGACAGGCAGACAGTCAGACAGACAGACAGACAGACAGACAGACAGACAGGCAGACAGACAGACAGACAGGCAGACAGACGGACAGACAGACAGACAGGCAGACAGACAGACAGGCAGACAGTCAGACAGACAGACAGACAGATAGGCAGACAGACAGACAGACAGACACATACACTAGCAGACAGAGGGACAGACAGACAGACATTGTGCTATATAACTAAACCCCATCCTTCTCCCCCCAGGTTCCCCCTCAGTAACCCCCTCCTGATGTCCCAGTGGATGAAGGCGGTGGGTCGGCCTCACTGGCATCCCAGGCTGCGCTCGTCTGTCTGCTCCACTCACTTCACGGAGGAAAGCTTCGATCGCAGCGCCGGGAAAGTGACCGTGAGACCCGACGCTGTGCCCACACTGCTCGTACACAACGACTCCGCGGTAAGTTGACCTAGCCTCTGTAAACGGGCTACTTATTATTTGTTAATGCACAGCCTAGCCCTAGCCTCTGTAAATGGGCTACTTATTATTTGTTAATGCACAGCCTAGCCCTAGCCTCTGTAAACGGGCAACTTATTATTTGTTAATACACAGCCTAGCCCTAGCCTCTGTAAACGGGCATGTTGCTCGCTATGGTTACCCCCCCCCCAGTCCCCCCCTTTGTTTACATAGCCCACCTATTTACAGAGACTAGGCTGTGTATTGACATAAAGAATACATGTTAAAAATACATGTCATTGTGGACCTAGGCTCTGTAAATGGGCATGTTGTTGCTAGCTATGGTGGGCCTCTTTTGTTTACATACTAGTTTACAGAGACTAGGCTGTGTATTTATTTATTTTTTTATTAAAATACACTTAAAATGAACATAGACTTGATAATAATAAACCACTAACATGGCGTACTCTACTCTACTACAGGTTTCTAAGGACTTCCACTTGCATTGTTTAAACTATATGCAAATGTTAAGCAGAAAATAAAAAGTCAACGAGGTCGAGGTGTCATGTAGGTCTCTCCAGTACTGTTATATAGTCAAGAAAAGGCTGACATATCTTTATAATTTTTGTTCTAAATGCTGCTTTTACTGTTTTTAATTTGCATAGCTGGATTTGCCGTTTTTTATTCGAATTGTGCAGCAAATCGATAGTTTTAAAAGCTTGTGTTTTGTGTGTTTGGTCCACAGACTCTGTCCAAAGGCCCGACTGTGCCCAATGTGGGGGAAGAGGTAGGTTCAAGATGGGGCGAGAACTGTGGGTGTGACAAAGAAATAGATATATATGGGTAGTGGGTAGAACGCGTACCATATTGGCTCCGGCCTTTGTTGCAGTGGTCGCGGGTTCAAGTCCGACCCGTGCACCTTTACTGCAGGTCATCAGCCCTCTCTCTCTCTCTCTCTCTGTCTCTCTGTCTCTCTCTCTCTCTCTGTCTCTCTCTCTCTCTCTCTCCCAATTTCAACTCTGTACTGTCTAATAAAGCTTGAAAATGCAAAAGAAAGAAAGAAATATATTTTATTTATTTTATTTGATAGGGACAGATGCTACCACATAGAAAAACTTGAACAACACAACTACAATGCACTGCATCACTATTAAAGCTACTTACTGTATAACGTCCAATGCCTGTCCCTAGAAGGCCTTTTAAACAATCATAAAAACACATGCAACATAGCCACATTAGAAACATACAAGCACATACACACATATATTAAAAAATAGGCACATACACCTGTACTGTATCCCCCCCACCAAATCCCACATTGAAAAATGCTCGTTAATTTACTGCCCTGCGTGTATTTAAAATGTCTTGTGTGTCTGTGTTTTTCAGGCGTATTTTGCCAAGTACGATGCCGTGGAGCTGTACCTGAGAAAGCGCACGTATCCTCCCGGGCTGCACTACGTCGAGAAGAACACCTTCAGGAGATTCTGCAAGAAGTTCAGCATCAAAGGTCTGGAAGAAAACGAAACACATTCATTAAAATCTCTATCACTGTGTTTCCATCCACTTATCAATTTTATTCAAATAAAGTTGAATTTAAAGCTGGGGTGGAGGATTTGGGGAGAGAATGGCGGTTGGGATAGAGATTTGAATCCAAATACCTCAACCGCTCCACTTGTTCTCTTTGGTCCCTCCCTGACACGCTCTACACCAACAAAGTCGTGCCAAAGTGAATGGACAGTCCCAACAGCCGCTAAGAACAGAGAATCGGAAGCCTCACTCTGATTGGTCAAAGTGTACAGCTCATGTTAACTTTGACCAATCAGAAATCATATACCCCAGCTTTAATGAGAAAAATATCAAAGCAAGCTACGATGTGTCAACAATGACAGCTGAACTCAAATCAAAAAATGAATTATTGATTGATCGAAAATAATACATTGGTCTGAATGGATTTTCCTTTGTAAATAAAGGTTAATAATAACATTTCATCTTGTCCTCCTAATCATATAAAGAAAAAAAATAATCACATATGTAGATAATTTGCGCCCAAATAACTGTGATATATTTTTAATACAATGTTGATAGAAATAAGTCTAAAACAAAGTGAAATAAAACTAAACTAAAATGGCTCCTTGGGGGGGCGCCCTTAGCTCAGTTGGTAGGGCGTCCCCCCCTCATGGGCCTCGGCAAGCAGCGGACCCGGGTTCGATTCCAGCCCGCGGTCGTACTCTGCATGTCACTCCCCTCTCTGCCCCATTTCGACACTGTCTCTACACTATCAATAAAAGCATAAAAATGCCAAAAAAATATCTTAAAAAAATAAATAAAATGTCTCCTTGTCCCCCTAGATGACGCGCTGCACATCCAACAGGGCTCTCGTCTGTGTCTGGTCCTGAGAAGCAGAGAGACGGTCTCCGCCTCGCTGACGGATTATCACAACGAACTCAACCACCTGGACGTCAACAAGTGTCTCAGGCTGCTTAATGAGAGGTAGGGAGGGGGATAGGCCCACCGTAGCTATCAACATGCCCGTTTACAGAGCCTAGGCTGTTTATCACAACAAACTCAACCACCTGGACGTCAACAAGTGTCTTAGGCTGCTCAATGAGAGGTAGGGAGGGGGATAGGCCCACCGTAGCTATCAACATGCCCGTTTACAGAGCCTAGGCTGTTTATCACAACAAACTCAATCACCTGGACGTCAACAAGTGTCTCAGGCTGCTCAATGAGAGGTAGGGAGGGAGGAGGGGGGGATAGGCTTTGATATAAGGAAACAATCTTTGTGAAAGTTAAATGAGCTGTAAGCGGAATGGTTCTTTTAGCTAACTTCCTGTCAGTGACTGTGCAGTTAGCGGTCCCCTCGCTCGTCCCTACGTCACCACATTAATGCACTTCAAGCAGCGAGTTATCTAGCATCATCTCAGATTCATAAGTGTGATAAAAACATGATAAAAACCATCAAAACAGACATTGGGAAGGTTTTTACCTGCTCCGCCATTGTAGGCGCCTACACATTCACCCATCTGTTGCTCTGGCGTGCACCGGCAGTGAGACCATGGAGTGTATATACTATATATGAGTGAGACGAGTGTCGGTTTGTAGCGTTCTCTCTTCTGATTGGATAAAAATGTTGGGATCCTCCAATAAGTTTATTTGCTGATTATATGCAAAGCAGCTGACTGAGGGATTGGCTTTATGAAACGCGCACATTATGTAAGTGATCACTGTATGAATAAAGAGCGATTTAACACTTATATTAACATAAATAAACCACTTACTTCACCTTTAATTAATCCTGCAAAATAATAAAGAGTGTAAACCACCTCCAAAAATTATTGAAAAAATGATTTTCCTAAAGTCAAGCTTAAAGCAATTCTGGAGAAAGCTTGTTGCCAAAATATTTTTCGTCATAATCCTTTAATATCTCCTCATTCGAAATCTGGTGTTAATACACAGCCTAGGCTCTGTAAACTCGTATGTAAACAAAGGGAACCCACCGTAGCTAGCAACATGCCTCTTTTCAGAGCCTAGGCTGTGTACTAGCGCTGTTTTTTTTTGTGTGGAGATTTTGACAAAGTGATTTTGACAACAAGCGTTCTCCAGAATCACTGACTGCACCTTTAAAGGCCCTGGCAACCCAGAGACCTAAATATATGACATTAATATTGTGTTTCTCTACAAGCTGTTTACAGTTATCCAATTAAAAATGCATTTTCATAAATATTATAAAATTTCGTCTAAAAAACTGCTTTTTTGCTGTCTAGAACATTTTGCAGGGCGGTGTGGGCGTGGTCAATAACGTTCTGTAAGGGAACGTTCTCTCACTCACGGTGCTGAGCAGGTTTAGCCCAGTTCAGACCAAAGATTCGCCACACAACGAAACGCAAACTTGAAAATGTTGCAAATGCTCAATGAGCCTGACTGGAAGTTCACACTGCTGCACGGGCTGCGACGGTAGCTAGTTTCCCTAGCAACGGTGAATGCTTTGGCACAGCTGAGAGCACAGCTCAGAATCACTTGCATCCTGCTAGAAAGTAACTTATTATTATTAGCCTATATAGGCTAGCTTTGCAATTAGTTGTATGCTATTTTTTCCCCACCACAACCGCAACCTATTTAATTGAAACAAGTGTCTGTGTCACAATGAAAATATATAAAAATATCTCTGTCTCATATTTATAGTTAGACTATCTCTTATTAGTTTATTTCCCATTTAACTTGCAAAAAATCCCCTTTCTTATTTTAGGCATATGCATTTTTAAAATCAGATTTTTCTGTGGATAGGAGTGGGAATAGAGAGAGAGAGAGAGAGAGGGAGAAAATGGAGTCTGATTATGTTTCTCATCACGTGAGCTGATGCGATATAGGCTACGGTTCAACAGTGTGGAGACCCGCTGTTGAAGTACGCTACAGGCATAGCCGCGGAAACATATTCTCAGAAGGGAGTGCTGACAAAAAAGAAGCTCTGCCTGCACTTAAATAATAACTCGCTACATTGATTAAAAAAAAATGCATCACCAATGCAATATTGTTACATGCAGCGGTGACACATGCCGTATTGGGTCGATTAGCCTATAAGAAGGGGTTTCCCCCTGGGAATAGGTCGTAAAAAGTCGGGTCGTTTTATATTCGGGGTCTAATATTCAGCGTCCAGTTATGGACTGACCGTTACCAGAGCGATCATTCAGCTTCAGGGCTTGTGTCCAACTTGTTTTTTATTTTTTCGGGTGGAGCACTGGCTGCGCACTCAGATGCGGCCGGACAGAGGTGTGTGCGCTTGGATAGAGAACGAAGTGACGAGAGGAAAAAGAGGCACGTGAAATGGCCCCACATCCCCAGCACTGAATTCAAAGCCTCGACTCATTATGTTGTGAGTCGACGTGTCAGAGGCATGAATCGGCGCAGCGATCGACGTCGCGCAGTCAGTTAGGAGACATGTCTCTGTGTATCAGGGCTCGGGACATGCAATTGGCTCGTGAAAGCATGTCCCCTCTACAACGTTAACATGCAGGAATCCCCGGTGATCATTTAGTCTTAAACCACATAGTTTTTCTGCACGGCGGCTCGGCGAGGGCTCACTGTGAACGTCACCATCACAGTGTTTCACCGGGGTGCGCGCTTTTTCGCTCAGACGGGGCTTTGAGTGTAGGCTCAGGCGCAAAGAGACAGTCTGTATCACTTGCGCGGCACCAGAGAGATGGCATAGAATTGTTTTTATAGTCTTTAAGAATCGCGTGACGTGTGAAAACAAAACTCCAAGCCAAAATTCGAATTTGAAATTTTCTAACGAGAAGTCCAATGTATGTTAGAGTGGAGATGCGTGTGAAAACGGCTTGTCATGCGACATTCGAATCAGGATTTTTCAAATGCTCGACCAACTGACATGGAAGTATGTTTGCGGGGGGTTGGCAGCTATTCCTAAAACCTTTCATATACATATTAACATTCATTTTACTCCCCAAATAACATAGTTACAAGGATTTAGTGGATTTGGGTTGCCAGGGCCTTTAAGTATAATCTTCCGTGTGTCCATCTGCAATTATTCTACACCATACTGTTGTATTAATAAACCATATGCTCCACTACTGGACTGAGTGGTGGTGTGTTCATCTGCCCCGCAGTGCATGTAAAACTAATCTTTACGAGTTTAAGTTGACAAATACGAAAAGTTTGGAATAATATTGGGATAATTGTAGGTTTTTCAAGTCTATTTATTTTTTATTTTTATATTATTCTTAACATTGGATGTACAGTTATTCTTAACCTTTATTTATACAGGTAAATCCCATTGAGACCGGAGACTCTTTTACAAGGGAGACCTGTTTTCCTTTCCCACGTTACCATTCACACACACATTCATACACCGATAGCAGCAGGCTAACTATCGACATTCACACGAGGCAAGGTGGGTGAAGTGTCTTGCCCAAGGACACAACAACCATGACACAGGTGGCAGGGCGGGGAATCGAACCGCCAACCCTTTGATCATCAGCCGACCCGCTCTACCACCTGAGCCACAGTCGCCCCACAATGGATTATTCAACACCATTCTGTTGTTTGAATAAACCATCTCTCGGTCTCTTAAAGATTCTTCTGGAAGACGATGCGCTCTGACGTGATTCAGTGGATCGAGAGCTGCGATCACTGCAGTACCAGGAAGAGGAAGAAACCAGCCAACCAATCAGAGAGCAGAGGACAGAAGGGGGAGGAGCCAATACAGTCAACACAGATACAGCAGGGCATGGACAGGTGTGTATGCATGGCCCGGTATTATATAATAATAATAATAATAATTATTATTTATTTCAGACCCAGGGACATCCATGTCACTACAAAAACAACAAAAACAAACCTAGAGTAAAAAAATACAAAGCCTTCCACAATATAAATGTTTGTTCATATACACATCGAACTAAAAAACAACACAGAAGACAGAACAGTATGTAGTTTTAATTTTATTTAAATAATAATTCTTAAAGTATTAATGTGTATTGTAGCCTACTTGGTATAAACGCTGCATATTTTTAATTTTTTTTAGAGAAAAGTAGATATTTTCAATTTACACTCCTGAAAATGAACAACAACAGCAGTAACACAATAAGAAGTATAGTAATTCAAATATAGTAAATGATTGTAGCTGTTGTATTTGTGAACACTTGCTAAAGTTTTAATATCTTTGTATCTTTCTTCTTCTGTGTATTTATTTCCTGCGGTGTGACAGTGGAGACGACGGAGATGATTTCAGTGACGAAGACGAGGACGAAGCTGGAGGAGAGAAACAGACAGAGAGCAGTTCAAAGGACAGAGAGAAGGTGGGATTATTCAGCTTCAGCTTGGAGTAACACACACACACACACACACACACACACACATAGGAACTCACAGACACACTCAGCCAGTCAGTCTCACTCACTCACTCACTCACTCACTCACTCACTCACTCACTCACTCACTCACTCACTCACTCACTCACTCACTCACTCACTCACTCACTCACTCACTCACTCACTCACTCACTCACTCACTCACTCACTCACTCAGCCAATCAAAGCATTTGACATGATTTTTTATTTATTTTTTTCAACTTAATTTAATAATTTTTCTATTACAATTTTTTTTTTTTAAATAAACATACACATGAAAAAAAATATTAATTTAAAATCAGGACTAGTGAAGAAATCGATTACCAATACCATAGCTACACACACAAAAATAAAATAAAAAAATTCAATCATATTCAAACTAAAATGTCCTCTCCTTTCTCTCCTAGGGAACTCCTGAGTCCTCCAAGCCTCCTCCTGCATCCACACCAACCACTGCCCAAGCTCAGACCAGAATCCCCATTCTCCTGCATCTAAAAACCTCCGTAAACCAAGACCCCACCACCCCAAACCCGCTGTATGTGACCCGCCTGTGGTCAGTGAAAGCAGCCGAGAAATCTACACAATCTGAAGCGCAGAAGAAGAAGAATAATAAGACGGCAAATATCTCCATCGCGCCGCCAAATGTTCAGACACAAGTTCAAACCCTGGTCAATAGAGGCAGCGCGACAACACATCGCTACTTAGCCCAGCGCATAGCACCCAATGTTTTCGTGACAACACAGTCGCCTAGACAACCGGAACCAGGTCCCAAAATCACACAAGTGACAGGTAAGCAATTTAATTTGTGTTTTTTTACTTTTTTATTTATTTATTTATTTATTTTTTTAATTTTTCAGTGACATACAAATATCAGGAAGTTGCATTTGAATTGAATTGAATTGGAAATGTTTTTACTTCAAACAAGTAAATAATAAAAATAAAAAAAAGCAATAAAAAAACAATTAAATAAATGAATCAAGTGGAGACACTTACAATAAAGTCATATTTACACACAATGAAAACCACAAATGAAAATAATCTGTCTAACACTTTGCTTTACCTGTTCGAAAAGGGCTGAGAAGAATGAAACTTATTTAATCTCACCCTTTCTCCCTGGTTTATATATGTATAATGACTATTGGCATAATAGATAATAATGAAATTTCGAGAGGCAATGCACTGTCAAGTATAGCCATCAATGAAAAAATAAATAATATATAAATATACAGTATATAAATATGCATCTCAAAACATGTAATATCAATGAAAAGTTTATTTTTCTGTCATTTAACTTTTAAATTAAATTAATCTGGAATAAACATACTCTTCAGAAAGTTGACATTTCTGTATTATAGCCTAAATCCTTTTGTTGATTGGTTTTATGGTCATATTCTAATATTTTGAAATTTGAGATACTGTTTTTTTTTTTTAATTCCATGAGCTGCAAACTATAATCATCTGAATTAAAACGAAAGAAAGGCTTCACATGTTTCACTTTGTGTGTAATGAATCTAGAATATATGAATTTATTTTTTTTTGCTTTTTTAATGGACTTTTCAATTATATGAATTTTTTAGTGATGCACCTCTATATGTGTTTTACAGGCAAGCAAATTCACCCTACAAGCCCAAGCGTAGGGCGTAAGACCCCGGCTCAAATATTCACCTCCACCATAAGTCGTGGTGTGGTGGGACGTCCTAAGAAGAGAAGTGGAGACACAGAGGGAAGCTCTCCTGCTGCTAAGAAAAGCTCCAGCGCCGGGTTGGATCCAGTGGTCGCTCCGAGCTGTAAGCCCTGGCCTGTGTTCACCATCCCTGGGTCGGCAACCGGACAGACGGCCGCACACGCTACGGAGGCCGCAAGGTGACACCATAGACTCAATATAAAGCCTACTACTCAGGGTTAATTTAGTGAAAGAATTTTTTTTCACGAGTGAGTCGAACAATTGGAGCTAGAAATAGATCTTTGATTTTTTTTTTTTTTTTAGCTTTTTTGCTTTTTAGGGGATGAAATTGTTATGGTGCGTTCACACAGTAAACTTGACCTAAATTATTTGCGTCAATCAAGTCAAAATATTAAATTCAAGCTCATTTTTCGGGTATTGCTGTGACGGCAAAGTCCAGTGATGTTGACACTGACTTCACAACGTTAACGCGGAAATAGTGTGTGTATTCATTTAATGTGTGTGTGTGTGTGTGTGTGTGTGTGTGTGTGTGTGTGTGTGTGTGTGTGTGTGTGTAAACAGCCCTGCTCCCTCTCGGAGGCCTAAGAAGCTCCAGGCCCGAGCGGTCATCCAGCAGGTCAGCTCGGCGAGGGTTAAAACCAAATCTGCTCTGGACGGGGCGGACGCTCAATGGACAGAGGTGGGTCTGTCTCTGTGTGTGTGTGTGTGTCTGTGTCTGTCTGTATATCTGTCGTTCTGTCTGTCTATCTCTGTGTCTGTCTGTCTGTCTTTGTGTGTGTGTCTCTGTCTGTCCGTCTGTCTGTCTGTCTGTCTGAAAAAAAAAAACTCTCCAATACATAAATAGATATTGTGGCAGACTCTACATGGATAGGTGTACGGCAGGGTGTGTAGGCAAAATAAGTTATCGGCTTGAGTACTTAATTCTACAATATCGTATTTTTAGCCAGCACTATTTTCCTTATTTTGTGATTCTATCTCAGAGATTATTAAAAATTAATTATTTGAACATTACTCTCCTAGACACACACAGTGAATTCTAACTGTGTGTCTGTCCATAGATCCAGGAGGGAATGGTTGTGTACGTTTGCTTCTCGTGTGGAGCCGGCGACAACCTCACTCCGGAGATGGGTAAGAGGAGAACGTTACAATATACAAGCTGCAAATACTATCACAATTTTGAGATTTCTGTCTATTTATCTTCCTTAACATGTCTTCTTACTAGTATAAATCAAAAGGTCCAACATGTACATTCAGGTGTTTATTTGACTAAACCTTGTCTGTTTGCGTCTGTATAGTTCTCCTGTACAACCATCTTTATAAAGGACATTATCTCAACATTAGTTTTTATTTTTGCAAAACTCTGAACCAAAAATTCTTAACTTCTAAAGCACATAAATAAAATTATTTTATGAAAACTTTGTGAGAAATTGTCTCTTAAAAATATATTTCAAAAGGACATTCCAAAAAAAATTGCAGTTGCAGAGTGTTCAGGCTTTTTATTTAATTTAATTTAATTTTATTTTATTTTATTTTATTTTATTTTATTTTATTTTATTTTATTTTATTTTATTTTATTTTATTTTATTTTATTTTATTTTATTTTAATAATTAATATTTTTTTAATATATTTAATCAACATATTGTCTTTATTTAGACAAACATAATTAATCTTTAATTTTTTTTTAAATAATTGTAATTGTATTTTATTTAATTTATTTCACTTTAAATTGTATTAATTCTGCTGTATGTTTTATTTATTTTTTAACTATAAAAATCCTTCTAAATCAATTTTCTTTTTCCTTTCACAGCCAGCCGTATTCTAACCACCAAGCTTTTCCGTAAAGACACCGGACACTTGGTTTCCATTCTAGACCTTCCGGGGAGTGTGTTATTGGTTCCCCAGGATTCCCTAATGGGTGAGGGGGTGCTGAATAAAAGGGTGCAGTACAAACGTGCCTGTGAACCATGGTTAGGGGCCCAGCTATTCAACGACTTGGTATCCCACTGTCGAGACCTCATTTTGGGCTCTGCAAAATGCTCGAAGGGGGGTGGGACGTTGGAGCATGGAGCCTACGGACAGAAACAAGAGATTGTTGTGAATTCTTCGGAGCCTATGACGCTGCTATTGGAATTTTGAACAATCCAGGATTTATTTATTTTTTTTAGAAAGATTATTTTTTGGGCATTTTTCAAGCTTTGTTAGATAGCACAGAGTTGAAATGGGGAGACGAGAGAGAGAGAGAGAGAGAGAGAGAGAGGGGGGGGGGATGACCTGCAGTAAAGGTCCACGGGTCAGATTTGAACCCGCGACCACTGCACCGAAGGCCGAAGCCAATATGTTACACGCTCTCTATCCACTACACCACCGGAGCGCCCCGCAATCCAAGAGTCAGCGATTCTGGAGAACGCTTGCTGTCAAAATCACTCTTCTGTCAAACATCTGTGAATATCTCCTCATGATCCGCTACCTGTCCAGACTGTGTGTGCACTGAAAATAAATCCAATGTTAATACACAGCCTACGCTCTGTAAAATTGGCATTTTTCTAGCTATGGTGAGTCCACTTTGTTTATAGAACAGTTCACAGAGCCTAGGCTGTGTATTAACCTTTATTATACTATCTATGGTATTAACACTGGATTATTTTTCAGCGCACACACAGTACAGACAGGTAACGGATATATAGAAAAATATAGAGATAGTTCTGAATTCTATGGAGCCGATTTTGCGACTGAAGGATTTATTTTTGTTTAATCTCTTCAATGTTTCCAATTAAAAAATGTACATAAGTTACATAACTCCTCGAGCTTTTCTGTGTGATCTTTTTCAAGCTATTTGATCAATTTACAGTTCAGTGAATTAAGTGTAAACTGTTCAAGTGTTCATGTCCTATAGGAGATCAAGGGGAAAATGACTCTGAAATTATGAATTCCTTGTTTTGAGCATTCCTGTTTGACATTATTTCAACTGCCTCTAAAGCATATATCCCTCTCTCGTTCTCTCTCACCACTGTTCCCTCTCAATTAAATTCAATGGTGGCTGTATTGCCATGGAAAACAAACGTTAACATTGCCAATGCAATTGTACAATACAAAGACTAAAATATCATTGTATAAACTTTAACACCTTGGGACAATTTACCTGTCTTTTACTCATACTAAAAGCCCTACTAATGTCCTACTCATACTAAAATCCCTACTAACGTCCTACTCATACTAATTTTGTCGTCAATTTGAGTATGTGACGGTTGTGTATGCGAGTTTGTGTAGGCGAGAAATGCCCGGATGAGAACTTACTTCCAGGAAGATTTTGGTTGCGTTCCGAATCGCATACTTTCTACTATATAGTATGTAGAAAAAAGATTTAGGATGTCCCGATTCTTGTGGCCAGATTTAGGATGGTTAGAAGTACCCGGATGGTACCCGGATCCTACTTCATGCGGCCAAGATTGTTAGTGTTGAAAAGTGCACCCTATTTGGGCGATTCTGACCCACAATCCAGTGCGCACGTGAAGTGACGTCACATCGACGAAGCCTCCATATGAAAACAAACGGGGATGCGACGGATATAAAAGCAAGAGGCAAGATCAAGGCGCAATGTTATGATGAAATAAGAGAGAAAAGTATTTCCCAATAGTATGCCTACTGCATCCTAACTAGATTCTTTTTATCGTCGGATGTAGTATGTAGAATAGAAAAAAGAAAGAGTATGCGATTCGGAACGCAACCTTTGTGTGTGGATCGTTAGGTTACTACTCCTACTCAACCGACCCACAAAGCATTGCATCTTTTCAAACAATTCTTTATTGCTTCTGTATACTTCGGTGTAAACTGTCAGATGAACCTCGCATACACAATGGATGGTTAAGTAGACAGTATGTAGTATATACACTCACGGGCCACTTTATTAGCTACAGCGGTTCATTTTCTTGTTAACATCATCATCATCATCATCATCATCAACTTTTATTATTAGACTCAAGGTCCATTTAAAAAACATACAATACAAGAAATAGACAACACACACACACACACACACACACAAATAAGAATAAAAACATACCGACCAATTATAAAAGGCACTTATACCGATGCCTCCAGAGGTTTGACTGGTAGCGTACTGCGCTATAACCTGGGTTCGACAGCAGCATTATGATTTCATTATTAGAGTCATTCAAGCGACAGATAAAAACGGTACATAAGGTTCCTCAATAGAGCTTGTAAGGTGTTAACTCAAGATCCTAAAACAATCGTTGTAAGCAACCTGTAGTCGGTGCATACTAGATTTTTTGAATTTACCCCATAAGGGGGCAGTATACAGGGGAGTGCAATATGCTCTAAAGAGACATATTTTAACGTGATCAGAACACGTGAAATTTTCTTGCCAACATATTGGCTTGGGCATATAATGACCGACAC
This sequence comes from Hyperoplus immaculatus, assembly GCA_949357725.1. NCBI lineage: Eukaryota > Metazoa > Chordata > Actinopteri > Uranoscopiformes > Ammodytidae > Hyperoplus > Hyperoplus immaculatus. The sequence continues at coordinate 28,944,502 of OX442363.1, forward strand.
TGTCTTAAAATGTCGTCATCGTCAGACATTTGATCTGTTATAAAGTGCCCGAGGTACTTGGCGTTATAACAAACACAAAGCTCTTCCCCAGAAAGATGAAATTGTGGAAAGTGGAGGTCCTTATCTCCCTTCGCCCTACATATTAGCACACTGCTCTTATTTGAATTGTATTGCACATTATTTTTGACACCATATTCCGTACACACATTTAACAGCTGCTGAAACCCAGCACTACTGGGAGAGAAAATGGCCAAATCATCAGCATACATTAAATGGTTAATCACCGTGTTACCAATCATACAGCCCGTACTACAATCGTTCAGTTGGTCAGATAAATCTGGTGACAGTAGCCCCCCCTTGTCGAACTCCATTACCAACACTGAAAGGACCAGAGACACTGCTACCCCATCTGACTTGCATACTCTGGTTAGCATATAAAACACATATAACTAATCAGCAAATCACATGTCAGCAACTCAATGCATTTAGGCATGTAGACCTGGACGGGACAACTTATTGAGGTTGAAACCGAGCAACAGAATGGGGAAGAAAGGGGGTTTAAGTGACTTTGAACATGGCAATGTTGAGGGTGCCAGGAGGGCTGGTATGAGTATTTCAGAAACTACTGATCTACTGGGATTTTCACTCTAAACCATCTCTAGGGTTTACAGAGAAAGGTCCGAAAAAGAAAAAATATCCAGTGAACGGCATTTGTGTGGACGTAAAATGCCTTGTTGAAGTCAGAGGTCAGTGGAGGCTGGGCATACTAGTTTGAGATGATATAAAGGCAGCAGTAACTCTAAAAACCACTCGTTACAACCAGGGTATGCAGAATACCATCTCTGAACGCAAAACACGACCAATCTTGAAGCAGATGGGCTACAGCAACAGAAGACCCTACCGGGTGCCACTCCTGTCAGCTAAAAACAGGAAAATTAGGCTACAATTCTCACAGGATCACCAATATTGGACAATAGAAGATTGAAAAATCATGCCTGGTCTGATGAGTCTCGATTTCAGTTGTGACATTCAGATGGCAGGTTCAGAATTTGGCGAAAACAACATGAAAGTATGGATCCATCCTGCCGTGCACCATCAACCACGCCATGTTCAAAGTCACCTAAACCCCCTTTCTTCCCCATTCTGATGGTCGGTTTGACTTCAGTACATTGTCTTGACCACGTCTAAATGCCTAAATGCATTAAATTGCTGCCCTGTGATTGGCTGATTAGCTTTTTGTTTTTATAAGCCATTGAACAGGTGTACCTAATAAAGTGGCCGGTGAGTGTACATGTTGAGTATGTAGGAGTGAGGACGTTAGTAGGGCTTTTAGTATGTAGTATATAGCCTACATGTTGAGTATGTAGGAGTGAGGACGTTAGTAGGGCTTTTAGTATGTAGTATATACATGTTGAGTATGTAGGAGTGAGGACGTTAGTAGGGCTTTAACAACACAGCCAAAGATAATAACACATTTCAAAGACAAAATGTCATCGATAAGACAAACAAAAAGACAAGAGTCGATCTCAAGTTTGGCTCCATTTATTGAGTTACAAACCATGCGGTGTGTTCGCTGACAAAGAAATAAAATTCAAAATAACTCATAAGTTCATTTAATTGATATGCCTCAAAAACTGCTATTTAACAACAAATCTGCTCGTTACATTTCCAAAAATCTAAACATGAGGGCAGTATATTTACAGTCGGCGCAAAAGATAAAACTAAAAAATATATATACATTTCCTCATCATTTTAGCAGTAGGGGAGAACGGGGTAAGTAGGCACACTTTTTACTCTAGTGAGAATTGCTTATCACCTAAACATCTTTCAATAGTCATTCCTATATTAAATTGAAGCTTAAGGTGTTGGCTTGAAATGTGTACCCCTCACTTTTTCTATCTTATTGTAATAAAGAAGAAATTAATCAACCCTTACACATTGTGACAACCAACCCCATCACGGTGTCAGTGAGGATACAGCTTGACAATTTATTTCGTTATTGGGTTCCTTTTCTGGCTGCAGCCTTGAGATAACATGTGACAACCAACCCCCCAAAAAATGTGACGACCATCCCCAACTTGAATTTCTTGCTAGCATCAAGGCCAACAACCATCTGACAACTAATTAGCTTGCTAACCACAATCTAAACTATAGTTTACCCTTCACACTTGTTATGGGTAACAACTGTTTTGTTATAAACCGATTGTGTAAAAGCCTAGAAGAAAAATACTGAGGAGCTAAATATTTTCAATTTGACATGAAAAACACAAACAGTCGTCTCACCTCAAATTCAGCAGTCTAACTCCAAGGAAGACTATGTAGGTGACCTCTGATCCCAATTCTGGATATTTACATACCAAAATTTCACAGACAGCGCCTTCTGGTTCCGAGATATAACAATTGTGACAACCAACCCGTGTGACAAATTACCCCGTTCTCCCCTACATACTCTATTCTGCGCGTCAATGCTCAATGAGACTTTCCTTTTCTCGTCAAATTAATTACATAACCGTCCATGCGATCTACTTCAAACTTCGTGGAGGATGCAAGGGAGAGCAGTGCAAAATTTGAAGTTATTTGGATCAGCTGTTATAGAGAAAACTCTAAAAAAAAAAAAAGCTAGGAAAACAGAATTTGGTGCACTTCTATTAGGGTTAATACGGTATCAGTCTTAAGAGGAGAATGTACCGTTACCGTAACTACACAAATAGATGTGCAGCAAAATCTTGAAAAGAGACTGCAGTAGTTATAATGGTGTAAAGGAAAACAAAAACATTCTTAAGATAATGAATAATTTTGAGTATAAGCATTTTGATGAAAACAACCAGGGCTGTAAGGAAATCCTACATAGTCAGAGACCAAGAAATTGATCTAAAAAATAAATAAAAAACAATAGTTTAATTTATTATTTTCGAGATTTTATGTCTAGAATTCAAGTTCAAGTCAAAACAATGTGTTAATGTTAGCTTCTTTAAAAGGTGGAGTCAGTGATTCTGGAGAACGCTCGTTGTTAAAATCACTTTTGTCAAAATCAGTGAATATCTCTTCACAATCCACTGCCTAGCTAGGCTGTGTATTAACACTGGAATTTTTTTTCAGTGCACACACAGTACAGACAGGTATCGGATCGTGAGGAGATATTCACTGATTTCGACAACAAGTGTTCTCCAGATTCACTGACTACACCTTTAATGTTATATGTTCCACCATTTCTCCTTCTAGACAAATATCAATTAAATTATAACTGCTCGTTAAACCGTACATACACAATTACTAGTGCTACATTTTTAAAGGGGTTTTGAACCAAAAACATTTGATATAATCGTTAAGTTCATAGTCGTCTAATAATAATAATACTCTTTTTTGGGCTGTAAACAATTAATTTGACTCTTTCCTGGCTGTATTAAAGCTATAGTGCGTAACTTCTGTCGCCACCAAGAGGAATTCTTCAGTTTGTAAACGCTGCCATGCTGAGAAATACAGAGAGTTTTGTGGAGCTGATTGGCGATGGGTTGAATGTCACCGTCATTCATGTAAATGAAAAAGTTACGTACTATAGCTTTAAGTTTCATTTTGACATTTCTCAAAGTGCAAAAATCATCCTAATTTTTTTTCCTATCCCGTGGCACTAATACTTGTATGTAACCACCATTAATTTTTTCTATATGAAAAAGTTACGCACTATAGCTTTAGCAGCAGTTCATTTCAGGACAAAAGTGGCACAGAATTTTTCGCCACCGTCCTTCAGGTTTTTTGCTTTTCTCTTCCCAACAAATCCAAAATTCTTTACTAAGAAAAAAATAGATATTACCATCCAAATTTTTTCCCGTATTTTTTGTTGTTGTTCAAGCTCCCTCCCACACACAGTCACACTCTCTCAGTTGGTTCCGTTGGCGCATGGTCGTAATGACGTGGATTCTGTTTTCCGGACAGCTAGCATAGTTGTTTTATCAGAAAAAAGTTACGCACTAATTTTTAGAAGAAAAGTGGCACCAACTTTCCAACAATTTTTTTTTTTTTTTTTTGCATTTTTGTTTCCGAACAAATCCAAATTCTTCACTCAGTTTTATGAGTAAGAAAAAATAATCTACCGTCCACATTTTTTTCCAGATTTTTCTTTCATTCAGTCTCCCTCCCACACACAGTCACACTCTCTCAGTTGGTTCCGTTGGCGCATGGTCGTAATGACGTGGATTCTGTTTTGGGACAGCTGGCGTAGCTGCTTGATCAGTGCTTTGACACAGGGGCTGGGCCAGGGGTGACCGTTGAGGTAATCTCTCAGGATGAACGATCGCTCGACCAACAGCTCCAGTTGAACCAAGTGTCTCAGGCGATGCAGACTCAGCAAATCCTTCTCCGGTTCCCTACGGAAAAACCTGAGGGACAAAAAGGATAGAAGGGAGAAGGGTGAGTGTGCATATTATTATTATTTTTTAACTGGACATTTAATTTAATTTCATGTAACTTTTATTTACAGTTGAGATCAATTGAGGGTTGACCGTCATTTGCAATGACATTGTCACATTGAAACCGGTTATCTGCCCCATGCCTAGTCAAAGTCAAACTCGCTTTATTGTCAATAATTCAAAATATGTTCCAGACATACAGAGTAATCGAAATAACATTCATCTCTGACCCACGGTGCAATAAGTACGAAAGGATACATTTGGTAAAATAAGATAAGTAATATTTACAATAAATAAATTCCAGATGCAAAAGGTAAGGCAAACTAAAACAGTGTATATAAGATTAAAATAAAACTTCACTGGTGGGAATATGAAGGTGTATTGAACTCTGAGATCCTATGTAGTATAAATGTGAAAAACATTTTAGAAATCGGTTCATCCTAGCCTGAGAAAAGGCAGAAAGAGTGTTTTATGGTCTCACTGGCTAACCCTACATTTTACAAGTGTGACATCACACTAGTACAAATGTAGAGTTAGGATTAACAGGACAGCTGGGCCAAGGGAAGACAAACCTCATTCATTATATTATAATAATGATTTTATAATGATAGAACGCCGGTTCCGTATGGGTGAAGTATTCCAGTCTAATGTCCCTTGCGTCTCACCTTATGTGTCTTGAGCTGGGGGAACAGCATTGGGATCCTCCTACACAGTTACATTATTTATTCTATAGTCCTTCTTCTTCTTGGTCTTCCTATCTATCTATCTATCTATCTATCTATCTATCTATCTATCTATCTATCTATCTATCTATCTATCTATCTATCTATCTATCCATCAGATATAAACACCACTAGTGTAGTAAAACATCCTTTTTGTCCCTTGCGTCTCACCGTATGCGTAGCGTCTTTAGCTGGGGGAACAGCATTGGGATCCTCCTGCACAGACTCCCACTGGAGCGGTTCTGCTCGATGTCCAGGTGCTCCAGTCCCGGGACCTTCGGCGCGATGGAGTCCATGTCTTTCAGCGTGATCGCCACTCGCAGCGTCAGGCGCGTCACACTGCACGGGATGTTGGTGGTGTAGGCAGCCAGGGAGTTACCGCCTGAAAGAAAGCAGGTAAAAAAAAAACGGGTTCTTAAAGCTATAGTGCGCAACTTCTATATGGGACGGTGGTTGTGTAGGCAGCTCGGGAGTTACCACTTGAAGAAGAAAGGAGAAAGCAGGTAAAAACTAGTCTAGAGGTGGTTAAAAAGTGGTCTTAAAGCTATAGTGCGTAACTTCTATATGGGATGGTGGTGGTGTAGGCAGCCAGGGAGTTACCGCCTGAAAGAAAACAGCACGAGAAAGCAGGTAAAAAAACATGTCCTAAAGCAATAGTGCGTAACTTCTACAGTGTGTAAGAAAAAAACAAGAGAAAGCAGTTAAAAAACTAGTCTAGAGGTGGTTAAAAAGTGGTCTTAAAGCTATAGAGCATAACTTCTATATGGGATGATGGTGGTGTAGGACGCCAGGGAGTTACCACCTTGAAGAAAAGCAGGAGAAAGCAGGGGATAGCTTGAATGTAACCGACATTCTCTTATATGCAAAAAATGTACGCACTGTAGCTTTACATCCTACTCTTAAAAAGACTAATTTTACACTAAAATCTCATTGCAACTGACCGATAATATTGAGTGATTCTAGGTGTTGCGATGGCTTGAATGTAACCGACATTAATTTATATGCAAAAGTTACGCACTGTAGCTTTAAAAATGACTCTTAAAAACACCACATTTTAAACTAAATCCACCAAAAATCTCATCTTAACTGACCGATAATAGTGAGTGATTCCAGCTGTTGTAGCGGGAGCAGCCAGGACGTCAGGCGACACTCGATTCCCTCCCGTATGTATCGGTACCGGACGGTCAGTGAACGCAGCGTGGTCAGACTCTTCAGCGCGTTCACAGGCAGAATGGTTTCTGGGTAATCTACCAACTCCAGAGTGGTGAGCGCCGGACCGCCGTACCTGAACGCACCTGTAGGGGGCAGAGAGGAAGAAAAGAGGTGATCAATTAAAACAACAGCAAATTGAAATTCTCTTCTTTTGAAAAAACTATTTCTCCCTTACAGACACAGAGACACTCTCTCACTAACACACACACACACACACACACACACACACACACACACACACACACACACACACACACACACACACACCCCCGGCCCCCCACACACCTGGCTGTTCGGGGTCGTGTGGACTGAGGTAATCGTCTGGCAGTGGCTCCGGCGGCTCTCCCCTCATGCCCCACGACAGATGTTTCAACTTCTTCAGACTTAACAACAGATTATGGAAAACTCCGCAGGGCACGGGACGCACGGTATCCAAACCGTAGCCTTCGCCTTGCTGATGGAAAAGCAAGTAGCGTAGATTCACCAGCTGAGAAACCCCGTTTATAAACTGCACCGTACAAGGCAGACGCACGTTACACACGCTGAGGTGAGTAAGACCCTTGTGTATATGCGTGGTTAAATTGCGCCCGATCATACATTCGTCCCACGTGGCGTTTCGAATTCCGAGGTCTCGTAAATTCTGGAACCAAGACAGACTCTCCAGGTATTTCTCCTTGTACAGACGACCTGTTAGAAAAAAAGAAAAAAGAAAATAAAAGGTTTGTATTTGGGTTTGATCGGGTTAAGAAATAGAAGTGAGCTAAGTTCTTAAAATGCTACAATTCTTCTTGTAACATTGTATATGTTTTGTCGATAAAATAAATGTTACTATTGTAAAAAATGTCAACTCATGGTCATATCTTGTCTTTCAAACATTTTTCAATATCTTGATGGATAGATGGATAGATAGATAGATAGATAGATAGATGGATGGATGGATGGATGGATGGATGGATGGATGGATGGATGGATGGATGGATGGATGGATGGATGGATGGATGGATGGATGGATGGATGGATGGATGGATGGATGGATAGATAGATAGATAGATAGATAGATAGATAGATAGATAGATAGATAGATAGATAGATAGATAGATAGATAGATAGACAGATAGATAGATAGATAGACAGACAGACAGATACTTTATCACTTATCTACAAACGTATTCTAACAAACCTCCGTCTACGAACACGATGGCGGTGAGTGTGGGGAGGAACTTGATGAGTCTTCTCCACTCTTTGCGTCTGAGATGTCTCACGGCGACGCGCGTGAGTCTGCGGTGCTCGAGCGTGTCCCACAGACCGTATGTGTAGCGCCGCAGGTCCGTTAGCACCACCGTGTCGCTGCGCCACAGAGACCAGTGGTCCACCAGACGCTTAAAATGCCTGTGGACAAATTAATTGAAGCATTATATGAAGTTTAATCTTTCAATTAACGTTTATTTATACGCAAGAGATCAATTGAGAGAGGTGTGTGTGTGTGTGCGTGTGCGTGTGTGTGTGTGTGTGTGTGACCCTCATTTACAATGATGTTGAGTCAACAAATGCAAAGCAAAAACAACAATACATACACAATAAACAACGCAATTACATCAACTATACAACAACTGATAAAGAGAATTTTTTTTTTAAACATTTACACAGAGATGTAGAATATATAAAGTTTGTTTGTGAGCAAGAATGGTAAATAAATGTTCATAAACTGTAGATTTGTAACTGCTTTTTATTTTCTGATAGTTTTTTTTTTTTCAGGGCTCAAAGATTATTTTAACACATATTTATGGGAGATTTATTTTCAAAACTGCCATACTAACCCTGCGTTCCAATACCCTATACTTTTGTACTATTTAGTATGACAGAAAAAGATTTAGGATGTCAATATCTATAGGTGTTTAGCGCTGCAGGTCTGTTAACACCACCGTGTCACTGCGCCACAGAGACCAGTGGTCCACAAGGCGCTTGAAATGCCTGACAGAAGAACATAGGTTGCGTTCCGAATCGCATACTCTTTCTTTTTTCTATTCTACATACTACATCCGACGATAAAAAGAATCTAGTTAGGATGCAGTAGGCATACTATTGGGACATACTTTACTCTCTTATTTCATCATAACATTGCGCCTTGATCTTGCCTCTTGCTTTTATATCCGTCGCATCCCTGTTTGTTTTCATATGGAGGCTTCGTCGATGTTACGTCACTTCACGTGCGCACTGGATTGTGGGTCAGAATCGCCCAAATAGGATGCAGTTTTCAACACTAACAATCTTGGCCGCATGAAGTAGGACATCCGGGTACTTCTAACCATCCTAAATCTGGCCACAAGAATCGGGACATCCTAAATCTTCTTTCTACCATACTATATAGTAGAAAGTATGCGATTCGGAACGCAACCACTGTTTGCTACTAGGAACTTCTAAATATTTCTGAAACTTTTCCTCTGATGATCATACATTACATGTAACAGCAAACGAGACCATCAGTGCAAAGAATGAGATTTTTATATAGTTTTTCCTTAATGCCTTTGTCATGGGTATACGCTCACCCAGGAACAACAGCTGGCGTAGTAAAAACACTACCGCTTTAGTCCAAAGGGGGGCGCTAGAATTAACACAAAGTGAAAGTTCCTCGTAGCACCTTTTGATTTTAGTTCACTTGATAAAAATAACTTGTTTCTAGTCACAGAACTTTCATTTGTTCATATCTTTGCCAGCTGTAAACAAAGGGGCTCAGAATCCTTCTCCAGAATATAAAGTTGTTTTTTCACCGTAGAACTAAAACAGAGGAAATAAAATGTATGATTCCTTGTCCTTTAAAAGGTGCAGTGTGTAATATGACATCATCAAGAAAGTTCTACAATGTTCTAGAATGCAACGCTCCCTGGGTAACCCCAACCCTTTAGAATAATAACAGAAGCTACAGTGGCCTTCAAGGACAAGAACAATTTTAAATTTTAAACAATGCACCTGATGACATTCCAACTATGACACTTTCAAGATGGCAGCACTAGGCCTTGGTCCAAAATATGCAGAAATATGGACATATATGAGACCCTTTCTAAGGGAAAAAATAATAATTCAAAACATTTTTTCAGCTATTATGCACTAAATTAAAAGCACTTATGGATATTATAATTACTTTCTACAAAATCTGCTAGGAAATAAAACCCAAAACTCTACACACTGCAGCTTTAAGGGCTTCCGTAGTAAGGGATTCGGTATATTTATGCACATATTAATGGGATTTTAATATTCAAAACTGATCAGTTAACCCTGCGTTTCTATAGCCACGATATACTATTTAGTATGACTGAAATCCAATTGCATTTTGCAGTTTGGAAATGAGCCTGCTTTAGTAGGTTGAAAAGAAAAAGTAGGCTCTGTGTGTGTGTGTGTGTGTGTGTGCCTGTCTGTCTGTCTGTCTGATTCGGAACGTATGGAAAATGTATGATTCCTTGTCTGCTTAGGGCTTCCGTAGTTTACTGCTACGGTTTATTTCAACGCATGTATAGTTTCTTTTATATTGTGTAACCTTCAACCTTCAACTGATTAATGAAGACAATAAATGAACCAACCTGCAGACTGTCCGGACCGTGTGTTTGTCATCTGTGTTCAGATAGCTGAACACATAGACCCAAACCTCCGGGGGAAGGCGCTGCAGATGCTCCATGAGAGCACCACCGTTAGCGGCTATTCGCAGAACCTCAGGCCGCCGAAGGAGCACCGATCGCGGGGAGAAGCACAGCTATGCATGCGGTAACACCCACCCATCCACTGCACAATAGTAACCTTTTTATATTCGCAATAAAGCCATTAAATCATT
>OX442363.1:28959664-28987164 GCA_949357725.1 Hyperoplus immaculatus
CCGTCTCACTGTCTACATTTGTCCCAAAAAAGGATGTTTCCAAGAATCTCATTGTTGTGTCGTAGAGTGACCGCCCTTTGTGGCGAGATAAGCGCCGTGTGTCGCGAAATTTCCACAACGTGTGTGGCCATAACCGCCATGTGTGTGGAAGTGACTGCTATGCTCGGTGCTATCAGCTCCTTCAGTCTGGCATTCCACAATATATGGCATACACTGCTCAATATGTGGACATAACACTGTCTGGAATCAATATCCTTTTTTTTTTAAATGTTAAAGGTGCATTATGTAACTTTGGGTGTGTCAGAGGAGTGAATATCAGGGAGGAGAGTCAAACTCACGGCCAAATCTGTCCCGTTTACATTTTTATTTTTGGCATTTTCAAGCTTTATTAGACAGTACAGAGTTGAAATGGGGAGAGAGAGAGAGAGAGAGAGGGGGGGGGGGGGGGTGACCTGCAGTAAAGGTCCACGGGTCGGATTTGAACCCGCGACCACTACAACAAATGCCGGAGCCAATATGGTACGCGCTCTGTCCACTACACCACCGGAGCGCCCCTGTCCTGTTTCAATATTTGATCCAGCCCGCGAATCAATTAGGCCGAATCATATCAATTCGGCCAGCCAATCAAAAAAAAATTCCTTCTTCATGCCATATCCGCACGTCGCACACGCTCCCAACCGTTAGGAACGTTACGTGGCTTACAGCTAGGAATGTCTGCTGAAAGTTCCACAGCTCAGGATTTTAAGCCATGAATTGATGAACTTGCATCTAAGAAGAGCTGTCAGTTTTCTGAGGTCTGTAAAAAGGAGCGGTAGGGTTTTTACCACGCCAGCTGTTGTTCCTGGGTGAGCAGCGTATACCCCATGACAAAGGCATTAAGAAAAACTATATAAAAACAGCATTCTTTGCACTGATGGTCTCGTTTTGCTGTTACATGTAATTTATGATCATCAGAGGAAAAATGAGACTGTTTCAGAAATATTTAAAAAGTTCCTCGTAGCTCCTTTAATGTCAAACTTCTATACATTTTCATTATGACCTCTTGAAAAATGTGAAAAGTGACTGAAATAGTGAAACATGCAAGTGGGAATATAAAAAAAACACACAATCACAGCTGATCAAATATATTTTAATCTTTTCCCATTTGTTGATGTAAATCAATAATACAGATAAATTAAAATTAATCAACAAACTGAAAAATAGCCCCAGTGTTTTGGGTAGATCGTCCAGAACAGTTTTTTTTATTGTATGTACAGACAGGAGAGTTGTGGGAACAGCATGCAGGTTAGCGAGAGCTCATCACATAGAATTATTAGGCTCAGAGAAAGTTAGGAACAAAAAAATAACAAGTAGCATCAGTCTGTGGAGTATAGCGATTGTTATATTTAGCTAAATCACACATTTTTCCCTCAACCTCCTGCGTCCATTTCTACTGCTGTTAAAGGAATACTTCACCCATACGTTACCAGCGTTCTATCATTATAAAATCACTATTATATTATAATGAATTAGGTTTTTCTTCCCTTGGCCCAGCTGTCCTGTTAATCCTAACCCTGCATTTTAATGGTTGTATTGATAGTATTAGTCGCTATGTAGTGTGGATGGAGCAATATGCAATGTTTAATGTTGTCAAAAAAAAAATCAACTTAAAGCTGGGGTATATGATTTCTGATTGGTCAAAGTTAACATGAGCTGTACACTTTGACCAATCAGAGCGAGGCTCCGATTCTCTGTTCTTATTGGCTGTTGGGACTGTCCATTCACTTTGGCACAACTTTATTGGTGTAGAGCGTGTCAGGGAGGGACCATAGGGGAGGGACCAAAGAGAACAAGTGGAGCGGTTGAGGTATTTGGATTCAAATCTCTATCTCAACTGCCATTTTCTCCCCAAATCCTCCACCCCAGCTTTAAATTTTGAAATGTCGATTATTTTTTAAATGATACTTCAACTTTCTTTTTAAAAAGTGCATAGGCTTAATGAAGAATATAAACCCTTACTTTCTGTGGGAAAATGCATTTTCTTGCATCCAGAAGAGTGGAGTTCTTCAGTATAATGGCCTCACATACCAACACACCAACCCTCAAGACAATATCATCCACAGACAAAATGCTTTCTGGTGAAAACACTTGTTTTGCTATGCTGGGTTGCTGGGGTTGTTCCCTCAAGTTGAATTCGCCTGTTTTCGAATCTGGATGAACCCAATATCTGTTCCCTCTCATTTCCCATCATCTACCACTGTCCACTGTCTAATTAAACAACATGAAATTGACCAAAAATACTAAAAGAAACATGTTGAACAGTACAGCCGGTCTAGCCAACAGTTCGACAGTCAAGGTTTGTTAAGTCTAAGCTGCATAAAAGCATCTGTTTAGTGACCAACAAAAAATATAGAATGTAAAAAGTGAAAACAAAATGACGAGATATTTTTTTGGAACAGTGTCAAGACTGTACAAGGTTTCAAACACACCCAGAGACCAAGAGGAAAAGGGATTAAAGGTGCACTGTGTAGATTCAGAGGAGGGGGGTTTGTTTACATTCACAGAGCCTGCAGTTAGTTTACTAAACATGTTTCCTCTACATGTAATTCTTAGTATTGAATAATTCTATCATCATAAATCAAAACTAAATTGTTTTGAGGAACCTGGAACCAAACGTGAGACTAGAATATGTTTGTAAACCAAACTGTGGGCCCTGCTGCTGTAAACAACAACAGTGAAACAGTAACTTTTCAGGAAGCTTTCTAACTTCAAACAGTGTTCCAGGGATCACATTTTCCTGTGAGAAAAGTTTGTTTATTCAGTTATGAGAATATACCTTAGAAAATGTTTCACTTCTCCGACACAACCAACAGTTACATAGTGCACCTTTAAAATAATAATAATAATAATAATAATAATAATAATAATAATAATATTTGTAGCCCTGGTTGTTCCAACATTCATGTATATGTGTAGCACAGTGTCCGTCCATTCGCTTTTCTCTCAATGGGAGACGGATCCATCTCTTCTCCCGAAAGAGTGAAAATATTCTGGTGCCTCTCGAGTCTTAAGCCCCGTTTCCATTGAGCGGCACAGTTCGGTTTGGTACGGCTAGTTATGCAGTTATTTGTTATAGTTTCGGCTATCAAAAGTTGGTCCTCAGTCCTCTTCACAGCAGACCCGGGTTAGAGTCCAGCCCGGGTCGTTCTCTGCATGTCATTCCCCCTCTCTGACCCCATTTCATCTCTGTCTCTCCAAACGAAAAAGAGAATCTAATAAAACGAAGCCTGATCTAGGGTTACCTTGCCCTTCCGAACTGAACCATTCCGTACCGAACTGTGCTACTCATGGAAACAGGGCTTACATACTGTGTCAGAGGCCCCCGAAAAACACCTATGTCACTCCAGTCCATTCATCTCTGTACAAAAAGGCAGATACCGGTGTCTTTTTCCTCAACAACCTCGGATCATCTGTGTCAATAAATTCAACTCAAAAAAATCCTCCTAGAATAATTTTTTTTTCTCTTTTATTCCTTCTACTGCGAGGGTGAAAACGTGAGTACGATCCACCCAATGACAAAGTAGAACAGGAAGACGGGATAGACGACTAGCGCCTTTCGGTTTGGCGGTTGGCTGTCCGCGAGGAATGCCGTGGAAGCGAACGTTGACCAACCGAAAGACGCCGTCACGACTATCAGACGAACGGCAAAGCTGATTGGTCCCGGGCCGCCCAATAGCACGATCCGACACACTACCATGGCGACAGTGAGGGGCATGATGCAGTAGCCAAGGACACACAGCGACTGGAAGAAGGAAATGGTTCCGCCCAAAAGCTTCGAGTTCAGCGTGATGATGATGGAGCCAAACCAGATGATCACAAACACCTGGAAAGGGAATAAAAATAGGTTTTAAAATGGTTTTCGTGAGTTAATTAAGGTCAAATCCTATTCTACAAATGGTTTACATAGTTTCTGTTGGATTCAAAAAGGTCAAATTATAATAGTGTGTAGTGTGCACAAATTATAAACATAACCATTGCAAAAAAATGTAATCGCATTTTATCAAGCGATTCTGGAGAACGCTTGTTGTCAAAATCACTTTTTTTTCTCAAAATCAGTTAATATCTCCTCACGGTCCACAACCTGTCTGTCTTCCGGTGTTAATACACAGTCAAGGCTCTGTAAACTTGTATGTAAACAAAGGGTGTTAATAAAGGGGGGCCCGTCCCACTGTAGCCAACATGTCAATTTCCAGAGCAGAAGAAGGCAAACAAAGATTTTGACAGCGAGCATTCTCCATTTTAATTTTCAAATTGTATAAAAATTAAACTTAGTATAACAAAATATGTGTTTTGTTGTTATATGGGGGACATACAACTTGAAATTCAAAAACTGTCCCACTTTGCCAAAGTTTACACCACTGTAACAGACAACAACTTGGCCAGTTGAGGCCTAAAAGTGACTCTCTCATTAAATAAATTACAGTAAATATATAATTGAAGGCCCCCCATACCTCAGCAAACTGCGGCCCCCCCTGGTCGTCGCTATCAGCCGCCCCTCCCTGCAGTAGGAGCGCCAGTGTGACGCAGAGCAGCAGCGGGCCCCACAGGTCCCAGTCCCTCAACAGAGCCGAGCTGCGTTTGGGATACAACACGTGCACGAACTTATTCCCCACGGCTCGCAGATCCCTCAAAATGGTCTCTTTCACCGGCTCATCCAGGGTTGAAAACTCATCTTCCCCACCCCGCTTAGAGGCGCTCCCCATGGGCACGTTTATATCACCCTCCACGGGGATATCCTCCGAGATAAATACATCCGAAAGACCTGCGAACGGTCTGCTAGCGTCTTCCTCAGCTGCCGCCATGGTTACTTGGATTAAGAGGGGTTTTATGAGTTCTCGCGAGAGTTTAGATGATAATAACACTGTCTTTAACGTGAAAATGAACTAGGAAAAGCAGTAAAGGTGGAAATGTTGATCTAAACAGGTGGATTTAGCGCAGGTAAAGTCCGCTCGCTGCTCCACGTCAGCTGGAGATTTGTTTACTTCCGCATGCGACGGATACACGTCACTCACGGATATCCGAGTGGTGCGTTCACGGACACCTGCTGTACGACAGACAGATAAGACCTAGAGTTATTTTATTATTTTGTTGGCTGTTTTTATAATCTGTTTTTTTTTATATACACTTTGTTCAAAAGTAGATATCGGTATTTAGACTCGAGAGTAAAACAAACAAACAATTTAAACATGTAGACAATGATGTAGAATGGCTGGAATTAAAATGAAATGGGTGAAAGTACAATACAATACAGCCTAATTAAAACAGTTACCGGTAGAGTTGGGCAGATTTAAGATAATGGTTGCGTTCCGAATCTCCTCCTCTTTCTTTTTTCTATTCTACATACTACATCCGACGATAAAAAGAATCTAGTTAGGATGCAGTAGGCATACTATCGGGACATACTTTTCTCTCTTATTTCATCATAGCATTGCGCCTTGATCTTGCCTCTTGCTTTTATATCCGTCGCATCCCCGTTTGTTTTCATATGGAGGCTTCGTCGATGTTACGTCACTTCACGTGCGCACTGGTTTGTGGGTCAGAATCGCCCAAATAGGGTGCACTTTTCAACACTAACAATCTTGGCCGCATGAAGTAGGGCATCCGGGTACTTCTAACCATCCTAAATCTGGCCCTAAGAATCGGGACATCCTAAATCTTTTTTCTACATAATATATAGTAGAAAGTATGCGATTCGGAACGCAACCTACATGTCCAAAAGCTGTTACTGGATGACTTTAGTTGTGTATTTACCACCACTATCTATGGTATTTACTGATGTATGCTTTAAAGGCACACTGTGTAAGATATACTCCCATCTCGTTAAGGATATGAAGGTAGTTTTATTTTTTTTATTTGTTGCTGTAAACCAGAACGGTACGTGAAGGCATCATGAGCTCGCCACTGATGACGCCATAAACCGTCGCCAGTCGTTTAAGCGCCGTGTGTTGTTTACATCGTGATTTCAGCTCAGTAAGAGGCGTGTGCTGGTAGAAAGTGCTCCAGTTTTAAGCTTTTAAGTCTTATTTTAAATGTTTTAGGTTCAATTTTAAGTTTTTTTTTATGTATTTAAGGTGTTAGTTTGAGGGGCTGAGTTGTAGTTTGATTATTAGGTTTGTAGTTTTCAGCGCGGAGATGGATTTCTGTCGCAAGCAGGTGAAGTCGGATTGCGAGGAGCTGCTCGGTCGCTTCCAGAAAACTGACTCGGTGCGACTCCAGATATTCACCGACATCTGGAAGGAAATGAACTTCTCACAGATATTCTAGTGAGTTTTTCACTTTAAATATAGGCCTATCGTTTATTTGTAGCCTTTTAATATAATTTATTGTTCGACATAGGCATATGAGTCGAAGCATTAATAGACCAGGCCATAAGACTGATAAATAATAATGTTTACATACCTTAAAAGTGTGTTTCTGTTTTTTTAAATGAGAACAGCTGTTGTAAAATGTTAAGTAATGTTATGTAAATGTTCGCACAGATTTTCTAGCGAGTTTTACCTCTAAAAAGACCATTTATATAATCGATATATCCCATTCATGTTATTAACTGTCTGATATATATAGGAGTCGAGTCATTAATAGACCAGGCCATTAAACAGATTAATTTACAATAGTTTAATTCTGTATAATAAATGTTTATATACGTTTAAAAGTGTTTTTCTGTTTTAAAAAATGATAACAGCTGTAGTAAAATGTAAACCTACCTATCCTTATGTATATCCATGTAATGTGTATCTTTATACCTACACAAACTCACATACACAACCACAACATACTCAAATTGACGTCAAAATTAGTATGAGTAGGACCTTAGTAGGGCTTTTAGTATGAGTAGGACCTTAGTAGGGCTTTTAGTATGAGTAGGACGTTACTAGGGCTTTTAGTATGAGTAGGAGGTTAGTAGGGCTTTTAGTATGAGCAGGAGGTTAGTAGGGCTTTTAGTATGAGTAGGACGTTAGTAGGGCTTTTAGTATGAGTAGGAAGTTAATAGGACTTTTAGTATGAGTAGGAGGTTAGTAGGGCTTTTAGTATGAGCAGGAGGTTAGTAGGGCTTTTAGTATGAGTAGGACGTTAGTAGGGCTTTTAGTATGAGCAGGAGGTTAGTAGGGCTTTTAGTATGAGTAGGACGTTAGTAGGGCTTTTAGTATGAGTAGGACGTTAGTAGGGCTTTTAGTATGAGTAGGACGTTAATAGGACTTTTAGTATGAGTAGGAGGTTAGTAGGGCTTTTAGTATGAGCAGGACGTTAGTAGGGCTTTTAGTATGAGTAGGACGTTAATAGGGCTTTTAGTATGAGTAGGACGTTAGTAGGGCTTTTAGTATGAGTAGGACGTTAATAGGGCTTTTAGTATGAGTAGGACGTTAATAGGGCTTTTAGTATGAGTACGACGTTAATAGGGCTTTTAGTATGAGTAGGACGTTAGTAGGGCTTTTAGTATGAGTAGGACGTTAATAGGGCTTTTAGTATGAGCAGGAGGTTTGTAGGGCTTTTAGTATGAGTAGGACGTTAGTAGGGCTTTTAGTATGAGCAGGAGGTTTGTAGGGCTTTTAGTATGAGTAGGACGTTAGTAGGGCTTTTAGTATGAGCAGGAGGTTAGTAGGGCTTTTAGTATGAGTAGGACGTTAGTAGGGCTTTTAGTATGAGTAGGACGTTAGTAGGGCTTTTAGTATGAGCAGGAGGTTTGTAGGGCTTTTAGTATGAGTAGGACGTTAGTAGGGCTTTTAGTATGAGCAGGACGTTAGTAGGGCTTTTAGTATGAGTAGGACGTTAGTAGGGCTTTTAGTATGAGTAGGACGTTAGTAGGGCTTTTCCAACACAGCCACAGTGTACAACTGATTCTTCAAACTACATTTTCTTCTTCTATCCCTCTTATTTCTGCAGCGGCACCACAAGGTTTGAGCAGCGATCGTTCAGCCGACTGATCCTGGACCAGGCTTGCGTTTTCTTCCTTCCTCCGTTCAGTTTCCAGATCCGCGTCGGAGGCCTTTACCTGCTCCACTCACTGAGCCACAGTCAGCTGGCCGAGCCCCCCGAGCCGATACGCATCCCTCTGAAGGACTGGAGCCACGTGCAGAAGTTTGAGAAAGACGCAATGGACGCCCAACACCTCGACGTTATCTATGTGTTCAGAAAAATGGTGTCCGACAAAGCCTTCCACTTCACCGCCATGCAGAAACAGGTACGCTGCTTAAGATTATGGCAACACTTTTATATATTTTTTATATATAATCAACACTTCAATTCCTACCTTTTACGTACTGTGTGCGCTGAAAAAAATCCACTGTGAGGAGATATTCACTGATTTTGACAACAAGCATTTGCAGAATCACTGACTACACCTTTAAAGCGAGACACTGCAGACCACAACATTGTTTTTTCAAGCACTGGTCAATTTTGAGATTTTTTTTTTTCTATGTATCTTCCATAACATGTCTTCTTTCATACTAGTATAAATCAAAAGGTCCAACATGTACATTCAGGTGTTTATTTGACTAAAGCTTGTCTGTTTGAGTCTGTATATTTCTCCAATACAAGATTAAAAAAAATATGTAATATTCATTATCATTGCATAATTTGATTTAAAAAAAAAAAAAGGCCATAAATGGCTGTTAGAAAAAAAGTCTTGGATGTTATTTCATTTATAGGACTTTTAGTATGAGTAGGACGTTAGTAGGGCTTTTAGTATGAGTAGGACGTTAGTAGGGCTTTAAATATGAGTAGGACGTTAGTAGGGCTTTTAGTATGAGTAGGATGTTAGTAGGGCTTTTAGTATGAGTAGGATGTTAGTAGGGCTTTTAGTATGAGTAGGACGTTAGTAGGGCTTTTAGTATGAGTAGGACGTTAGTAGGGCTTTAAATATGAGTAGGACGTTAGTAGGGCTTTAAATATGAGTAGGACGTTAGTAGGGCTTTTAGTATGAGTAGGATGTTAGTAGGGCTTTTAGTATGAGTAGGACGTTAGTAGGGCTTTTAGTATGAGTAGGACGTTAGTAGGGCTTTTAGTATGAGTAGGACGTTAGTAGGGCTTTTAGTATGAGTAGGACGTTAGTAGGGCTTTTAGTATGAGTAGGATGTTAGTTGGGCTTTTAGTATGAGTAGGAGGTTAGTAGGGCTTTTAGTATGAGTAGGAGGTTAGTAGGGCTTTTAGTATGAGTAGGATGTTAGTAGGGCTTTTAGTATGAGTAGGACGTTTCAATATTCAGAAAAATATTGATTAAAAATGATGTCAAGAAAGTTAAAAAAAATAATGAAAAAAAAAAAAAAAAAAAAAAAAAGCAAATATTGGTAGCAAAAAGATAAAATTAAAAATGCCCTATAACAAACAACATACATAGACAATACCATAGTCATTGATAATCTTTCAGCCCTGGTTTTAGCTAACACACTCCCTCTCTCCCTCCAGTTGACTTTCCATAAGAAGCGTAAAGCAATGGTATATTTAGGTTGCGTTCCGAATCGCATACTTTCTACTATATAGTATGGTAGAAAAAAGATTTAGGATGTTCCGATTCTTGTGGCCAGATTTAGGATGCTTAGAAGTACCCGGATGTCCTACTTCATGCGGCCAAGATTGTTAGTGTTGAAAACTGCATCCTATTTGGGCAATTCTGACCCACAATCCAGTGCGCACGTGAAGTGACGACACATCTACGAAGCCTCCATATGAAAACAAACGGGGATGCGACGGATATAAAAGCAAAAGGCAAGATCAAGGAGCAATGTTATGATGAAATAAGAGAGTAAAGTATGTCCCAATAGTATGCCTACTGCATCCTAACTAAATTCTTTTTATTGTCGGATGTAGTATGTAGAATAGAAAAAAGAAAGAGTATGCGATTCGGAACGCAACCTTAGAGTGTACACATACCACTAAGATATTTTCCCGACATCCTTCTGCCCTATTTTCCATTTGACATTATATCGTAGGAGCTACGAGGAACTTTATAAATATTTCTGAAACAGTCTCTTTTTTTCCTCTGATGATCATAAATTACATGTAACAGCAAACGAGACCATCAGTGCAAAGAATGCTATTTTTTTATATAGTTTTTCTTAATGCCTTTGTCATGGTGTATACGCTCACCCAGGAACAACAGCTGGCGTGGTAAAAACACTACCGCTTGTGTCTAAAGGGGGGCGCTAGAATTAACAAACGCTGAAAGTACCTCGGAGCACCTTTAACACTCTTCCCCTCTCTCTCTCCCTCCAGTTAATGTTCCAGAAGAAGCGTAAAGTCGAGCGCTCTGTGTTGTGTGAAGACTTCATGGAGCGAGCCTCAAGACCACAGGAGCTCATCAACATAGAACTATTGGAGGTCAGTCCATTTATTCAGTCCATTTATATTCAGTATATATATATATATATATATACCTGGGCCATTTTAACAAGGACGCTGCATGCTTTTATACACATAATTTTATTTTTTTTTTACCATGAGATCTCCCGTATGTTTTTTGTGTATTTTTTATGTTTACTTACTTATGCCTGTTTATTTATTTTATGGTGCATTCTGATTTATTTTAAGGACATTATTTTTAGGACATTTTCAACTCTTTTCTCAAAATATATCATGACAAATTGATAATTTTTTTTATTTTTAAACAAGTATTTATTTTTATTTTTAAATGAGTATCATACTATATTATTGTCAGTATTTAACTAACTTAACTTTAAAGGACATTGTGTAGTATTTCTTATTAAGTTGTGCTGTTGTGTCCTACATCCATGAGCTGTACGATAAGCTGAAGACTTGTATGTACTGGGTTTTTTCTTAGCAGTAGAATCAACAACAAAAACATTTCTTAGGCTCTTCTTGGGATTTTTTTGAGACACAGACCAGTTTGTAAACGCTGCCATACTGAGAAATACAGAGAGAGTTTTGTGGAGCTGATAGGCTTAATCAACTTTGTGTTCAACTCGTTTGGCGATGGCTTGAAAGTAACCGTCATTAATTTATATGAAAATTTACGCACTATAGCTTTAACTTTAAAGTAGATTGTGTAGTATATTGTATTAAGAACTTAATGCTATATACTACACTTTCCAAACTGGTGTCCCAAACGTTGATTCAGTCCATTTATTCAGTCCATTTATATTCAGTATAGGGGAAGGTGGGGTGATTTGTGCATTTTGGAAGTTGCAAAACCCCTTGTTTCTAGAAAACCGTGGAAGAAATTGGAAATGTGACCACATATTTAAGAAGAGCCATCCATTTGACTCATCCTGTAAAGAAGGGAGACACAAGGAATAAGATATAAGCACATTTAAGCTCAAAAAACTGTGTTTTGCCTTTCAAAGTAAAATTTCCATGATCAAGGTTTTTTGATTATTGTGTCTGAACAATTATAGACACGTTTGAAAACATTTGACACATGTTTTAGTGCTTTGGTATGCTACACTTTGAGTCTATATAGTTAGCACAATGTCAACCCTAAATTGCTGCATCATGCCTATTATCCAAAATTCTGGGGATGGGGTGATTTGTGCGCAAGGGCCTGGGTGAGTTATAAGTAAGTAAGTAAGTAAAATGTATTTATAAAAGCACATTTATGACAGTTTGCACTGTCCAAAGTGCTGTACATAGTGCATTCAGTAGGTAAACAATGAAGGTAAAATAACAATAACCAAAATAAAAGGCGTAAAGCCCATACATCCACATAAACACAGATAGTAGTGCAGAGGTAAGTAAGTAGTGCAGAGGTTAATGGGGAGGAAACACCAGGGTGTACATATGGGTTTTGAGCCTTGATTTAAAGGCAGAAATGTAGGGGGAATCACATTTGTCAGGTGGCAGTTGGTTCCACAAGCACGGAGCAACTAGTGCAAAGTACATTTCTGAGAGTTGTGCCAGTGGCATGGCTGTATACGCTGGTCACCAAAAGAAAGTGATAGTCTACAGTAGCTCAGGAGAGAGTGACATCTCAATTCCACTTAACGACACCACTGATGAGAGTTCAGATGGCCAGAAAGATGATGATGGTGACTTTGTCATTGTGACACAATGACGCACAAATCACCCCACTACGTGGGGTGATTTGTGCGACAAGACAACTTTTTTTCCGAAAGCTATATTTCTTAAACAGTTTATTCCAGATCCAAAGTTTTTATTGCCAGGGATGCACAACATCCTGAAATATATGTACATATTTGAGTTGGAGACATAACTGTCAAGGCCTCACTTTAAAATCACTTTGAGTAAAAAGTTGCACAAATCACCCCACCTTCCCCTATATATATACCTGGGCCATTTTAACAAGGACGCTGCATGCTTTTATATCCATAATTTTTTTTTTACCATGAGATCTCCCGTATGTTTTTTGTGTATTTTTTATGTTTACTTACTTATGCCTATTTATTTATTTATTTTATGGTGCATTCTGATTTATTTTAATACTGTTTAAAAACCGGGGACATTTTAAATTTTTTTCTCAAAATATATCATGAAAAATTTATAATTTTTTTTATTTTTAAATTAGTATTTATTGTTATTTTTAAATGAGTATCATACTATATTATTGTCAGTATTTAACTAACTTAACTTTAAAGGACATTGTGTAGTATTTCTTATTAAGTTGTGCTGTCTTGTCTTGTTTCAGGAGTTGTCAAACATCCATGAGTTGTATGATAAGCTGAAGCCTTGTGTGTATTGTACTTCCAGGTGTTTTTCTTAGCGGTAGAATAAACTCAAACCGGAGTTTTGTGGAGCTGATAGTCTTAATCAACTTTGGCGATGGCTTGAATGTAAACAACATTAATTTATATGAAAAATGTACGCACTATAGCTTTAACTGTAAAGTAGATTGTGTAGTATTTAGTATTAAGTGTTGCTGTTGTGTCTTACTTCAGGAGCTGCATGATAAGCTGAAGCCTTGGTTGCGTTCCGAATCTCATACTCTTTCTTTTTTCTATTCTACATACTACATCCGACGATAAAAAGAATCTAGTTAGGATGCAGGAGGCATACTATTGGGACATACTTTACTCTCTTATTTCATCATAACATTGCGCCTTGATCTTGCCTTTTGCTTTTATATCCGTCGCATCCCCGTTTGTTTTCATATGGAGGCTTCGTCGATGTGACGTCACTTCACGTGCGCACTGGATTGTGGGTCAGAATCGCCCAAATAGGATGCAGTTTTCAACACTAACAATCTTGGCCGTATGAAGTAGGACATCCGGGTACTTCTAACCATCCTAAATCTGGCGACAAGAATCGGGACATCCTAAATCTTTTTTCTACATACTATATAGTAGAAAGTATGCGATTCGGAACGCAACCCTTGTGTGTATTGTACGTCCAGGTTTTTTCTTAGCGGTAGAATCAACAACTATAATATATATATATATATATATATACAGTATAACTTACGCACTATAGCTTTAAATATGAAGCAGATTGTGTAGTATTTCTTATTGACTTGTGCTGTCTTGTCTTGTTTCAGGAGTTGTCTAACGTCCATGAGCTGTACGATAAGCTGAAGACGTGTGTGTCGGCTGATCCCTCGTTCGTCGCTCTGACTCGTAAAGATCTGGTCCCTGAGCTCAGAGAGACCGTGGTCAGCTTCTACCAATGGCAGCAGAACAAGGTGATTTACACTAGCAAAAACACACGTCCAAATGCTGTTTTTAAATGATTTTACTTATGTATTTAGTGATTTATTTGATTAAACCTGCAGTGTGTAGAAATTCGGGTTTTATTTCCTAGCAGATTTTGTAGAAAGTAATTATAATATCATTTAATTTAGTGCATAATAGCTGAATTTTTTTTTTTTATTATTTATTTTTTCCTTAGAAAGGGTCTCATATATGTCTATATTTCTGCATATTTTGGACCAAGGCCTAGTGCCGACATCTTGAAAGTGTCATAGTTGGAATGTCATCAGATGCATTGTTTAAAATTTAGAATTGTTCTTGTCCTTGAAGGCCACTGTAGCTTCTGTTATTATTCTAAAGGGGTGGGGTTACCCAGGGAGCGTTGCATTCTAGAACTTTGTAGAACTTTCTTGATGATGTCATATTACACACTGCACCTTTAAACCATGATCTACTAACAACCTGGTCTAAATGAGACTGTGGTCGACTTCTACCACTCGCAGCAGAACAAGGCCACACATTTTATTATTATTTTGTTTTTTTAAAGGTGCAGTGTGTAATATGACATCATCAAGAAAGTTCTACAAAGTTCTAGAATGCAACGCTCCCTGGGTAACCCCAACCCTTTAGAATAATAGCAGAAGCTACAGTGGCCTTCAAGGACAAGAACAATTCTAAATTTTAAACAATGCACCTGATGACATTCCAACTATGACACTTTCAAGATGGCGGCACTAGGCCTTGGTCCAAGATATGCAGAAATATGGACATATATGAGACCCTTTCTAAGGAAAAAAATAATAATTCAAATACATTTTTTCAGCTATTATGCATTAAATTAAATGTACTTATGGATATTATAATTACTTTCTACAAAATCTGCTAGGAAATAAAACCCAAAATTCTACACACTGCAGGTTTAAAGATTTGTTTTTATTAACAGATGCTCAAATTTAAAGCACAATTGCAGTTCAAACAATGTGTCAGGTTCCATTCCTGCATTTGGAAACATTTTCAAAAAATAGTAAAAGTATAAAAATACTTAAACTGGAAATTTGAATGATCAAAATGAACTTAAAAAGAACAAAACAAGAATTTATAGATCATCGTATAGAAGGTCAGAATTTTACCAGCAAACCCAAGTTCATTTTTATTATATTAATCCTGTATTGCATGAATTATTACTTAAAGCTGCAGTGTGTAGAATTTTGGGTTTTATTTCCTAGCAGATTTTGTAGAAAGTAATTATAATATCCATAAGTACATTTAATTTAGTGCATAATAGCTGAAATGTTTTTTTTTAATTATTTATTTTTCCCTTAGAAAGGGTCTCATATATGTCTATATTTCTGCATATTTTGGACCAAGGCCTAGTGCCGCCATCTTGAAAGTGTCATAGTTGGAATGTCATCAGGTGCATTGTTTAAAATGTAGAATTGTTCTTGTCCTTGAAGGCCACTGTAGCTTCTGTTATTATTCTAAAGGGTTGGGGTTACCCAGGGAGCGTTGCATTCTAGAACTTTGTAGAACTTTCTTGATGATGTCATATTACACACTGCACCTTTAAGTATGATCACAATTGTTTTTTTTAGGTAGAATTGCTTAAAATAAATTTAAGGATTTTATTCTTTTATTAGTTGATGCCATTTAAAGGTGCAGTGTGTAATATGACATCATCAAGAAAGTTCTACAAAGTTCTAGAATGCAACGCTCCCTGGGTAACCCCAACCCTTTAGAATAATAACAGAAGCTACAGTGGCCTTCAAGGACAAGAACAATTCTAAATTTTAAACAATGCACCTGATGACATTCCAACTATGACACTTTCAAGATGGCGGCACTAGGCCTTGGTCCAAAATATGCAGAAATATGGACATATATGAGACCCTTTCTAAGGGAAAAATAAATAATTAAAAACTTTTTTTTCAGCTATTATGCACTAAATGAAATGTACTTATGGATATTATAATTACTTTCTACAAAATCTGCTAGGAAATAAAACCCAAAATTCTACACACTGCAGGTTTAATCAGGATATTTCTCCTCATGATCCAGTACTTGTCCGTAATGTGTGTGTGCTGAAATAAACTGTTAACAAAGGACGCACAGACAGGTAGCGTATAGGAGATATTCTCTGATTTTGACAAAAAGTTGTCTCCAGGCTCGCTGACTCCTTTAATGCTTTAGTTCTACTTGGTTGATATTGTATTTGTCTTGCTTTCTTTGCGATGCTAACCACTTTGTGTCATATTCTAATGCTTTTATATTAATTTTACCTTACCATACATGCTTGTGCTTTGACTATTGGGCGGCTGTGGTGAAGTGTGTAGGGCGGTCGACCACTCAACTACAGGGTTGGTGGTTGGATCCCCCGTCTCCCCGCCACATGTCCAAGTGTCCCTGGGCAAAGAGACACTGAACCCTAATGTCTCCTGATAGTTAAGCCTGCTATCGGTGTATGAATGTGTGTGTGAATGGTAACGTGGGAATGGGAACAGGTCTCCCTTGCAAAAGAGTCTCCGGTCTCAATGGGATTTACCTGTATAAATAAAATTGTGATGTTTTCAGGATGGGGTTGAAGGAAAAGAACAAAAGGACGACAGTGGTGAAGGAACATCTCAAGAGGAAGTGAGTTACATTTTTATTTATTCCTTTTTATATAGTTTTTTCTTAATGCCTTTGTCATGGGTATATGCTCATCCAGGAACAACAGCTGGCGTAGTAAAAACACTACCGCTTTTGTCCAGACGGGGGGGGGCGCTAGAATTAACACAAACTGAAAGTTCCTTGTAGCACCTTTTAAATACTCTAACCTTCAAGTTTTCACTTTTCGTTTTTTCCAAAGATGTAATATTAAGTGTGTCCAGAAGGTGGCGCTGTGTATTAACTGCCTCCTCTGTTTCCTCAGAGTTCACAAAGAGCCGATCGACTCGCTTCCATCAAGTCCAGAGCCTACGGAGAGGCGACCGAGGTTTGTGTCTCAAGTTATACATTTGTAGCCTGGTCCTACCAGACCATCGTACTTCATTTAGCCTGGTCCTACCAGACCATCGTACTTCATTTAGCCTGGTCCCACCAGTCCATCGTACTTCATTTAGCCTGGTCCTACCAGACCATCGTACTTCATTTAGCCTGGTCCTACCAGACCATCGTACTTCATTTAGCCTGGTCCTACCAGACCATCGTACTTCATTTAGCCTGGTCCTACCAGACCATCGTACTTCATTTAGCCTGGTCCTACCAGACCATCGTACTTCATTTAGCCTGGTCCCACCAGTCCATCGTACTTCATTTAGCCTGGTCAAACCAGACCAACGTACTTCATCTAGCCCGGTCCTACCAGACCATCGTACTTCATTTAGCCCGGTCCTACCAGACCATCGTACTTCATTTAGCCCGGTCCTACCAGACCATCGTACTTCATCTAGCCTGGTCCTACCAGACCATCGTACTTCATTTAGCCTGGTCCTACCAGACCATCGTACTTCATTTAGCCTGGTCCTACCAGACCATCATACTTCATTTAACCTGGTCCTACCAGACCATCGTACTTCATTTAGCCTAGTCCTACCAGACCATCGTACTTCATTTAGCCTGGTCCTACCAGACCATCGTACTTCATTTAGCCTGGTCCTACCAGACCATCGTACTTCATTTAGCCTGGTCCTACCAGACCATCGTACTTCATTTAGCCTGGTCCTACCAGACCATCGTACTTCATTTAGCCTGGTCCTACCAGACCATCGTACTTCATTTCATTTGTACAGAAGGTCTGGAATCGCTCAATTGACAAACGTTAACTCACTTGAAGGCGGGTGTCTGTTGAAGTTTAAAACTATTGGATCTGCCCAGTGCCACTCTGGATCTGCCAACCAATCGCATAACGTTTGGTCGTGACGTTATGTCATGCGCCGGCTTCTGAGCCACTCCCTCTGTTCGCTGATTGGACCGGCAAAAATCTGGCTGCATAGAACCCGCGAATATACCGCGGGCCCAGACTGACTACTGAAGGGAAATGAAAATTGAGCGGAAATATGTAGGCGGGCGTTGCAAGGCTACTACATTTGGGCTGCGTACCAAATCTCATACTCTTTCTATTCTATATTCTACATACTACAGCTGATCATAAAAAGTATCTAGTTAGGATGCGGTAGCAGTAGGCTCCGTTTATTCTGACGTCACTTCAGGTGCACGCTGGATTGTGGGTCAGAATCACATTAAAACAATAAGTCCTCCCTTTTCCTATAAAACAATGTGTATTATGTTAAATCTAATTATTTGTGGGTCTCTCCGGTGGCGTAGTGGATAGAGCGTGTACCATATTGGCTCCGGCCTTCGTTGCAGTGGTCGTGGTTTCAAATCCAACCCAAGCTTTACTCCCCCCTCTCTCTCTCTCTCTCTCTCTCTCTCTCTCTCTCTCTCTCTCTCTCTCTCTCTCTCTCTCTCTCTCTCTCTCTTTCTCTCTCTCTCTCTCTGTCTCCCCATTTCAACTCTGTACTATCTAATGAAGCTTGAAAAAGCAAAAAAAAAAAATAGAAAAATATTATAATAATCTACTCCTTTGCAATCATAAAAATACAAAAAAAAATATAAAATAATTCTTTGTTTATGTGTGTTTTAGGCGTCCAAATCTCGGCGTCATCGGCAGGTGGAGCTGGATTTAACGAGCAGTGAGTCCGGACCCTCGAACGCATCACGATACTCTACACGATACACTAAATCGTCACTCAAAGCCAGGACTGTGGGGAGGTTCAATATCACAGGTAAAATCCCTATTACCTTCACTTTGAAGATTTTCTGTGTGTGTGTGTGTGTGTGTGTGTGTGTGTGTGTGTGTGTGTGTGTGTGTGTGTGTGTGTGTGTGTGTGTGTTGTCAATAACATTATTTTTTGTTCAGTTGACGCGAGGAAGGAAGAGAGAGATGCGACGAAGATCCATCAGCTGTCTGCGGTCGATTTCGCTCCAGAATGTAAGCATCAGATACGTCTTTGATAACTTCACTGTTGTTTTAATTTAACACAACGATGAATACATGCGATAGTAATCAATATGATCCACTGACTTGTAGAGAAACACAAATTTTTTTGGTTTTAAAAATTTCATCAGATCATATTTTTTAAACTCGAATTAGGGATGTCCCAAAATGATCATTCTTGGCCGGAACGGAAAAATTATATTACACCAACATAACGCTGTTTTTCGTATTTTTTTTTTATTTAAATTAATATTTTTTTTCTCCATTGCATACATTAAAACGCCTAAATGTGTTTGTACTTGTTTGTCTTGCTTTTTCAGTGAAAAAAATATTTAATATTTTATTTCCTCGTAGCACCTTTTTAATGTTCACGTTACACTCTCTCATACATTTACACGTTTTGTAATATAGAAACTATGGTTGCGTTCCAAATCGCATACTCTTTCTTTTTTCTATTCTACATACTACATCCGACGATAAAAATAATCTAGTTAGGATGCAGTAGGCATACTATTGGGACATACTTTACTCTCTTATTTCATCATAACATTGCGCCTTGATCTTGCCTCTTGCTTTTATATCCGTCGCATCCCCGTTTGTTTTCATATGGAGGCTTCGTCGATGTGACGTCACTTCACGTGCGCACTGGATTGTGGGTCAGAATCGCCCAAATAGGATGCAGTTTTCAACACTAACAATCTTGGCCGCATGAAGTAGGACATCCGGGTACTTCTAACCATCCTAAATCTGGCCACAAGAATCGGGACATCCTAAATCTTTTTTCTACATACTATATAGTAGAAAGTATGCGATTCGGAACGCAACCTATGATAAATTTCAATTTTAATTTTGTTTTTTCTTTTTCTCTTCTTTCAGTGAAACCAAAAAAATCAACTAAGTTCAAGTGGTGAAGAAGTGAGAAGTCAACCTGCTTTACGTCACTTTCTGTTACAGGACATTTTGGATTTTCGATATAGTTTTAATTATTGTCTATAACTATGTGCCTGTTGGGGCAGCACATATCTCTTTATGTCGAATACAGCCTTATGTGCTCTTCAAAAAAAATTTTAGAAATTCATTTTTAGAAATCGGTTCATCCTAGCCTGAGAAAAAGGCATAAAGAGTGTTTTATGGTCTCACTGTCTAAACCCTACATTTTGCCCAGTTGTGACTTTAAGAAAGCGTGTGGCAATAGTTACACCGAAGCATTTTGAGCCAGGCTAGACATTCACTGGCACAATCAAAATATGAGATTTTTTTTTTTTTTTTTTTATAATCTTGAATGTTTGAAACAGTTCTGTGACAAAAGAAAAATGTGAAGTTTTAACCTCTTTTTAAATGGTTTTATAATGTAGTTAAGAGCTAATGAGTGATCCACGGGCTGACACTAAAACACACTAAGATATCTGTTTAAAAAAAAAATTAAGATTGCTTTTGTTCTTGAAAAGTAAAATGTTAAAATGTCTATCAATTTATGAAAGCTGAAGATTTTTAATTATTTTTAATTTTTAATTTTGTTTTATTATTATTTTTTCAGCCGTCACTGTGTAATGTAAATATTTTTGTAAAGTTTCACTGTTTTCATATAAAACCAGTTTTTATAGCTACTGTGTCTCTCTCTCTCTCTCTTTTCTCTATGACTTTTTAATGAGACGAAACAATTGATCGATAATTGATAGACTTTATTTTCATTGAATGGACAAATATATGTGGACGTTGAAATTATCTGGACAGAATTATTATTATTTTTTTCTTACAATATAGGTGTACATTTTACAGCTACATTTTTACATAATTTTCTGTTTTTAATAATAATAATAATAATAATAATAATAATAATAATAATAATAATAATAATAATAATAATAATAATAATTGAGAAAAAGCAAAAAAATAAAACAGTCCACCCATTGATAAAGTTGGTGATACTATTTGAAAACTGAATATTGAGTTTGGTGCTTATTTTGGCTTTGTAGCGCTGTATATTCAACATGGTGTATTTATGGATGCACGACACGTTCAAGGACCGTGGGAGATATGAACAAAAAGGTAAATATGACACTTTTCCTTCCTTAATATGATTGATTAGAGAGAATTCATTGGCTCATGTGTTTAAAACTGATTGGATTGTATGAACGGTCAAGTTATAGGCCTATAGAAAAAGGAGAAATGTATAAACCCAATATTAATATTAAAATGTTTTATTTTTATTTTTTTAAATGCTGAAAACATCAAACAAACAATATATTTAAAAAAACTGCTGAGTTGACACACAGAAAGAACATCAAGAATGAACTTATAACATCATGCTTTAATGTCTCTAGCAGGATATTCCCACTATAAAAAGTCCAGAAATATAAAATTGCACTTGTTACATCTCCATGTAGCACTTACATGTGTCACTTTGTAAATCAAATCAAATCAAATCAGTTTTATTTGTATAGCCCAGAATCACGAATACATTCGTCTCAGTGGGCTTTACATTTCATACAATATGATTCAATATGACACCCTCTGCCCTTACACCCTTAGCTCGGCTGAGAAAAAAACTCCCAGTAAAAACCCTTTACCAGGAATAAAAAAATTGAAGTAGTTTGGTTTATTTGCAGCTATAGTACTGACGTGATTCTTGTTGTTCTGAGTTTGTACCTTCATGGTTAAATGCACTTAATGGAAGTCGCTTTGGATAAAAACGTCAGCTAAATAAAATGTAATGTAATGTAATAAACCCCATATAGGCCTATAGTGTACTAGTTTCCTACGGTCCCTGAAGGCCTCTCCGTTCAGCGCTGCGTGGCTGCAGATCTTGCGGGGATTGAGATGAGGAGCGCCGGGGACGCTGCTTCCTCTGGTCCGCTAGTTCATCGGTCCGTTTGAGGGGGAAATAAACAAACGCTGTTAAAATGGCATCTGACAGTAAGTACAACCATTTATAATCTATTTAAACCTATTTTATCACTGTTTTTATTTTGATATTCTAGCCTAGCCTAATTTTCCTTTGCTTAGATCTGTCTGTCTGCCTGTATTCCTTTTATAAATGGGTTATTTAGGCTTTTATTTTAGGCCTATATGTTAATCAACAGTGGCAAGAAAGGTGCTGTAAACATACAAATACACCGATTTAAAATATAACATGTTTTCGCTTAGCTAACGGTGATGTTGCTTTAGTGATGGAGGCTGTTTTCATGGTTTCCCCCTGTGGTGCGTTCGCTGTCTGTTAGCGTCAGGATGTGTAGGCCAATTTTGAATCTGGTTCTACCAAAATATTGTCGTTTTTCTGCATTTTTAGCCACATTTTTTAACATTTTATGGCTAATAATAGCCTCTAAACAAACACATGATTAGGATTTTCTTTTAATATCCCCGCTGAGATTAATAGCAACAGGATGTATCGGCCAATTTACTCTCAATATACCAAACTACTGTTGCTTTTCTGCAATTTTAGCCATACTATTTATCATTTTAGGGGCCTATATTAGCCTCAAATAAACACATAATTAGGCTGTGACTTCCCCTTCATATTCCTACTATAGACTGAGTTATATTTATAGGCCTAGTTGCCTTATCTTAGCCACTTTTATTCAAGCCTATCTATATTTCTGCTGAACAAAAATGATCCCTTATATTCCATCCTCATGGTGCGTTCACTGTCTGATAGCGACCGGATGTGTAGGACAATTTGGTATCTCTCGCCTTTGTATCTCCTTTTACCTTAATAGGCTACTGTTGCTATTCTGCATTTTTATATCTACATTTTTGTTTATATCTTAAGACCTAAGATTATGCTCTCTCTCTCTCGCACACACACACACACACACACACACACTCACCAATTGCACCTCCAGGATGTGGCATTTTGCAGTTTTTTTTATTTGAAGCTACTGTACATATAGGTGATTCTTCTGAGTGTGTACCTTCATGGTTGAATGCACTTATTGGAACTAGCTTGGGACTTAAGCGTGTATTATATGTTATGTAATGTAATGTAATGTAAAGCCTATTAATAGTATCAACAAACACACACTATTGTGATGTACCTTTAATATTAGAACTACTGCTTAGTTGCCCTATCATGGCCCACTCATTAAAACACATTTTTATTTTATATATCGCCTAAACCAAATTATTCGAGACAGTTTGAGAGAGACGTGTGTGTGTGTGTGTGTGTGTGTGTGTGTGTGTTTCTAGGCTAGTATATATTCCTTAAATTCTCTCTGCAGTGCATGGCAGTGGTTTTTCTATTTGTGTGTTGTTTTATAACAGGTCCTCAGAGAGCTTGTGTGAACTCCATGGTCCATTTAAAGAGACAGTAACGCACTATCGACTGAGATTATTCTTATTATTAGTTATAGGCCGGGCGCTCCGGTGGTGTAGTGGATAGAGCGTGTACCATATCGGCTCTGGCCTTCGTTGCAGTGGTCGCGGGTTCGAGTCCGACCCGTGGACCTTTACTGCAGGTCATCCTCCCTCTCTCTCTCTTTCTGTCTCCCCATTTCAACTCTGTACTATCTAATAAAGCTTGAAAATGCCAAAAAAATCGGTCGGATTTGAACCCGCGACCACTGCAAAGAAGTCCCGAGCCGATATAGTACACGCTCTATCCACTACACCACATTGGAGCGCCAAATTTAACACATTTTTAAAGATACAGTGTTAAAGGTGGAGTCAGTGATTCTGGAGAACGCTCAATGTCAAAATCACTTTTGGTCAAAATCAGTGAATATCTCCTCACAATCTGCTACCTGTCTGTACTGTGTGTACGCTGTAAAAATCTGGTGTTACTTTCATACACACTACACAGCCTAGGCGCTGTAAACGGGGCTTGTAAACAAAGGGGCCCACCGTAGCTAGCAACATGCCCGTCACTCGTACCAAACTATTTAGGCCTAATCAGTCGAAAACCTAGAAACAAGTTAGTAGGTGGACTTTGAGTCACTTTTTAATGTTTTGTTATTTTGAAAAATGTCGTACATTGTTATAGTTAAGGGAATGGAAAAATTATATCGAGATTATTTTCGTTTTTTCGCCCATAAGTCCTACCTTTACTTTATCCATAGATTGCACTGATTCCATTAAACTGAACCCGATTTTACTCACAACATTGTGTGTGAGTGTGTGTGTGTGTGCATGCATGTGTGTGTGTTTGTGTGTGTGTGTGAGTGAGTGTGTAGGTGAGTGTGTG
This sequence comes from Hyperoplus immaculatus, assembly GCA_949357725.1. NCBI lineage: Eukaryota > Metazoa > Chordata > Actinopteri > Uranoscopiformes > Ammodytidae > Hyperoplus > Hyperoplus immaculatus. The sequence continues at coordinate 28,983,453 of OX442363.1, forward strand.
TGTGAGTGTGTGTGTGTGTGAGTGAGTGTGTAGGTGAGTGTGTGTGCGTGTGTGAGTGAGTGTGTAGGTGTGTGTGTGTGTGTGTGTGTGTGTGTGTGTGTGTGTGTGTGTGTGTGTGTGTGCTATAAAATTCCATTAAAAGAACTGATCTTACCTCTTAAATTCCTATTTTTTTAAAAGCTAGTTTGAGCTAGTGGGCTTCCGTACTATCTTTTATGAAGACAGAAATCAGGATATGGCTCAGAAACCACATGCAAACAAACCAGCATCAAAGAAATCTCAGCGCGCTCCATTAAACTGAGTGTTTGTGTGTGTGTGTGTGTGTGTGTGTGTGAGACAGTGTGTGTGTGTGTGTGTGTGTGTGAGAGACAGTGTGTGTGTGTGAGACAGTGTGTGTGTGTGTGTGTGTGTGTGTGTGTGTGTGTTTTTCTGGTTCTTGTGGCCTAGTTTCAGAATGGTTCTATGTCTAATTCATGGGAGAGAGCTCTCAATCAGGACTCATGAGTAATATTTAATGTGTGTGTGCTTGTGCGTGTGTGTGTGTGTGTGTGTGTGTGCGTGCGCGCGTGCGTGCGTGTGCTTGTGTGTGTTTGAGAGAGAGAGAGAGAGAGAGTGTGTGTGTGAGAGAGAGAGAGAGAGAGAGAGAGAGAGTCTGTTTGCGTGTGTGTTTGAGAGAGAGAGAGAGAGTGTGTGTGTGTTTGAGAGAGAGAGAGAGAGTGTGTGTGTGAGTGTGTGTGTGTGTGTGTGTTTGAGAGAGAGAGAGAGAGAGAGAGAGAGAGTGTTAGTGTGTGTGTGTTCTCCTGTTTATTTGAGCTCTCTTGTTTTTTTAATGGAGTTTTCTTCCTTACTGGAAACCACACTTCGTCTCACTTTCATTTCAAATCATTCTGAAATGGATAAATATTCAAATGAGTTGGAGTTGAAGTGGTTGGGGAAATTAAAGGCCAAATATGAAACTTTTCAGTGGCGGTAAAGTGAGTCATTTTGCAAAACTCCATCTCCATACTAAGTATCTTAAATGTCTTTTGCTTGGAGACATGTGTGTGTGTGTGTGTGTGTGTGTGTGTGTGTGTGTGTGTGTGTGTGTGTGTGTCTGTGTGTGTGTGTGTGTGTGTGTGTGTGTTTGTGTGTGTGTGTGTGTGTCTGTGTGTGTGTATGTGTTTCTCCGCTTTGCTTTCATGTTGTTGCGTCTGGGTGATATTTGCAGGAAGGGAAGGTCCGCCTCTTTAAGGTGGAGACAGGAAAACTATGATGATTGACAGACACACACACACACACACACACACACACACACACACACACACACACACACACACACACACACACACACACACACACACCAAGCACCGAGCATTGGTTAGGATAGGCATAGCAAAGAGGGCATACAGGAGAGAGTTAACCGAGAAGTTAAGTGTATGTATAAGGGGAATTTGGGCGAAATATATATATTTTTGAGGAGAATAATAGTCAGAAGAAGTTAGCTGAAGACATGGCGAGTGAAGGAGGATCCATTGAGACTCAGTCGGCAGCTACAGACACGAGACGAACCCGTGAGACAATCATATTTGATTATTATTATTATTATTATTATTTGATTTTTTTTTTTTTTTTTAAGATATTTTTTGGGGTATTTTTATGCTTTATTGATAGTGTAGAGACAGAGTTGAAATGGGGCAGAGAGGGGAGTGACATGCAGAGAACGACCGCGGGCTGGAATCGAACCCAGGTCCGCCCGCTGCTGGCCGAGTCCCATGGTGGGGGGGGGGGGGGGGGACGCCCTACCAACTGAGCTAAGGGCGCCCCCCTATTCTTCATGTTTGATTGCTGAGTTTCGCCTGCTGTTGTTATGAGGATTTTACTTTTCTGGTTTTAATGGGAATACGATACTGAGACCTGTTTAAAGGTGCAGTGTGTAGAATTTATACTATTTTACCATAGAATAAAAAAAACTAAATTCATCTTCACCTCATATTAAATAAATATTTTTGACACAAGCCGCTATGTTGCACCGCCATGTTTCTACAGTAGCACAGAAGGGACAAACTTAACGGCCTTACACGTTTTTATATATAGTGGGCGTCCTGGTGGAAATGCACATGTTGGAAGACCAAGAAGAAGAAGAAGAAGTACTATAGAATAAATAACTAAATACATCTTCACCTCATCACTTGATATTGTGGAAAGACTTGAGGCAGTGGTGGATGATGCCATCTTTAGTAACTAGCAAATCTCACAGTCGACGTATTTAAAACAAAGACAAAAATCAGGTGTTTTCTGCAGAATTGATTTGGGATGTATGGGTTCAAACTCACCTCCATGAGTTGGGTCTCAGGTGGTAGAGCGGGTCGGCCAATGATCAAAGGGTTGGCGGTTCGATCCCCCGCCCCGGCCACTTGTGTCATGGTTGTTGTGTCCTTGGGCAGGAAGACACTTCACCCAACTTGCCTCGTGTCAATGTAGATAGTTAGCCTGCTGCTATCGGTGTGTGAATGTGTGTGTGAATGGTAACGTGGGAAAGGAAAACAGGTCTCCCTTGTAAAAGAGTCTTCGGTCTCAATGGGATTTACCTGTAGAAATAAAGGTTAAAACATGAATTAAATAAAAATAACTCTTCAACAAAGAAATAAAAATCAAGTGATATCACAGCTGGTGTTTTGTTGAACAGTTGTAATGCCACCTGTCACCAGCAGATGGCGACAATACATCAGTTCATTCAGTGATGGAGCTACAAATGCTCTGCTCCCTCAATGTAATATATCTGAGCCATAATGTGCCTAAAGTGATGGATACATGATGGCATTGGTTATAATTATGATTAGAAATAGTGCCATTGTTGGGGCGCTCCGGTGGCGTAGTGGATAGAGCGTGTACCATATTGGCTCTGGCCTTCGGTGCAGTGGTCGCGGGTTCAAATCCGACCCGCGGACCTTTACTGCAGGTCATCCCCCCCCCCCCCCCCCCCTCTCTCTCTCTCTCTCTCGCTCTGTCTCCCCATTTCAACTCTATACTGTCTAATAAAGCTTGAAAATACCCCAAAAAAAGACATTATGTCAGGAAACGGGTTAAAGATGAGACCTTGAAGTCAAAAATATAGTTTTTTCAAGCACTGGTCAGTTTCTAGATTTCTGTCTATTTATCTTCCATAACATGTCTTCTTTCATACTAGTATAAACCAAAAGGTCCAACATGTACATTCAGGTGTTTATTTGACTAAACTTTGTCTGTTTGCGTCTGTATATTTCTCCTATACAACCATCAACCATCTTTAACGGACATTATCTCAACATTAGTTTATTTTCTTCAGTACTCTGAACCAAAAAATCTCAACTTCTAAAGCACTTACATCAACTAAACTTTCCATTGTCATTATTACATTATTAGCACAATAATTCTTAGCACAAGCAATGCTGAATATGCATTTTTAAGACCTCTACTTAACTTTTTTTTCTTTATAAAATGAAAAAGGCTGAATCCAAAATCTGTTGTCCACTTTGGACACTTGTACGTTGTAAGAATTAAATACACAATTAAAGGTGCAGTGTGTAATATGACATCATCAAGAAAGTTCTAGAATGCAACGCTCCCTGGGTAACCCCACCGCTTTCGAATAATAACAGAAGCTACAGTGGCCTTCAAGGACAAGAACAATTCTAAATTTTTAACAATGCACCTGATGACATTCCAACCATGACACTTTCAAGATGGCGGCACT
>OX442363.1:28997164-29009664 GCA_949357725.1 Hyperoplus immaculatus
CACACACACACTCTCACACACACACAGACACTCTCACACACACACAGACACACACAGACACTCTCACACACACACAGACACACAGACAAACACACAGCGAGCTTCACGGACCAAGGTAGGGGCATATAGACATATTTTCAAGCGACAATAGGTCAATTTGTTAAAATAAATGTTAGTTGAAACTGTAGGTCTGATTATACAGTTTGTTATCAGATCTGTACAAAGATCATGTTTAATTTGAAATACAGTCAGATTTCACTATAGTCTAGATGGACGAACAGGTCCACGCGCATAGGGTGGCTTTTTTTTATTGCAACCTGTTTTTTTCTAATCCTTGAAGAGTCTATTTTAAGATTCTGCCAGGTAACAGGCTGAACTAAGGGGTATTCTGTCAGGTAACAGGTTGAACTAAGGGGTATTCTGCCAGGTAACAGGCTGAACTAAGGGGTATTCTGTCAGGTAACAGGCTGAACTAAGGGGTTTTGTGGTTTATTTTTAACAGTTTATTACACTTTTACCAATTTCGAAAAAATGAAAACAGCAAAAGAGACTAAACATATTATGACAAACTCGCCTGTCAGTAACTTTTAACTAACAAAGGTGAATGTCAGTGTTTGAGTTGGATGATTATTTGTTTCCAACTGGTCTTACATGGGTATTTTATAAAATTATAATGAAAAACATTTAAATTATTTTGAAAAAAGAAAAAAAAATAGTATTTGATATTATTCCAAATAGGAGGCAGTCCGAGATGAAGGTTTAAAAGAGCTGCTTATTATTGCCTCTATATACGTCTTGGTTTGTCTTGGTATTATTTTAACATAATAAACTGAACCTGGAGAAAAAAGACAGTGGTCGAGGTGTATAAAATGGTTTGGGACCAGAACATATGAAAAGGTCACTAATATGCCATGTTTTTTTCATATTAATTTTTTTTTTTTTTTATATTTATTATTAAGATATTTTTTGTGCATTTTTATGCTTTATTGATAGTGTAGAGACAGAGTTGAAATGGGGCAGAGAGGGGAGTGACATGCAGAGAACGACCGCGGGCTGGAATTGAACCCGGGTCCGCTGCTGGTCGAGGCCCATGGGGGGGGAGGGGTAGGGGGGGCGCCCTACCAACTGAGCTAAGGGCGCCCCCACCATGGTTTGCTTAAAAGATGGTGTCAGCGATTCTGGAGAACGTTTGTTGCCCAATTTTTTTTTATTTCAAAATCAGTGATATCTCTGTGTTAATACACAGCCTGTGCTCTGTAAAGGTGCATTATGCTAGCTTATGTGACCCCTTTGTTTACATACCAGTTTACAGAGCCTAGGCTGTGTATTAACACTGCATTTGTTTTCAGTGCACACACATTATGGACAGGTATGACAAAAAGTGATTTTGTGCATAAGCATTCTTCAGAATCACCAACTCCACCTTTACATGGTTAATTTCTGGACAGAAGTATATATGGGTCTGGAAAAAATTAAGAGACCACTCCAAATGTTCAGTGTCTCTTGTTTTACTCTTTATAGTCATATGTTTGAGTAGAATGAACATTTTGGTTTTATTCTATAAACTGCTGACAGCATTTCTACCAAATTCCCCGCCAAAAATATTGTCATTAAGAGCATTTCCATGAAGTCATCATGCAGAGGTGAAGATTGAAGAACAATCCAGACTGGTCTCTTCATTTTTTCCGAAGCTGTATGTACTGTATATTCATGGAGCCACGTTATTTCACTCTGTCAGTGTCAGTGAATACATTCAGAAAACACAGATGTTAACCTAACAGACCCTGTGTGTGTGTGTGTGTGTGTGTGTGTGTGTGTGTGTGTGTGTGTGTGTGTGTGTGTGTGTGTGTGTGTGTGTGTGTGTGTGTGTGTGTGTGTGTGTGTGTGTGTGTGTGTGTGAGTGTGTGTGTGTGTGTGTGTGTGTTAACCTAACAGACCCTGTGTGTGTGTGTGTGTGTGTGTCTGTGTTAACCTAACAGACCCTGTGTGTGTGTGTGTGTGTGTGTGTGTGTGTGTGTTAACCTAACAGACCCTGTGTGTGAGTGTGTGTGTGTGTGTGTGTGTGTGTGTGTGTGTGTGTGTGTGTGTGTGTTAACCTAACAGACCCAATCAAGTCACTCACCCACTCAATAGCTTCCTGGCCTGTGTGTTACTATGGTGACAGGTCAGGTAGAAAGGGGAGGGGCTAAGCAGCTGTTGCTATCCAATTATGGTCAAAAGATGATGTGAGTGGAGTGACACACACACGCACACACACACACACACACTCTTGCACACACGCGCGCACACACACACACACACTCGCACACACACACACACACACGCGCACACACACACACACACACACACACACACACACACACACACACACACACACACACACACACACACACACACACACACACACACACACACACACACACAAAATCTTACATGCGGATGTGGTGAAGTGTGTAGGGCGGTCGTCCACTGGGTTAAAGGGTCGGTGGTTGGATCCCCCGTCTCCCCGCCACATGTCCAAGTGTCCCTGGGCAAAGAGACACTGAACCCTGAATGTCTCCTGATAGTTAGCTTGCACCCTGCGTGGTAGCTGCTGCTGCTATCGGTGTATGAATGTGTGTGTGAATGGGTGAATGTGTACAAAACAATGTAAAGCGCTTTGGGTCTGTGAAAAACCAGGGAAAAGAGCTGTATAAGTGGAATCCATCTACCATTCAAATTTAACTTGGTGTTACCCTGTTTTTATGCTTTTTTTCAATCTGGACCTCCTTTATTCCTCCTTTCTCCATCCTTTCTTCTCCTCTTTCTTCCAGTTTGTCCCTCTCGTTCACTCCCCCTGTTTCTCCCTGTGTGTGTTTGTCTCGTGCAGTGAACAGTTTCGGAGATGAAGACGAAATCAGCAGCAGCTCGTCCGACAGTGAGAACGAAGTCCTGAAACAGTTTGAAATCTCCGTGTCGCGATCGCAGAGTTTCCGCCTGAAGACAACAGCCAATGAGAGCGCAGAACAGCAGCAGCAGCAGCAGCCGACGAATCACAAGCCTCTATCCGGGGAACGACGTCACAAGTTCACTCGCCTGTCAGACCAAGAGGAGGGAAGCACCGAGCCCTCGGACTGCGAAGGTTTGTCATATAAAAGCATTAGGAAAAATGTACACACACACACACACACACACACACACTGGGAACGTACATTTACACACACACACACACACACACACACACACACACACACACACACACACACACACACTAGGAACATACATTTACACACACACACACACACACACACACACACAGAGCCTAGGCTGTGTGTTAACAATGCATTATGTTTCAGCACACACACACACACACACACACACACACACACACACACACACACACACACACACACACACACACACATACACACAGTACAGACAGGTAGCGGATCATGAGGAGATATTCACTGATTTTGACAAAAAAAAATAAATTGGACTACAAGCGTTCTCCAGAATCACTGACTCCACCTTTAATACTGTCCTTTAAAGGTGCAGTGTGTAATATGACATCATCAAGAAAGTTCTACAAAGTTCTAGAATGCAACGCTCCCTGGGTAACCCCTCCCCTTTAGAATAATAACAGAAGCTGCAGTGGCCTTCAAGGACAAGAACAATTCTACATTTTAAACAATGCACCTGATGACATTCCAACTATGACACTTTCAAGATGGCGGCACTAGGCCTTGGTCCAAGATATGCAGAAATATGGACATATATGAGACCCTTTCTAAGGGAACAAAATAGAATATCTAAAAGAAAATTCAGCTATTATGCACTAAATTAAACGTACTTATGGATATTATAATTACTTTCTACAAAATCTGCTAGGAAATAAAACCCAAAATTCTACACACTGCAGCTTTAAAAGGTGAAAAACACCAAAAAATATCTCAAAACTTTCAAACAAAAACAAATCTTTTCAGACTAGCATCTGGTCGTTTGTGGGCGGTGACATTGTTTCGGTCGGGGTCACTCTGTCTCAACCGGTGTCCATTTTCCATCTTTCAATTACAGTGACACACACACACATACACACACACACACACACACACACGCACACACACACACACACGCACACACACACACACACACACACACACACACACACACACACACACACACACACACACACACACACACACACACACACACACACAGGGGCTGATGACTCACCTCAGCAGTCAGACCGACCTAACAATGGTGAATTGGAGATAATTGCTGTTGATTGGTCTTGAGGTACGGCCTGTTCTCTCAGCGAGTGTGTGTGTGTGTGTGTGTGTGTGCGTGTGTGTGTGTGTGTGTGTGTGTGTGGGAAAGGCCAAGGTTTGACTGATCACACAGTGACACGTTGGTTCACACACAACACCCCCTCTGGGACCAAATGAGATGGAACATTGCGTCATCCAGACTCACTATTAGGCCTTTCACACCGCCGCAAAATCGGTGCTAGTTCTGGGCTAGTTCGGAGTTAGAGCCAGTGTTTTGGTTTCACACCGCCAGAAAGCCTGCTCCGGGCCGTAAAAACCGGTTCAACTCATACCCCAGGATTGAGCAGGGTTTGAAGTGAACCGCTTGCGCCAGCGGCCGGGGGAGGGATTATCCTGACCAACCAGACCAACTAAAACCTCATGCCCGCCATGTTTAAAAACACCGCTACTACGAGACGTAAACATAACATAATTACCGAACGTAGCGATCAAATTGACCGGCGAGAATACGCTGTATGGGTCCTGTTTGGTTAAGAAAGCAAAGCGAGAGCTAACACGTGTAAAAATGAGACGTATTCGCCGCTGTCGTTGTGCTTAAACCTAGCGGTAGCTTTAGCGTTAGCCACAAGAGCAGCGGCGTCGGGCGACGTACACACACGTTTACAGTGACGTCATGACGTTGCTCTCTTGCCGGCTCCATGGCTGTCTCCGGTCGATGTGAAACCAACCGGTTCATAACTGGGATAAGGCTGGAACCAGTTTTGAACTGACCCCAACACCAGCCTGGAACTGACTCTTGGTTCATTTTGGTGTGAAAGGCCTATATATAGTTCTTGTTGGTTGTCGTACCCAGGACAAAGGCATCAAGAAAAACTTTATAAAAAATCTCATTCTCTTTGCACTGACGGTCTCGTTTGCTGTTACAGGTAATTTATGATCATCAGAGGAAAAATTAGACTGTTTCAGTGATATTTAAATAGAATAATTGTGTGTGTGTGTGTGTGTGTGTGTGTGTGTGTGTGTGTGTGTGTGTGTGTGTGTGTGTGTGTGTGCACGTGCGTGTTTGTTTTAGACAGTTTGCATTTTAATTAATTAATTAGTTAATTACAACAAATCTCATCTCCTCTACCTCTCTCTGTGTGTGTGTGTGTGTGTGTGTCTCTCTCTCTCTCTCTCTGTGTGTGTGTGTGTGTGTGTGTGTGTGTGTGTGTGTGTCTTCTGTAGAAATAGAGGCTGACAATCCACCACCGGCGGCGAGTGCGCTGCTGGACCCGCTGTCCGCCGCGCTGGAAGACACTGAGAGAAAATCCTCTTCTGCTGCTTCGATCTCATTGGACAGGAAAACCTCTTCAGTGATTTCATTGGATAAGAAATCAGCCGCTGCGATTTCATTGGTCAAGCCATCTGGAGCAAGCAGGAAGTCCAGTGTGAGGGACAGTCCCACGCCGAGTATGAATCGACAGGCGGCCGACGGAAGTGAAGGCGCAGAGAAGGACGCTGATAATGAGGCCACAGACAGTTCCAATACATGGAGCCCTGAGGTCTGTCTGTCTGTTTGTCTGTCTGTCCATCTGTCTGTCTGTCTGTCTGTCTCTCCGTCTGTCTGTCTAACTATCTATCTATCAATCTGTCTGTCTGTCTGTCTGTCTATCTATTTATTTGGCATTTTCAAGCTTTATTAGATAGCACAGAGTTGAAATGGGGAGACAGAGACAGAGACAGAGAGAGATTTGAACCCGCGACCACTGCAACGAAGGCCGGCGCCAATATGGTACGCGCTCTATCCACTACACCACCGGAGCGCCCCGATAATTTGCAATATCTTTAATGGGAATTTGGGGTAAATGTTTTTAGTTGTGAATGTCTATAGTAGGCTACTTGCCATCAGTGAAACATCAACTGGATAAATACACCAAAGACGCAACATTTATTAATTTGTTTATTATTATTATTATTATTATTATTATTATTATTATTATTATTATTATTATTATTATTATTATTATTGTTATTATTATTATTATTATTATTATTATTATTATTATTATTATTATTATTATTATTATTATTATTATTATTATTATTGTTATTATTATTATTATTATTATTTATTCTTATTAATGTGCACCACATTACTCCAGACTTAGAACTCACAACAACTGACAACACTTTTCAAATCACAGAAAAAAATTAGCTCAGTTGGTAGGGCGTCCCCCCCCCCCCCATGGGCCTCGGCCAGCAGCGGACCCGGGTTCGATTCCAGCCCGCGGTCGTTCTCTGCATGTCACTCCCCTCTCTGCCCCATTTCAACTCTGTCTCTACACTGTCAATAAAGCATAAAAATGCCAAAAAAAATATTTAAAAAAAAAATATATATAGGGGAGAGTGGCCTAAGTTGTGCAACTTTTCACTCAAAGTGACTTTAAAGTAAGGCCTTGACAGTAAAGTCTCCAACTCAAATATGTACATATATTTCAGGGTGTTGTGCATCCCTGGCAATAAAAACTTTGGATCTGGAATAAACTGTTGAAGAAATATAGCTTTCGGAAAAAAAGTTGTCTTGATGCACAACTTGCCCCCGGTGTGGTGTAAGTTGTGCGGTTGGAGAGAATACCATGGGGTGAATTGTGCCATTGCTATATATCTAATAAACTGTAATGCAAGACAAATCCATTAGACAATCACTTATTTAAGGTGTATTTAAAGTAAATAAAGTAAATAGTTGACAAAGATTGAAGGTACATTTTCTTAAACAAGGCCTAGCAGATCTAATGGTTTTACCTGCAAAGCTCACAATGACAAAGTCACCATCATCATCTTTCTGGCCATCTGAACTCTCATCAGTGGTGTCGTTAAGTGGAATTGAGATGTCAGTCTCTTCTGAGCTACTGTAGACAATCACTTTCTTTTGGTGACCAGCGTATACAGCCATGCCACTGGCACAACTCTCAGAAATGTACTTTGCACTAGTTGCTCCGTGCTTGTGGAACCAACTGCCACCTGACAAATGTGATTCCCCTACATTTCTGCCTTTAAATCAAGGCTCAAAACCTATATGTACACCCTGGTGTTTCCTCCCCATTAACTATCTTACCTCTGCACTACTATCTGTGTTTATGTGGATGTATGGGCTTTATGTCTTTTATTTTGGTTATTGTTATTTTACCTTCATTGTTTACCTACTGAATGCACTATGTACAGCACTTTGGACAGTGCAAACTGTCATAAATGTGCGTTTATAAATACATTTTACTTACTTACTTACTTATAACTCACCCAGGCCCTTTGGCACAAATCACCCCAATCCCAGAAATTTGGATAATAAGCATGATGCAGCAATTTAGGGCTGACATCGTGCTAACTGTATAGACTCAAAATGTAGCATACCAAAGCACTAAAACATGTGTCAAATGTTTTCAAACTTGTCTATAATTGTTCAGACACGATAATCAAAAAACCTTGATCATGGAAATTTTACTTTGAAAGGCAAAACACAGTTTTTTTTAGCTTAAATGTGCTTATATCTTATTCCTTGTGTCTCCCTTCTTTACAGGATGAGTCAAATGGATGGCTCTTCTTAAATAAGTGGTCACATTTCCAATTTCTTCTACGGTTTTCTAGAAACAAGGGGTGGCACAACTTCCAAAATGCACAACTTAGGCCACTCTCCCCTATTTTCAAAAGTAAAAAAACAAGACATGCATTAATAACAGTGTCAGTGAGTTGTCTGTAGCCCTGCTGCTTACCCACAATGCTTAGCGGCGGGAACATAGCCACTCAGCTGTGAGCGGATTATCACGCCGCCGTGTTTTTATCGGGTTCATTCAAACAAAACAAACAACAGAGTCGGCTGCTGTATAAATAGTTCACATCTCCTGCGCTCTGCACGTACACACACACACACGCTCATGAATAATAAATCAATGTGTGTGTGTGTGTGTGTGTGTGTGTGTGTGTGTGTGTGTGTGTGTGTGTGTGTAGAATCTTAACAACCTCCCAGTCACCGAATCACACTTTGAAAAAATTGGGAGCAATCTGTGCAGAAAACACCTCCCACACACACACACACACACACACACACACACACACACACACACACACACACACACACACACACACACACACAGAGGCAGGGATACATCCAGAGATGCTACATAAATAAAGAATGAGTTTAGATCAGTGGGGATGTGTTTGAAGCTAGTTATATAATAGCCACAGCTAACGCTTATGCTACTACTAATGCTAGTATGTTACTATCTTAAAAAATATATGTGCTTTAGAAGTTGAGTATTGAAAAATAACTAATGTTGAGATAACGTCCGTTAAAGATGGTTGTATAGGAGAAATATACAGACGCAAACAGACAAGGTTTAGTCAAATAAACACCTAAATGTACATGTTGGACCTTTTGATTTATACTAGTATGAAAGAAGACATGTTATGGAAGATAAATAGACAGAAATCTAGAAATTGACCTGAGCTTGAAACAATATTTTTGTCTCAACCAACGTAATTAATTAAAATAATTATATTATTAATTAACTTAAAATCTTCCACTCATAGTAGTAATATTGTGCCGTATTAGTTGTACTACAGAGGAATAAGCCTTGAACGTGTGTGTGTGTGTGTGTGTGTGTGTGTGTGTGTGTGTGTGTGTGTGTGTGTGTGTGTGTGTGTGTGTGTGTGTGTGTGTGTGTGTGTGCGTGTGTGTGCGTGTGTGAGAGTGAGTCAGTGTGTGAGTGAGTGATTGTGAGTGAGTAAGTGAGTGAGTGTGTTCGTCTGTCTCTGTGTCTGTCTGTGTGTGTTCGCGTATGTGTGTGTGTGTGTGTGTGTGTGTGTGTGTGTGTGTGTCTGTGTATCTGCCTGTGCCTGTGTGTGTGTGTGTGTGTGTGTCTATGCCTCTGCCTGTGTGTGTGCGTGTGTGTCTGTGTCTTTGCCTGTGCCTGTGTGTGTGTGTGTGTGTGTGTTATTTTTTCTTCTTTGTGTCTTTGACCTTTGTGACCCTTTCCTTTCAATAGACTCGTGCCCAACCTCTGACATCATCATCATCATCTTATCAGCTGCTGTTTCCATGCCGACCGCTCAGCCCACTATGTCAACACTCCACACAATATATTATATGTTCTGTTCTGTTTGCTCAATGTCCAACAAGGGGGTTGGGGGAGGGGGGTGAGGGGGGTTTAACGACTAGATGTTATGCTCCATTTTGTCTGTATAACCATTTGAAAAAAGAATCATTGAAAGATTGCGATTTTTTTATATTTAACAGCAAATTATTCTACCTAAACGAATACTTCACCCATATAGAGCTGTTAAGCGGAAGTGGCGGAATTACGGGGCATGGGACCTCTCGGCTGAAAAAAAATGAATGGGAGTCTATGGAAAGTAATCTACTATTTTCTGGTCCCAGTCATTAAATGCCTTGGATTACATATATGTTTTGTATGGGTCTAAATGATCATTTTTAATGTGAAGAGTTTGACGGTATGTTGTATGATTATTCGTCTAACGGCTTTTGAAAAAATGTTACGAGAACAACTACAAGTTTTGTCGCCTCTGTGACGTCACCTCAACACATTCCCTCCACTTCTCGACTGACAGTGCTAATGCTAATGCTAATGGCTGGCGTGGACAACGGCAACAATCTCCCCACTCGAGAAATTGAAACTCTCCACATGTCCACTTGTGTTGTGGTTTTCGCCACGCTGAAGACTTTTGTCTTGTCATTGAAAGAAGGCGGTAAAGTGCATTAAAGACACAGCCATGTTTCTGAACTAAGCGGGTGTGAGTGGTGGTGACGTATATCACAAGTGTCAAGAGCAGCGAAGAGCTGTAGTCCACAAAAGCGCTCTGCACAAAACCTGACCGTATCCAGCTTCTACTCGCTAAATTGTTCCATTCTTTGCACGAAAAAATACCATCTAAATCCATACAAAACATATGTGTAATCGAAGGCATTTCATGACTGGGACCAGAAAATAATACATTTCTTTCCATTGACTACCGTTGTAATTTTTAGAGCCGAGAGGTCCCATATCCCGGAAGTAAAGCACTTCCGCTTAACAGCTCTATGGAACCAGCGTTCTATCATTATAAAATCACTATTATAATATAATGAATGGGGGTGTGATGTCACACATGGTAAAATGTAGGGTTAGACAGTGAGACCATAAAACACTCTTTCTGCCTTTTCTCAGGCTAGGATGAACCGATTTCAATTTCTTTTGCACATTTATACTACATAGGATCTCAGAGTTCAATACACCTTCGACGTCATTGTAAATGAGGGTCACCCCTCAATTGGTCTCTCGAGGATAAATAAAAGTTAAATGAAATAAATTAAATTTCCACCTACCTACCCAAATTCTTTAGATCTAGTGAATTTAATATTTTTACTGGTTTGCTAAACATATTTACCTCTTATTTTTCTTTCCTAGTGCAGCGATTTGCATTATCCTTTCATCTATATAGTCAAAATATGTGTGTATTAAAATATGCTCGTGTGGTCGGTGAATTATTTGGTTTGACAGAAGCTGCAGGAGGAGTTTTAAAACCTTCAATAGACAATGTTATTTATTAAATAAAAAAAAAAAAATAAACTTTAGATTATAATCCATTGAGAAAATCATCTCAGTGTTTGATGACCATCCCTTGTTACTGAATGCTTATGTTTTCTGAAGGCGTAGATGGTGTGTGTGTGTGTGTGTGTGTGTGTGTGTGTGTGTGTGTGTGTGTGTGTGTGTGTGTGTGTGTGTGTGTGTGTGTGTGTGTGTGTGTGTTTGTGTGTGTGTGTGTTTATGTGTGCATTCGTTCATGCATGTGTTTGTATGTGTGTATGTGTGCGCGCGTGCATGTCTGTGTGTGTGTGTGCTTGTGTGTGTGTGTGTGTGTGTGTGTGTGTGTGTGTGTGTGTGTATAGTATGTGTGTGTGTGTGTGTGTGTGTGTGTGTGTGCTCTGAGCTGATAAGATTATGGTCACGCTCGGGGACACGATGAGGCTGTGAGGAATCAATGTCGGAGTGACTCTGTGTTTGCGTTTCGCTCCGTTTCATTTCTATAAACTATCTTATCTCAGCCGAGTGTGTGTGTGTGTGTGTGTTTGTGTGTGTGTGTGTGTGTGTGTGTGTGTGTGTGTGTGTGTGTGTGTGTGAAGTTAAAAATAGACTAAAGCAGTAAAAAATAGGCCAGACAATTTGAATTTTAAATCATACGGTTTAATGTGTAGCTACAAATAATATTGACTAAAACACAATATATTTCAGCATAGATCTCTCATTCAGAATTGTTTTCTAGACTACTGGTGATATGTATGTATGCAATTTTTTATTCCCGGTAAAGGGTTTTTTACTGGGAGTTTTTTCTCAGCCGAGCTAAGGGTGTAAGGGCAGGGTGTCATATTGTATCATATATCATATTGTATGAAATGTAAAGCCCACTGAGACAAATGTGTTTGTGATTTTGGGCTATACAAATAAAACTGATATGATTTGATTTGATTTGATATGCATATATTCATATATATATATTCATTACGCCTCTTTTTGTACCAAACAAAACTAAAAGATGTTTCGGTCACATTAAGCAGGGCACAGAGTTTGGAGGAAAGCGTTTGTCCTATCCTATGTCTTTTTTAATTTTTATTATTTACTGTTTTGTTTTTTTAAATAAAAATACATTTCGGTTACATTCAACTCATTGGCAAACGAGTTGACACAAAGTTCTATAAGCATATTAGCTCCAAAAACTGTCAGTTTTTCAAATATAAATGAATGTCTGGTACATTCAAGCCATCCCCAAACGAGTTGACACAAAGTTGATTAAGCCTATTATCAGCTCCACAAAACCCTCTCTGTATTTCTCAGTATGGCAGCGTTTACAAACTGGTGTCCCCCCCGACACTGGTGCAGGAGCTCAGAAAAATCCCAAGAAATGTTTCAGTTGTTGATTCTACTGCTATGAAACAACCCACCCTATAGCCTTAAGTTTCTTTTCATTCTTCCTACCACCTGAGCTCCTGCACCAGTGTCGGGGGAGGGGGGGGACACCAGTTTGTAAACGCTGCCATACTGAGAAATACAGAGAGAGTTTTGTGGAGCTGACAATAGGCTTAATCAACTTTGTGTCAACTCGTTTGGCGATGGCTTGAATGTAACCGACATTCATTTGTATATGAAAAAGTCACGCAATATAGCTTTAACGTTTGTTTTCCTCCACCCTCCACCCTCTCAGCAGGAGCAGCCTCCCCCAGACGAG
>OX442363.1:29014664-29017164 GCA_949357725.1 Hyperoplus immaculatus
TTTTTCACCTTTTAAATTTTTTTTTTCTTTTTTCTCTGACTCTAAAAGTTGTTTGAGGGACCGCCATTTTGGATATTTTTGTGGAAAGGATTGGACAGTTGGAAAGGTCTCTATTTGATCGGTGTACTGGATGATGCATGTGTTTGCATAGACTAAGGACTCAAGGACTTTTCACAGCTTTCTATCGGCTATCGTCGCATTTTCTTCCGATTATTTTGGCACCCTTCACAATTTTTTGAAGACAGTGGAAATGTGTGGCATACCGAACCGTACCGACAAAATGCATCTGCTTCTTTTTTATTCTTTTTTTTCTTTATACCCGACAGATCAGTTGAGGTGTGACCCTCTTTTACAATGATGTTGAGTCGAGCCTTTTTAATACACACACACACACACGCACACACACACACACACACACACACACACACACACACACACACACACACACACACACACACACACACTGCTTTCGGAGGCCGACAAAACTTAACATGCCATTTCTTTGTTAGATGAATAAGTGCGAAAGAATTACAGAGCGAGGTCACACACACACACACACACACACACACACACACACACACACACACACACAGGCACATGAAGTATTTATTTTGTCAAGTAAAACCTTTAGAAATACTGTACGAAAGTTTTCCCGATTAAAAGTTTGCTCGTAAAAAAATGCTTTGTTTGAAAAGCCTTCAAAAGGAGCTGAGGATGTGTCCTTGACTTGGAGATCGTATCGGTAAATAATAGTGTTCATATTCTGGTGAATTGCTGTATTAGAAAAGTACACACTGAATTAGATGTCTGTTAGTGTGACTTGGTATTTACAAATCTCCTTGTTCTTCTTACTAGCTGGAAAATCAATGGAGGCGCAAACGAAATAGCACAAAAAGACATCCCTACGAACGTCCTACTCATACTAAAAGCCCTACTAACGTCCTACTCATACTACCGTCCTACTCATACTAAAATCCCTACTAAGATCCTATTCATACTAAAAGTCCTACTAACGTCCTACTCATACTAAAAGCCCTACTAACGTCCTACTCATACTAAAAGCCCTACTAACGTCCTACTCATACTACCGTCCTACTCATACTAAAATCCCTACTAACATCCTATTCATACTAAAAGCCCTACTAACATCCTACTCATACTAAAAGCCCTACTAACGTCCTACTCATACTAAAAGCCCTACTAATGTCCTACTCATACTACCATCCTACTCATACTAAAATCCCTACTAACATCCTATTTATACTAAAAGCCCTACTAACATCGTACTCATACTAAAAGCCTACTAACGTCCTACTCATACTAATTTTGACGTCAATTTGAGTATGTTGTGGTTGTGTATGCGAGTTTGTGTAGGTGAGAAATGCCCGGATGAGAACTTACTTCCGGGAAGATTTTGTGTATGGATCGATAGGTTACTTTTCCTACTCAACCGCCCCACAATGCATTGCGTCTTTTCAAACGACACAGAAGTTTTTTTTTTAATTCTTAATTGCTTCTGTATACTTCAGTGTAAACGGTCCGACGAACCTCGCATACACAATGGATGGTTAAGTAGACAGTATGTAGTATATGCATGCTGAGTATGTAGGAGGGAGGACGTGAGTAGGGCTTTCAGTATGTAGTATATACATGTTGAGTATGTAGGAGGGAGGACGTGAGTCATTCAGTTGCCATCCAATGCGGAAAGTTTACAGAAACAGTTTACAGATCGTCTTGCAAATATGATACAGGTTTACATGTAAAATAAAATTTCAACTATATAACAATGGAGCGACCAAACTGAGAATGGTGGATTTTTTATATGAATGAATGAAGTTGGACATTTGTAAATTTACAAAACAATAATAATCACTTACTGTCTATCAATATGAAGAGGTAATAATCATTTTAGCAGTCTTAACCACTTAAAGCTGGAGTATGTGATTTCTGATTGGTCAAAGTTCACATGAGCTGTACACTTTGACCAATCAGAGGGAGGCGCCGATTCTCTGTTCTCATTGGCTGTTGGGACTGTCCATTCACTTTGGCACCGACGTTCCGTTGTTGGTGTAGTAGAGCGTGTCAGGGAGGGACCATAGGGGAGGGACCAAAGAGAACAAGTGGAGCGGTTGAGGTATTTGGATTCAAATCTCTATCCCAACTGCCATTTTCTCCCCAAATCCTCCACCCCAGCTTTAACTTTACTTCGTGAATGCATCTGGTAAATATACACTGTACGAAAATAACATGTAGAATGGGAGAATGCCGACAAGTTTTAATTTTTATGTTTGTCTATGCGTTCTAAAGTTAACACTAGAGAAATAGTACTCATATACTGACTATTATAAGTTATAAATGGCACAAACATTTTTGATTAATCGATCGCAGAAACACGACCAAAGACGGAAATGTGACCAAACCACAATAGCACATAGAAAGACGACCAAAAAAAAAAATTAAAATCACAAAGTCAACAAATTAACTCGCAGACGCTAACTAA
>OX442363.1:29019664-29041042 GCA_949357725.1 Hyperoplus immaculatus
CAGACGGTCAGCAGGGAATATGTCGAAATGCATGTAAGTCATTATTTGATAATTTAGTATGGTTAAGCATGACTATGAATCATCATAACAACATTTATAGGTCATAAAAGTCAAAAAGCATCATAGGTCCTCTTTAAAAACATGGTTGTTTCACTTTACTGGACTATAACTGATATACTACTGTTAATGTTACAAAGCAGTGTTCTATGTATTGCTTGTAATTTCCTTGTCAATATCCCTGCGTTCCAAATCACATACTCTTTCTTTTTACTACACTACATACTAAAGTACAGAAGAGTTTTAGGGCCACAGACAGGAGTGAAAAAAAAATCAAATAAGGAAGTTTTTTTTCATTATGTCGAGAAATGTCAAGAATAAAGACGAATACTCCAAAATGCTATAGGAGTTAGTGGGGGCATTTATGTATTTTCAAGCATACTACAATTGACGTGCATGTATTGGGTCACATCCTAAATCTTTTTCTGGCGTACTAAATAGTAGGGAAGTGTGGGTATTGGAACGCAGGGACAGTCTTCTAAATGCTTATCTTCGTTGGCATTTCTGACCTTTCACACGATTTGATGTCAACCATTCTGTTCTTACAATACTGAAGGGTGTGAATTTAAAAGTGATATTAAAAGGTGCTCCGTGGAACTTTCAGTTTGTGTTCATTCTAGCGCCCCCCTTTGGACAAAAGGCGGTAGTGTTTCTACCACGCCAGCTGTTGTTCCTGGGTGAGTGTATACCCATGACAAAGGCATTAAGAAAAACTATATAAAAATAGCATTCTTTGCACTGATGGTCTCGTTTGCTGTTACATGTCATTTATGATCATCAGAGGAAAAAATTAGACTGTTTCAGAAATCCAGTTCCTTATTTGAGCTACACACACACACACACACACACACACACACACACACACACACAAATGAGACTGTTTCAGAAATATTTTTAAAAGTTCCTCGTAGCACCTTTTAAACATACTTACCTGCACATTACCTGACTGATTATATTTGATGCATGTTGAGTTGTTGTACAAAAATCTACGATATCTATTCTATATTTTATAAGATAGTAAATGTTTAATGTTCTTAAGGATTTTTATTGTATATTGACTCGACACGTCTGCATGCTCAGCTCTGGTTGTATGACGGATGTGAAACTCTGATAAAGTGCCTGTAACATTTTTTTCCAGCTGATGGTGACGGAATAAGGTGATTTAAATTAAAATGTGCATGAAACCTTCTTGTTGTTCCTTGTGAAATGCTGATCGCGATGCATGGGACGGCTGTTGCACTAGACAGGACAGGATTCTGATAATGTCAAGGCCCGAAACCAGGGGAAAACAATGTTGTAATATTATGATAAATTAATGTGGTCATTTTGCAAGAATTTGTTTTGTAATCATGTTACAAGAATAAAGTTGGAAGTTTATGATAAAGAGTGAGGGATAGAGAGAGAGGGAGAGAGAGAGAGAGGGATAGAGAGAGAGGGAGAGTGAGAGAGAGAGAGAGAGGGATAGAGAGAGCGAGAGAGGGAAAGAGAGAGATAGGGATTTTGTGGTTGCCAAAATAAAAAACGCAGAAGATCCCTACTGTGGTAAAGTCTGTGTGCCATCTGTTGTCTTGGGTTCGTATCTCCGTTCTAAAGCTCTGGTGGTTAGATTTCTTATAATGTCTTAATACAGAGAATGAGGTCATAGCTAACAACAACAATACACACACACACACACACACACACACACACACTCACTCGCACGCACGCACGCACTCACGCACACACACACTGACACAGACAAATGCACACGGACAAACACATACTCGGATACAAACACACACACACACACACTCCCAGATACGCATGCACAAACACACACACTTACACACACGCATACACACTCACACACACACACACACACACACTTCATTCCCCTGTGTTATTGGTGGTGGATTAGAGATTATAGGGAAAGTATTTTGACGGTTTTTAAGTGTTTTGGGAGAATTTATCCAGATCTTATGGCACCAGATGCTTCGGTTTAGGTTTGAGATTTTGGGCTTAAGACACACACACACACACACACACGCACGCACACACACACACGCACACACACACACAACACACACACACACACACACACCCAGGCTGGAATTCACTGCTTGTTTACATCACTCTTTATTAGCGGTGTAGAAACAACAATACTGCGAATGAACACAATTTGACTCTTTTAGGTGATTTTTCAATGCTACCATTTTTGATATGCGTACTTACTATAAATATATTTTTTTTTACGTAATTCGATGGTGAAGCTTATATACTTTGCATATGTTTTTATTTCCTAGTTCAACACTTAACTTAACATATCTACCAAATCCACAATACATTTTTTGTCAGTTAGAGCATTTTCAATAAGTTATGTAGAGATGAAGATTTAAGAAAAATCCAGACTGGTCTCTTAAATTTTTCCAGAGCTGTAGGCCTAGATGTTTGTGCAATATTTTAATTTGAAAATGAACTAGTATAGGCAAATTTTTTAAACCAAATACAGTGCAGTTAACCTTACATTTAGATTACATAGCTTAAAATAATAATAAAAAAACACAGATACACACACACACACACATATTCAAACACACACACAAACACACACACTCACACATATTCAAACATACACACACACACACACACACACACACACACTCACTCACACATATTCAAACACATACACACACACACACACACACGCACAAGCACACACACACACACGCACAAGCACAAGCACACACACACACACACACATACATGAAAATAGGCCCTAAATGTATAAGGCAATTTTAAAAAAATAAATTGGTAGGCTACAGGCCAATTCCAACAAAAACGAGCTAGCCGACAATTAAGGTGAAAATTGATAGAAAAACTGAAATAGCAAATAGGCTCGTTCTCCTGTCTGGTGAAAACAGGATACTTAACATTCTGAATGAAGAAGCCTGAATGACGTCATGTGAGGTAAGAAAAATATTTTGTTTTTGGAGGTAGAAAAGTCTCTCTCTCTCTCTCTCTCTCTCTCTCTCTCACACACACACACACACACATTCACACACACACACACACACACACAAACATGAGTATTGATGCTGCCGCAGCGTCATCACCACTTTACTCAGTCTCCTAGCAACAGGAAACATCAGCCTCCGCGAGGACCAATGAGGGCGTGTGTGTGTGTGTGTGTGTGTGTGTTTGTGTGTGTGTGCTTGTGCGTGTGCGTGTGTGTGTGTGCGTGTGTGTGTGTCGTTTCCTGTCGCTATGAACGGGGATATTTTAGGAGGCAGAAGCGAGAAGCAGCGAGTGAGCGAGTGTTTCAAACCCTCCTGGAGGAACCGGAGCTTGAGGACCGAGGGAAACTGAGAATTCAAGCCGGGCTATAGCGTCTCTGAGCCGGCGTGAAAACGTTCCATGTCGCGCCTAAGAGCGGAGGACTTCCACGGAGAGAGAGAGAAAGCTTTTACTGGGATTTACGATATATTGAACTGCTGCTGGAGGCGATAATTTAAAGGTAAGGAGGGACATTTCATGAATGGATTAGGACCCGTTTACAATGGATTTTGTTTTACAGCTGGTCGTAATTTCAAGATAATGAATTATGGGGGATTGTGTTTATTTGCACCTTTTAAACAATGGCAACAAGTGAAGAAAAACTAAATTTTGAAAGGATAAAACACATAAAAAACGCAATTTAAAATAACATTTATTGAGATACAATGAAATACAAGAGCATAATGACAATAAAAAACATTAAAAACAAATATGTATTTGAATTTAAAAGCATATTTAAACATATAATCCTCATTCTCTGGAGAAAATCTCAGTGCTATAAACTTAACGGTCTTGATTTTTTGCTAATAAATTGAAGATTTCAGTGTGTACTAAGAAAAACGGACACATCAAAATCCCATTGCATACACTAAACAGTGCACAGTCACAATATTAGTAGCCTACACTAGTCATTTTCCCTATATCATAAAAAGTAGATTTTTTGGAATTAATGTTTAAGCTAAAAAACCTCTCTTCAATTAACCTCTTAAACTACTATATAATATTATTGTGTTACATCTTAAAGTTGTTTAAGAAATGAATGCAACAATCTTAGTAAAATAGAATGTTGGTTTTGAAGGGATGAAATGCTTAAGAAATTGTTGCAGCAAGTGTTGCGTACACACACACACACACACACACACACTTCCCACGCAGCCTCTCTTTCATCCATCATCTTGCATCATTCTCCCGCAGATGAAATATTCAAGCTGCTGCTGCTGTGTGTGTGTGTGTGTGTGTGTGTGTGTGTGTTTGAATAAGTGTGAGTGTGTGTGTGTGTGTGTGTTTGAATGTGTGTGTGTGTGTGTGTGTGTGTGTGTGTGTGTGTGAGTGTGTGAGTGAGTCACTGCAGCGTCTTCAGGGAGGAGATGGCGCGAATGTTTGGCAACGATAAAGCTCCCCACTCTGTGTTTATGATTGATTCATGGCATTTTAAATAACACACACACACACATACACACACACGCACGCACGCCCACACACACACACGCACGCACATGCACACACACACACACACACACACACGCACACACACACACACACACACAGACACTCACACAGACACTCACACTCACACACACACACACACACACAGACACTCACACACACACGCACATGCACATGCACATGCACATGCACACACACACACACACACACACGCACATGCACACACACACGCACACACACACGCACGCACATGCACACACACACACACACACGCACATGCACACACACACACACACGCACACACACGCACATGCACACACACACACACACACACACACACACAAACCTCTTATCTCCCCTTCCTCGTTCTCTTCCCTGAATTTAAATGAGCTTTTCCCTCTTTTAACGTGACAACATGAAAGGGTCAAACAAGGTTTTTTGCAGCACTCACATATTCATTTAATGAGTGCTTTTATTGTGGAAATATTCTAAATATAGAGCCCATGTATGCATAATACAAATCTCAATTTATGCAAAAGAAATAATTTTATTTTTTTAAATTTTTCAATAATTTTGAATAACTAATTTACTTATATTATATTCTCATCTTTATTTTTATTTATTTGTGGATGGGTCGGTGGATGGATGGATGGATGGATGGATGGATGGATGGGTCGGTGGATGGATGGATGGATGGATGGATGGGTGGATGGATGGATGGATGGATGGATGGGTGGATGGATGGGTGGATGGATGGATGGATGGATGGATGGATGGATGGATGGATGGATGGATGGGTCGGTGGATGGATGGATGGATGGATGGATGGGTGGATGGATGGATGGATGGATGGATGGATGGATGGATGGACGGACGGACGGACGGATGGATGGGTCGATGGATGGATGGATGGATGGATGGATGGATGGATGGATGGATGGATGGATGGACGGACGGACGGACGGATGGATGGATGGATGGGTCGATGGATGGATGGATGGGTCGATGGATGGATGGATGGGTCGATGGATGGATGGACGGATGGATGGATGGATGGATGGATGGATGGATGGATGGATGGATGGATGGATGGATGGATGGATAAACTACTGACAACATTTCTACCAAATTCCCCCCAAAAATATTGTCATTTGGAGCATTTCCATTAAGTAATCTAGAGGTGAAGATTGAAGAAAAATCCAGACTGGTCTCTTAATTTTTTCCAGAGCTGTGTGTCATCTCTGCTGCTCTTTGGTGCATTGGGACTGTACTAATAAACTTGAGTTGCTTGAATACAAACAATGTATCCAAGCTGTTAAAAACCCAAACATTTATTTGGTTAAAAATAAATGCTGGGGCGCCCTTAGCTCAGTTGGTAGGGCGTCCCCCCCCCATGGGCCTCGGCCAGCAGCGGACCCGGGTTCGATTTCAGCCCGCGGTCGTTCTCTGCATGTCACTCCCCTCTCTGCCCCATTTCACCTCTGTCTCTACACTATCAATAAAGCATAAAAAATGCCAAAAAAAAAATATCTTTAAAAATAAATGCTAAAAAGCTGTGTAACCCTGAGCTGAGACACTTTCTCACAGTCATCTAGACTTTGGGATTAATCTGGATTAAAGCAGATTTAAAGGTGAAGCATTGAGCGCCTCATTAATCTGGTGTCACTGAATTTTGCTCTTTCATAAAAATAAATCCCATCCAATCGAGGTCAACGTATACTACTGCTTAGCAACAGAGCTTTTGGGATTCAATTGAATGCTTTGAAGAAAAAAAATGTTAAAAGATTTTTTTTTTTGCTTTTATTAGACAGTTTGTAGAGACAGAGGTGAAATGGGGCAGAGAGGGGAATGACATGCTAAGAACGACCAAAGAATGCTATTTTTATATAGTTTTTCTTAATGCCTTTGTCATGGGTATACGCTCCTCCAGGAACAACAGCTGGCATTGTAAAAACACTACCGCTTTTGTCCAAAGAGGGGCGCTAGAATTAACAAAAACTGAAAGTTCCTCTGAGCACCTTTGATAAATTTTAAAAACTGACTGAAATCTGAAATTAAAAACATATATTTTAATAATTTTGGTCAGCGTCCTAAAATCCCCAATTTTTTAAAATGGCAAAATTGTTCCAAAACTTCAATTTCAGTCCCATCAAAGTGTACAAAAGTAATCATATTTGCTAATGGTGCAAAATGGTTGACATCTTTGTTAATTTTCCTCCAGCAGCCCCTTCCCTTGTATCTTAACATCACAACATTTTTAAGCTAGCTATTAAAATTGTACTACAAAAATTGTAAATCTCAAAGTACCAAGATTTACATTTTAGTCGCATCAGAGTGTTAACAGTAATCCTATTTGGGCTCTCCGGTGGTGTAGTGGATAGAGCGTGTACCATATCGGCTCCGGCCTTTGTTGCAGTGGTCGCGGGTTCAAATCCGACCCGTGGACCTTTACTGCAGGTCATCCCCCCTCTCTCTCTGTCTCTCTCTCTGTCTCCCCATTTCAACTCTGTACTGTCTAATAAAGCTTGAAAATGCCAAAAAAAATTAAATAAATTAAAATAGAATAAATAATCTTATTTGCTAATGGTGGTATATGGTTGACATCTGTGTTATTTTCCTGCAGCAGCCCCTTCCCTGTGAGAGCGACCAAACCATTCAACAACGTCGAAAGTCGCTTATTTCAAGAGGAAATATGCGGAGGAGGAGGATCTACACGGAGGCCTACGTGGATATTTACAAAAAGTAGGAACCTGTTATTTCCTGCTACGCCATTCATTCATAACTCTCTTTGTCTTTCTTTTTTTTATTTTATTATTTATTAACCTTTATTTATACAGGTAAAATCTCATGGAGACCCAGGGTCTCATTTACAAGAGAGACCTGTTCAGGTAGGCATCAGCAGCAACACAAAGATACAGACTAACTAAACATACAGGAGACACAACACAGAACACAAACGGTAAAATAACGCAGTACAAAGGGCAAAGAACAAGTTAAGTACAAGTTAAGTTATGTACAAGTGCAGACCCCCACGGACTGTCTCAACAGCCTTCCTACTAGCAGTCTAAAGTCCCCTAAAGAAATAAAACTGGACAGCTTTCTTCATCCATTCATAACTCTCTTTGTCTTTATTCATTCATTCATAACTCTCCTGTCTTTCTTCTCGGTGTGACTTTGTGTTTTCGTTTTGTCGTTTTGTCCCTGAACATCTCATCCATCAATGCTCGTTTCTTCTTGTGAATCTGGATGTATTTTCTTTGTTTTTATTATCTCTTAAATGCAATTTCTAATGTCTGATCTTGATGTATTTCATGCTCCTGTAGAGCACTTTGAATGGCCTTGTGTCTGAATTGTGCTATATAAATAAACTTGCCTTGCCTTAGAGTTACTAATAAACTCCATTGTTTATCTTATGTGACAGAATTCCCCCTACATTGAAATCCAAGTCACAGCTGTCAGTCCAGAAAAGGGCCTTAGAATGAGCCTTTTATATCTACATAGGAGCGAGGCGCTGAGGCCGCCATGTTGCACCGCCACGTTTCTACAGTAGCTCAGAACGGACAAATTTAACGGCCTTTCGGGGCTAGCCAATCCAACCCTTATGTAGAGTAATGATTGTTAAAAGCCCAAACTCACCCTCTTGCCTTTGCGCTTGTCTTCTACTGTGTGTCTGTGTGTCTGTGTGTCTGTCTGTCTGTCTGTCTGTGTGTCTGTCTGTCTGTCTGTCTGTCTGTGTATATGTCTCTGTCTGTCTGTCTGTCTGTCTGTGTGTCTGTGTGTCTGTGTGTCTGTCTGTGTATATGTCTCTGTCTGTCTGTCTGTGTGTCTGTGTGTCTGTGTGTCTGTGTGTCTGTGTGTCTGTCTGTCTGTGTGTCTGTCTGTCTGTCTGTCTGTCTGTCTGTCTGTCCCTTAGCACCTGATCCTGCCAGAGGACCGCGGCTGCATCCTGAAGCTTTCCCTGGAGAAGCTTCGGTTCCTGGAGGATCCCGAGGCGTATCTACGGAGATCGGTTCTCATCAACAACCTCATGAGGAAGATAAGCCATGAAGAAGAAGAAGGGCTGGAGGGTATGTGTGTGTGTGTGTGTGTGTGTGTGTGTGTGTGTTTAGAAGGTACTGTATTGCTTTCATACTAAATAGTGCGCGTTAAAGTTGCACCATGTAACTTTGGGTGTGTCAGAGAAGTGAAACATTTTCTAAGGTATATTCTCATAACTGAATAAACAAACTTTCCTCAGCGGGAAAATGTGATCCCTGGAACACTGTTTGAAGTCAGAAAGCTTCCTGAAAAGTTACTGTCTCACTGTTGTTGTTTACAGCAGCAGGGCCCACAGTTTGGTTTACAAACACTCTTACGTTTGGTTCCAGGTTCCTCAGAATAATTTTGTTTGCAGGCTTATATTAAAAACACACCCAAGAAACATTTGAATATTACGATACAACACAATAAAATCTGACACTTAATAATATGTTTGAGAGGCATTTTTCAGCCCTTTAGTAATTAAACTGTTATTCTCTCTCTCTCTCTCTCTCTCTCTCTCTCTCTCTCTCTCTCTCTCTCTCTCTCTCTCTCTTCTCTCTCTCAGTGCTGGAGGACCTGGAGGCCGCAGAGGAGGAGGAGGAATCAGCAGAAGATGATTCAGTAGAAGAAGAGGAGATAGAGGAAGTGATGGAGGAGAGGGAGCTGATATACCCGGAGAGGAAGAGGTTAAAGGTGCTAGTCATGGACTGCTGCTCTAGTTATCGCCTCATGCCTTCATGCTACCCGTACGCATTGGGTACGTGCCCGGGCCTTACCCCAAACCATCAAGTCCTACTGTACAATATAGATGACAACGGATGAAATTTAACAGCTGGGAAAAGTGGCTTAAAAAAATCATGGTAAAACATTTTTTTTTAATTTTTTTGGGAAAAACTCAACATTTCGAGTCAACTTTCTTAGTCTTTAGCGCTTTGGGGCTGAGAAAATCGGCTAAAAAGCGCTATATAAGTCAAGTCCATGTAGATGACAATGGATGACCTTTTACAGCTAGGAAAAGTGGCTTAAATAATCTCGGAAAAAAAGGAAAAAAAAGGTAAACGAAAGATTGCAAGGCAAAACTCGACATCGGACGACAACGGAAGACTTAACTGAGTCTTTTCACAGCTGAGAAGTGTGTCTAAAATCATCATGGTGCATTTTTTTTTTTTTTTTGGAAAAACTCAAAATTTGGAGTCAACTTTCTTCATTAGATTTTTGACTCTTGAGGTTAAAACTAGAACTCTTAAGTTTGAAGGAAAACTGGCAACATTTGGCCAACTAATAGTCTTCAAATGGGATGACGTATCATTCATTTGAAATGTGAGCTCTACATACTTGACATCCCCAAAGAGTTAAAGTTGTGTGAACTTATTCTTTCAAATGTTTGAATCAACATTTTGACCGACTTGGTTTTACGCTTGTGTTATCTGTACGACAGAGAATTTAGTTCGTTGTTTAAGAATTTTTTTATTGTTTAAAATTCTTAGTTTGTAGACATAAAAATATTAAGTTTTTTTTTTATACATGTGAAAGTTACATTTAGCTTACAATACATATGGTTGATAAGTTATCTCCACAAAAGTTGGCTCACATGTATACAGCTTTCCTTCAAAATTCAGAAAGTTGAATTTTTAGACTCAAAACTAAAAAAAAAATCTAGTGAGATGTTACGGGGCATGTGGATAACAGCAAGAGAGAGGCGGGCAATTTCCCCAAAAACCTTTGTATGGGGACACTCGTCTTTGGGTCTGTTTTGATAGTGAACGATTTGAGGCGTTGTGAAAGAAAAACCAACCTGATTCCTCTCTTCGCCTCGGGATCAACAAGTTATCTGATGTTGACGTCGAACACAAACACTGCCATTTATTCTAATGTGAAAGACTTAAAAACAAGCTGGATTTTTTTTTCCTTTTTGCTCTCAATATTGTGATTTCTTTTGTATTTCTTTTGCTCATGTGATTCCGTGAGCCTCTTCAGGGATGTACAGACTGCGAGCTAAACGTGTTTAATGCACCTTTAGCTCGCGTGGAAAATATGCTTCAGTTAATCTTTTTATGCTACTGTGTGATTTATGAAATATTCTGCTAAAAAAAAAATCTTTAAAAAAAATAATCCCTGGACCATGTGAATTGTCAGTCACCGCTATCTCAAGACCCTTTTGAGGTGCATTTACTGCCTGTGGGAAGATTGTATTTTTGTCCCTCTGTATTTGATGTCCTGTGTCCATTCAATATGATGGCGTTTTTTTCTTCCTTTTGCATAACGTTACTGCCCTCTTCTGGTTGACGCCATAAATGACGCCGCTTATTAGCAAGTGGCTGATGTGTTCAAAATCTCACAATGCAGAAAAAAATGCCCTGCGTTCCAAATAACTTGCACTGCGTTCCGAATCGCATACTCTTTCTTTTTTCTATTCTACATACTACATCCGACTTTAAAAAGAATCTAGCTAGGAAGCAGTAGGCATACTATTGGGACATACTTTTACTCTTTTATTTCATCATAACATTGCGCCTTGATCTTGCCTCTTGCTTTTATATCCGTCGCATCCCCATTTGTTTTCATATGGAGGCTTCGTCGATGTGACGTCACTTCACGTGCGCATCAGATTGTGGGTCAGACTCGCCCAAATAGGATGCAGTTTTTTAACAATAACAATCTTGGCATGATGAAGTAGGACATCCGGGTATTTCTAACCATCCTAAATCTGGCCACAAGAATCGGGACATCCTAAATCTTTTTTCTACACACTATATGGTAGAAAGTATGCAATTCGGAACGCAGGGATTATTTTTTTTACTATACTACATACTAAATCATGCTGGTTTGTGTACTACACAATGATATTGGATGTATGGGCATTTTTTGCATACTGCATTTGACATGCTTGTATAGGGACATCCTAGATCTTTTTATGGCATACTAAATAGTATGGAAGTATGTGTATTGGAAAGCAGGCATCGTGATATTTTTTCAAGTACACCCATTTAGTATTTATAAGCAGTATATGGAAACATGTTGTACATTTTAACACACTATTATCCAGTTGTTAGCCAGTCCAAATGGAGAATGTCTGTGTAAACAAACATATTTAAATGACGATATAGTGATAATATTATAAAATATTTCTTTATAGGGGAAGGTATCATTTTTGACAATCACTTGACATGTCTTTACATCAGTTTATAGTGTAGTGGTGGCTGCTATTACATCTACGGTGCCCACCATCTCTACCATTGTGTCCTTGAGCAAGACACTTAACCCCAAACTGCTCCAGGGGGCGCTGTACTATGGCTGACCCTGCGCTCTGACCCCCTCTGGAGTGTGGGAACTTGAGAGGGGAGATGTGAAGAATGAATTTCAATATATCTTGTGTAAATTGACAAATAAAATAAAAATGAAATAACTGCATTATAGTGTGTTAAAACAAACACAAAGGGTTTACAGAGTGCTTTAATGCTTTAATGCTTTAATGCTAAATACTGCGGGTTCAAGTCAAGTTTTATTATTCATCTTTGTCGTATGCTATTCCCTTTTTAAAGAATAATTTGTTTATTTCTGAAAATTGTTTCTCTATTTTTGCAGTTTAAAAAAAAGGTAAAATGTCCTCT
The DNA here is from genome assembly GCA_949357725.1 of Hyperoplus immaculatus. NCBI lineage: Eukaryota > Metazoa > Chordata > Actinopteri > Uranoscopiformes > Ammodytidae > Hyperoplus > Hyperoplus immaculatus. The sequence continues at coordinate 29,031,832 of OX442363.1, forward strand.
CTTCGACACCAAATGATTAGTTTGAAGGTATTTTTGTTATCCCTATAGACATTAAATGTGCTACGAGGAACTTTTAAATATTTCTGAAACAGTCTCATTCTTCCTCTGATGATCATAATGTAACAGCAAACGAGACCATCAGTGCGAAGAATGCTATTTTCATATTGTTTTTCTTAATGCCTTTGTCATGGGTATATACCTCACCCAGGAACTACAGCTGGCGTGGTAAAAACACTACCGCTCTTGTCCAAAGGGGGGCGCTAGAATTAACAAAAAATGAAAGTTCCTCATCTGCTGTATGATGATTAATACTTTTCCAGTGTCTCTCTGTGTGTTTTAAGTTCTCTGTGTGTCCATTTCACTGATTGACAATGTGCATCTTAGTAAAAATAAAAAAAATCCCGATCCTGCTATTAGAATTACAAACAAACAAAACAAACAAATGAAAACAATGGAGGAGGAGGAGGAGGAGGAGGAGGAGGAGGAGGAGGAGGAGGAGGATATTTTAAAATGAGAATTTATATTTTGATGAAAAAAATGCATATTCCATATTTAAGATGAACTATTTTGAAAAAGGGTAATTACATTTTGTTTTCCTTCAGTTGATTGAGTATCAAATAAAGTACGTATGTGATGATAATGTGTTTTGATGCATCTTTGTGTGGTGATATAAGTAATTTATGTCTGTCTGTCTGCCTGTCTGTCTGCCTGCCTGCCTGCCTGCCTGCCTGTCTGTCTGCCTGCCTGCCTGCCTGCCTGCCTGCCTGTCTATCTATCTATCTATCTATCTATCTATCTATCTATCTATCTATCTATCTATCTATCTATCTATCTATCTATCTATCTATCTATCTATCTATCTATCTATCTATCTATCTGTCTGTCTATCTGTCTGTCTGTCTATCTGTCTGTCTGTCTGCCTGTCTGTCTGCCTGTCTCTCTCTCTCACTCTCTCTCTCTCTTATATTAGGCTAATTTAAAATAATTTGTAAATTGCGCCACAAAACAAAACAATAGTCTCCAGTCTAACCGGGTCACGTGAGCACGTCTATTGTGCCTGCGCGCTGGAACTACTGTTGCCTTCAGGTGCTCCTACCTACCTTTACACATGTTCTTTTTTGTTGTTGTTTTTTACAGTCTATGGGTCCTACTCCTTAAACTTTTAATCTTTAGAGGCTGAATTTCTAAGTCTTTTATCACACAATTTAATTATCTAGATCCACATATGATCACCTCTGGCAACATAATGATGGCGATGTTTTGAATGAATGTTAAAAAAAATCTATAGGCTATAATTAGATATTTTCAAACCACCATAGTCATATTTTTGTTTACCATTAATTGTTTGATTGTATCTCTGTGCTAAAAAAAAAATCAGTTGAAACACAAAACAGCGATAACTTGTCCATTGAGTTTGGACAGAGAGTTGCCCAATTTGCGACAGCACACGAAGGCAGCAGTGGTGAAGGCGCGCTCACGAAGAAATCTGTCACTTGCAGGATACGACAGTGGCAGCGGGTCGTTGAACGCACCACCAGGACACGGTCGAACAAGAAGATACGAGCCGTCCTGTGTATCCGTTATAACCATTTTACCGAAAAAACTTAAAAATACTTCCTTCGTCACACGTTGTTACACTTTAAAACCGGGTCGGAGTTTACTTTTTCTTTGAGATGCAGGGGTCAGAAAGCTAACGTTAGCTGGCAGAGCTAGCGTGCATCCTCCGCTGTGTGTGTTTGGAGGGGAGGGGAGAGTAGCGGACTCCTACGGTGCTTCTTTCAGCTGACTGTAGTGCGAGGAAAACTGGATTAAAACATGGAGAAGAGTAGCCGTCTGGTTGAACTGTACCACTATCTACAAGACCCACATCTTGTCGCCCGTTTCCAGCAATTTTGCGGGGTCCATGGGTCGTTTTCGGGAAGCACCAGCTCTACCACAAACAGCAGTAGTGGTAGCGGTGGCAACAAGGAAGCGGACCACACTCACCTCAACGGGGCTTGCCACCATCACTCGGCCGGGGAGAATGGAAGCGAAAACGCGAACGCTTTGGGGGCTGGGGAAGGGGAGAAAAATGTTCAAACGACAGGTAGGGACATTAGGAAAAGGATTATCGACTCAAATCACAGAGAAAATAGTGAAAATACACCACAAAACGGGTCTTTGGTGACGGCAGAGGCAGCAACCGCCAGTGGAGAAACCGTTGGTGTTGGTGGACCAGGGAGTCTGGGGACTAACGGTCGCAGCCAAGCCGAATTCGATGACTCTTTCCCGGGTAAAGAAGAAGCCAGCGAAGCCCCTGGAAGTAGCATCGTGAAACCCCTCCGAAAGAACTCTCTAACGGGCGATGCCGGCCAAGAATTCCGCATCGAAAGTTCATTTTTGTACTACATGTTCACCTTCGGAACCGAGTTGGGAAACGAACTTTTCTACATCACGTTTTTCCCCTTTATAATGTGGAACGTGGACGTATTTATAAGTCGCCGGCTGGTGATGGTGTGGGTGTGGGTCATGTATTTGGGCCAGTGTACCAAGGATGTTATCGGCTGGTCCCGGCCCGCTTCGCCACCGGTGGTTAAAGTGGAGATGTTTTACAACTCGGAGTACAGCATGCCGTCCACACACGCCATGTCGGGAACCGCCATCCCTTTCTCCCTCTTCATCATGACCTATGGCCGCTGGGAGGTAAGCCAACAGTAGCCTACATTAATAACACTGTCACTAGCCTACATCAATGGTTTTAGACTGGTGACTTATTGAGATAGATAGATAGATAGATAGATAGATAGATAGATAGATAGATAGATAGATAGATAGATAGATAGATAGATAGATAGATAGATAGATAGATAGATAGATAGATAGATAGATAGATATTGTTCAATAACTTTTGTTTTGTTTACATATCGCAATGTAAACCTCTGCCCCGATGGATGGATGAATAGATAGATAGATAGATAGATAGATAGATAGATAGATAGATAGATAGATAGATAGATAGATTTCACCACCAAGGTTGCTATAAAACTTTTTAATTTCCTTTTACTGACTCATTCACACACACAGACAAATCAAAATATCCACTATTCTGTCAATTGGGCCTAATCCATAAACCCTTTCTGACAACCCCAATCTCCCTCAAATACATATTTAAACCAGCCTGATTTTATCAATACGTCACACCAAGAATATCAGTCATAAACATTGTTATTACTTCGTGCAGTTACCTCTTAAATAAAATGCAATGTTATTTCTGAAGAGGCGCAGACAGAAAAGTGAAACAAGTTTTAGGTTAAGACAAATGTAAACATAAATGAATTATTATACATGAATAGAATAAATAGACTTAAAGGTGCAGTGTGTAATATGACATCATCAAGAAAGTTCTACAAAGTTCTAGAATGCAACGCTCCCTGGGTAACCCCATCCCTTTAGAATAATAACAGAAGCTACAGTGGCCTTCAAGGACAAGAACAATTATACATTTTAAACAGTGCACCTGATGACATGCCAACTATGACACTTTCAAGATGGCGGCACTAGGCCTTGGTCCAAAATATGCAGAAATATGGACATATATATGAGACCCTTTCTAAGGGAAAAAATAATAATTAAAAACATTTTTTTTCAGCTGTTATGCACTAAATTAAATGTACTTATGGATATTATAATTACTTTCTACAAAATCTGCTAGGAAATAAAACCCAAAATTCTACACACTGCAGGTTTAACAATAGAATAGACATAAACATACTTTTTTTTAGACGTGGCAAGGCAAGTGTATTTATATAGCACAATTCAGACACAAGGCCATCCAAAGTGCTTTACAGGGGCATGAAATACATCAAGATTAAAACACATAATACACATTAGAAAAGCGAATGAGAAAGAAGAGGGGATTAACCACTTTACACTTTGTCCTTGAGAGAAGGGAGAAGTGGTTCAACAGTTACTTCCTCCTCTAACTTCCACTGTATTTGCATTTTACAGGAAAACAAAAGTAAACTTTCCCCCTGAGAACTACAGACAGACAGACAGACAGACAGACAGACACACAGACACACACACACACACACACACACACTCTCACCGGCACGCACACACCTACAACTACTGACCTTTTGTCTCTGTGTAGACTGTGCAACACAAAACTGTCTGATATTTATCAATCAGGTGTCAAATGCAACCACACCTTTACCTGTGTGTGTGTGTGTGTGTGTGTGTGTGTGTGTGTGTGTGTGTGTGTGTGTGTGTGTTGTTCACCTTAAAGGACTTCACACCCCAATGTGTCGTTGTGTCTTTGTGCAATGACAATAGAAAATATTCTTATTGTCAGAAATAATACTGGGAGAGTAGGGCACCCCCCCCCCCCCCCCTCCCAAGGGCCTCGGCCAGCAGCGGACCCGGGTTGGATTCCAGCCCGCGGTCGTTCTCTGCATGTCACTCCCCTCTCTGCCCCATTTCAACTCTGTCTCTACACTATCAATAAAGCATCAAAAATGTCCAAAAAAATATATCTTAAAGAAAAAAAAATAATAATACTGGTAGAAATCTAAGAAAAGAATTGCTTTGAAACTGGTGTATCACAATATTTGGTCACTGGAAATAGTCAGAATAACACACATGACATTGCCCTTCGGAAGCTGCATCATTAACGTTTAATGTGAGGTTGGCACAGTGGATCCAGTGACACACATACACACACACACACACACACACACACACACAGACACACAGACACACACACACACACACACACACACACACACACACACACACACACACCACTGATCGATTCTGCGCTGCCGGTAATACAGTGAAATCAAGCTCTTTGTGACCACAACAACAAGACTAAACTGGACTTCAAGCAGTCTGACGATCCTGTGTGTGTGTGTGTGTGTGTGTGTGTGTGTGTGTGTGTGTGTGTGTGTGTGTGTGTGTGTGAGTGAGTGTGAGTGTGAGAGTGAGAGATCACATACTATAAAAACAGATTTGAGTTGGATAGAATTGGATGTCCACAGTCCACAAACAATTCCACAACAATTTTGATATTTCACTTTAATTGGTTCCAGTTTCTCAAATGCAAATATTCCTGCCACATGATTGACTGTTCATCACATTCTATCTAGTGGTTGGCAAGTAGCGATAAAGATATATCAGTGAGGGGGCGCCCTTAGCTCAGTTGGTAGGGCGCCCAACCGCCCCCACCCCCCCCCCATGGGCCTCGGCCAGCAGCGGACCCGGGTTCGATTCCAGCCCGCGGTCGTTCTCTGCATGTCACTCCCCTCTCTGCCCAATTTCAACTCTGTCTCTACACTAACAATAAAGCATAAAAATGCCAAAAAAATAAAAATCTTTGAAGTTGCATCAGTGCGCCCCGCTCCCCTGGTATATGGGTGGTTTGAGTATATCCTACTTTTTTTTTTTTAGATAATTTTTTTTTGTTGGCATTTTCAAGTTTTATTAGACAGTACAGAGTTAAAATGGAGAGAGAGAGAGAGGGGGGGATGACCTGCAGTAAAGATCCACGGGTCGGATTTGAACCCGCGACCACTGCAATGAAGGCCGGAGCCAATATGGTACGCGCTCTATCCACTATGCCACTACTTTTTATCGAACATCTTGTAATATTTCTATTGAGGAACATTTCACCAAAAAATAATCCTTACCTTTTTATTGCCCAGCCCTTCTTCAAGTACACTAGTTTCAACACTTTCTTAAAGACCTTCTTCACTGGTGGAAATACGAAGGTGTATTGAACTCTGAGATCTAGTATAAATGTGCCAATTTTCTAAGAAATCGGTTCATCCTAGCCTGAGAAAAGGCAGAAAGAGAGTTTTATGGTCTCACTGTTTTAGGATTAACAGGACAGCTGGGCCAAGGGAAGACTTTTTTTTTAAGATATTTTTTTGGAATTTTTATGCTTTATTGATAGTGTAGAGACAGAGTTGAAATGGGGCAGAGAGGGGAGTGACATGCAGAGAACGACCGCGGGCTGGAATCGAACCCGGGTCCGCTGCTGGCCGAGTTCTATGGAGGGACGCCCTACCAACTGAGCTAAGGCCGCCCCCCCCCTCACTGCTACATTTCATAAGAATTATCAACCATCTGAAATGTCCCGAATCATTTGAATAACAGACACATGCCCGCAGGACTTTTGCTATAACAAGGCGTGCTCTGTTGTTTCGTCCCATTCACAATAGAGGAACAAATCTCTATTGTGTGTGTGTCCAGTCTGTAAAAGGCCCAACATAAAGTCTGTGTAGTCCACTGCCATTGTCTCACTGTACACACACACACCGACACACACACACAGACACACACACACACACACACACACCGACGTGCACACACACACACACACACACACACGTACACACAGCTAGGAACGTGATCGACAAAACTACAGGATGTCCGTTTGTTATTTTTCATAGAACTGGGACAAAGACAGAGAAAGTTTGAATTTAAGATTTTTTTTGGCATTTTTTTAAGCTTTATTAGACAGTACAGAGTTGAAATGGGGAGACAGAGAGAGAGAGAGAGAGAGAGAGAGAGAGAGAGAGAGAGAGAGAGAGAGAGAGACAGAGAGAGAGAGAGGGGGGGCGATGACCTGCAGTAAAGGTCCACGGGTCGGACTCGAACCCGCGACCACTGCAACGAAGGCCGGAGCCGATATGGTACGCGCTCTATCCACTACGCCACCGGAGCGCCCCTTATGGCACATTTTTGGTTCCCAATTTATCATTTAGTCCATTGATCACAGAATATTTTTCAGCAATTATGTTTATTATTATTATTATTATTATTATTGTAAATGTAATGCACCTGTTGGAAGACCAAGAAGAAGAAGAAGTACTATAGAATAAATAACTAAATACATCTTCACCTCATCACTTGATATTGTAGGAAAGACTTGAGGCAGTGGTGGACGATGCCATCTTTAGTAACTACAGCTTCTTGTCCTTAAAAGCCACCGTAGCTTCTGTAAAATTCTCCTAAACGGGAGGCATTAGCAAGGGAGCGTTGACATCTAGAATATCACCACTAGATGTCTCCAAAATACTCATTTATTACACACTTAACCTTTAAATTAGTCATTGTATCACAACTGCAGCCAACATACAAATTCTAACCATATTGAGTAAGTTAAATTCTATCTGGTGGAATGAAGGCATTGCTCAAAGGGACTGATCTTGCAACCACTTCTTGTGAAGCAGATACTGTTTAAAGGTCTACTTCACCGGTGGAAATATGAAGGTGCATTGAACTCTGAGATCCTATGTAGTATAAATGTGCAAACATTTTTTAAATCAGTTCATCCTAGCCTGAGAAAAGGCAGAAAGAGTGTTTTATGGTCTCACTGTCTAACCCTACATTTTACTAGTGTCACACACACACACACACACACACACACACACACACACACACACACACACACACACACACACACACACACACACTTAGGAGGGTTAACAACAGTGTCCAAAAAGCCCTTGTAAAATCACTACTTGGGTGGGAATAAAAATCTCAGAGTTTTGGAGAGAGAAATGCGTGGGATCGCTGTAGTGTGTGGTTTTGAATCAGAGCCAGGGCGCGAGCAAAGGGAGGGATTGATTTACGACTCTCTGCCTCCTTCCCTGTCTGCCAGAGGGGAGGAGATAAGAGCAACGACCCACGACCTTCGAGTGTGGGGCGCAGAGATAAGACTGATTTAGTGTCTGTAGCTCTGTCGTGACTGTCCGTAGTTAAAGCAGGTCTATCTAAACTTGTCAGTCTGAATTTGAAGAACTTCAGTTATGTATATACAGCTTTTGAGTCCAAGAGGAATTCCCGAAGGAGATGATAAAGTATTAGCCTGGCTCCGCCCGCCTACCTACTTCCGCTCAATTTTCATTTCCCTTCAGTAGTCAGTCTGGGTCTGCTGCGGTATATTTGCGGGCTTTCTCAGGAAAGATTTTTGCATGACCAATCAGCGAACAGAGGGAGTGGCTGAGAACAATGACGTTGAGGTCGTGCGCCACTCTGTACTATCTAATAAAGCTTGAAAATGCCATATGATAATCTTTAAAATAAAATAAAAAATGTGGCTGTTTCTTCCAGCACTGTGCTGAACAGACAATGGTGTTGAAAAGTTTCTTTAAAGTCATTTTTTTCTTGTGTTGACATTTGTAGCTTAAAATGTTTGACGTTGCAGTTTCCAGTGACTGAATTATCATATAACAGTGATTATGAGTATTTGTTTGGGTATTGTTATGCTTTATTGATAGTGTAGAGACAGAGTTGAAATGGGGCAGAGACATGCAGAGAACGACCGCGGGCTGGAATCGAACCCGGGTCCGCTGCTGGCCGAGGCCCATGGGGGGAGACGCCCTACCAACTGAGCTAAGGGCGCCTCCATGAGTCTTTTTCTGTTCTATTATCAACATTCAACACGTGAAAAATTATTTTGACTTTGGTTTGTGTGCCGCCGCAAAACCTGACGAGCTTACCTCTTGTGAGTGTTGGCAAGGGAACTCAGCACACACTTTGAGCTGTGTGGTTAGTCTCTCTCTCTCTCTCTCTCTCTCCCTCTCTCTCTCTCTCTCTCTCTCCCTCTTTGTGTGTCTCTCTCTCTCTTTCTCCCTCTCTCTCTCTCTCTCTTTCTCCCTCTCTCTCCCTCTCTCTCTCTCTCTCTCTCTCTCTCTCCCTCTTTGTGTGTCTCTCTCTCTCTCTTTCTCCCTCTCTCTCCCTCTCTCTCTCTCTCTCTCTCTTACTCTCTCTCCCTCTCTCTCTCTCTCTCTCTCTTACTCTCTCTCTCTCTCTCTCTCTCTCTCTCACTCTCTCTCAACAATTTTTGACCTTTAGAATGAGGACATTTTGTCCAGTTCTCACCTTGGGACAGGCCTTTAAAGGGCTGTTTGAGGGTTAACACTAGGTTTTAAGGACAGGCCTTTAAAGGGCTGTTTGAGGGTTAACACTTGGTTTTAAGGTTCAGGTATGAATTAGGTTTATGTTAGTGTAAGGGTTGGGGTTAGGCATTTAGTTTGGATGGTTAGGGTAAGGGGCTAGGGAATGCATTATGTCAATGTATGTCCTCACAAGTATAGCTGTTCAAAAGTGTACTGTGTGTGTGGGTTAGGGTGTGTGTACAGTAAATGTTTCGACATGTGGGAGCACAGGGCAAACCCTCTACACCGAGGCCAACAGTCAGTGTGTGCCAAGAACCACAAGCCAC
>OX442363.1:29041242-29071721 GCA_949357725.1 Hyperoplus immaculatus
ATTACCAGTTTTATTATGACTGCTCTGAAAATGTGTAAAAACATTTGTCTGTTATTATGAATGGAAACAGAGAGGAGCATATTTTCTAGAATGAATCTCTCGTGAAGTCAAACTCTTCTGTTTATCTGTTTATTGATGATTCAGTCTGTCTCATCACAATGTGTGTGTGTGTGTGTGTATGTTTGTGTGTGTGTGTTTGTGTGTGTGTATTCATTATAACAAGGTGTAAACTACAAAAAATAAATACAAATTCAAATCACCATAAAGAGTTATTGAAAATCTTTAATGTCTCTGAGTCACACACTGAATTAATCACTGCAATCAGGATAAATTGTAGTACAATTACTACAATATCATAATAATGGAATCTCAAAATGTTAATATTATCGATAAATAAATAAAACAATGAAAATAAAAGGGAAATCTTTGAATCATAAAAAACACTACATTCAAATGTTTCTCTCTTTTCTATTTAATAATAATAATAATCATCATCATCATAATAATAATAATAATAATAATAATAATAATACATTTTATTAAAGGCTCCTGGGAGACTGTGAAAGTCAGAGGTTGCTCTAAAATCAGTAAACACTCGGTTGGATTTGTCCATCGTTTGAGATTTATCAATCAGTGTGAATCAGTGTCTTCGCGATTGGTTGCCATGTTGTTTATGCGGCCGCGATTTAAACCTCAAATTCGACTCGCTCTTCATCGATTCCCTCTTACCGCGTGTGTGTGTGTGTGTGTGTATAGATTTATCACAACAAGGTGTAAACTGCAAAAAATAAAAAATAATTCAAATCAGCATAAAGAGTTATTAAAAATCTTTAATGTCTCTGGTGGAGGAACTCTCAAGTCACACACAGAATGAACAATAATGGACACTTCTTAAAATCTTAATATTTATAATAATCAAATTACAAATTATTATTCTAGGGTCGATATTCAAAAAATGTCTAGCCTGGCACCACCCGCCTACCTACTTCCGCTCAATTTTCATTTCCCTTCAGTAGTCAGTCTGGTTTATTAGTGGGTTTTCTCCTGTAGATTTTCTGCCGGTCCAATCAGCGAACAGAGGGAGTGGCTCATAACAATGACGTTGAGTTTCAGTTGTAGTCAGAAGCATAACATGCATAACATACGTCACGACCAAACGTTATGCGATTGGTTGGCAGATCCAGAGTGGCACTGGGCAGATCCAATAGTTTTAAACTTCAACAGACACCCGCCTCCAAGTGAGTTAACGTTTGTCAATTGAGCGATTCCAGACCTTCTGTACAAATGAAATGAAGTACGATGGTCTGGTAGGACCAGGCTAAATGAAGTACGATGGTCTGGTAGGACCAGGCTAAATGAAGTACGATGGTCTGGTAGGACCAGGCTAAATGAAGTACGATGGTCTGGTAGGACCAGGCTAAATGAAGTACGATGGTCTGGTAGGACCAGGCTAAATGAAGTACGATGGTCTGGTAGGACCAGGGTATAATTTTTCTACATTATTGCCCAGTTAATATATTACGAGTTTTATTAAAAGTTTTCTGTATCATTGTTGCAATTTCAGCTCTTCATTTTCCTGTCTTTCTGGTAGCCATGTTGTTTATGCGGTCTCGATTTAAACCTCAAATTGGACTCGCTCTTCATAGATTCTCTTTTCCCTTTCGTCAACTCCTCCCCTCCTTGTTTCCACAGCAACAACTGAGCGTCCTCCCCCCCTGTAAACAAAGCCCCCCCTCCCTCCGAATCCCACTCAAAACACCTCACCGTCGAACTGTGTCCGCCTTGCAAGCTACTCAACAAACTCAACCCTTTGCTTCCACACTCCATTAGGTAAATATCCCCCTCGTTGCTTCCACCTACCACCAAAAGCCTCTGTGATTCGTCGAGCCATGCCCCGCCCACTAAGTAATCCACGCCCCCTTTTTTTTCACCCAGCACGGACACACTGCGGGCGTCTCGAGTGCTGTAAACGGTTAATGGTTCGTCCGTTTCGAGCTGGCCAATGTCCCACAGATGCAGGCCTTCGTCGTGGCTGAGACAGAGCAGCTGTGTGTATTGAGGTCCACACCAGCAAACAGAGGCCGCGGTTGAGTCGCTGTTGCAGGTGGCCAGCAGGGCGTCGTCCTCGGAGCCCAGCTGAAGGTCAAACACGTTCACGAGGCCGTCGGTGGAGCTAGTGGCCACACGCTCCCGGTCTACGGGGTGGAAACACACCTGTGGAGAGAGGAGGAAAATACTATTAAAGACCTACTTCACCGGTGGGAATATGAAGGTGTATTGAACTCTGAGATCCTATGTAATATAAATGTGCAAAGATTTTAGATATCGGATCATCCTAGCCTGAGAAAAGGCAGAAAGAGTGTTTTATGGTCTCACTGTCTAAACCCTACATTTTACCATGTGTGACATCACACATGGTAAAATGTAGGGTTAGGATCAACAGGACAGCTGGGCCAAGGGAAGACTGAGGGAAGACTGAGGGAAGAAAAACCTCATTCATTATATTATAATAGTGATTTTATAATGATAGAACGCTGGTTCCGTATGGGTGAAGTATTAAATACATTTAAAACAGAATGGTACCTGTGTGATGTCATCACTGTGGGACTCAGAGTAGACCCCCAGTAGCTCCGCCCCCGGCCGGCGGACGTCCCAGAAGACCAGGAAGCTGTCCTCTGCGTTCACCTGCTCTGTGCCCGCGCATAGCAACGCGTCGCTAACGCTCAGGTCGAAACTACAGTAGCTGTGACACGCATCACTCTTAAACACCTAAAGACAGACAGACAGACAGAGAGAGAGAGACAGACAGACAGACAGACAGACAGACAGAGAGAGAGACAGACAGACAGACAGACAGACAGACAGACAGACAGACAGACAGACAGACAGACAGACAGACAGATAGACAGAGAGAGACAGACAGACAGACAGACAGAGAGAGACAGACAGACAGACAGACAGACAGAGAGAGACAGACAGACAGACAGACAGACAGACAGACAGACAGACAGACAGAGAGACAGACAGACAGACAGACAGACAGACAGACAGACAGACAGACAGACAGACAGACAGACAGACAGAGAGAGAGAGGCTGGGTTAGGGAACATTTATTGAATTTCTATTATACTCTTACATTTTAATTAAAGGCCTACTTCACTGGTGGAAATATGAAGGTGTATTGAACTCTGAGATCCTATGTAGTATAAATGTAAATGTGCAAACATTTTAGAAATCGGTTCATCCTAGCCTGAGAAAAGGCAGAAAGAGTGTTTTATGGTCTCACTGTCTAACCCTACATTTTACCATGCGTGACATCACACATGGTAAAATGTAGGGTTAGGATTAACAGGACAGCTGGGCCAAGGGAAGACTGAGGGAAGAAAAAACCTCATTCATTATATTATAATAGTGATTTTATAATGATAGAACTCCGGTTCCGTATGGGTGAAGTATTCCTTTAACAACAAGTTCAACTCCAGCTTGGTGGTTCTATAAAACAGACCCACCTGTACTGCCTGTGTCCCTGGCTGGCGTAGGTCCCATCCTCTCTCTCTCTCTCTCTCTCACACACACACACACACACACACACACACACACACACACACACACACACACACACACACACACACACACACCTGCACTGCTTGTGTCCCAGGCTGGCGTAGGTCCCACCCTCTCACCGTCCCGTCGTTAGAACCAGAGTACAGCAGGTCGGCTGACGTGTGTGTAAACGTGAGACCGCACACAGGCTTAGTGTGTCCGCGGTATTCTCCCACAATGCAAAGCGTTTCCTTGCTGTGTAGACGGAGGGCGAGGTCGGAGCAGGAGACAGCCAATAGGGAGCCTCGGTTTGGCTGAAGCGCGACGTCTAAAAGGTAGGTGGGATCTTTAGGGACGGACCGGCGCGCGATAGATAGACCCTTTAACTTCTGGTCTAAAGAATCCATTATATAGAGGCAGGAGGGGAATAAACTGGAGAGAGAGAGAGAGAGAGAGAGAGAGAGAGAGAGAGAGAGAGAGAGAGAGAGAGAGAGAGAGAGAGAGAGAGAGAAAATAGTAACTTTAAAAAAATATATGTATTAAGCAAATCAAGGAAAATGAAAAAAGCATATATGATCCCTCCATAAAGCACTTTGAATGGCCTTGTGTCTGAAATGTACTGTACAAATAAACTTGCCTTGCCTATAAAAATGTTGCACATAAATAAAGTGATAGAAGTATATTATTACATACTCGGCTCCAGTTATTACATTGTTAAATTATGTTTTTAAACCAGGCCAATTCTGTAACAACCAGTCAATAAAGTAATTAATTATTTATTACATTATGGGCAAATAGTTATGTTTTTTTTTGGTCCACATATTGAATTCCGTTATTGGCCGATTATGACATTAATATTGACCGCTACAGTTTCAAAAAATGGAATACAACTTAGGCATATCTTCTCATGTTTTAAGAATCATAAGAAACCACTTTACAATTCGGCGCCTTTCACTCATTATAACAATATAGTAAAAAAGTTAAAATTTCGCTTGACATTGCCAGTCTTTCGCCACTTCAACTTAAACAAAATTTGAATAATTTATTAGAAAAACGTGTGTGTGAGTTGATCAAACATATGCCGAATTCTGTGCCACTACATAACGAATGGAAACTGCTTTCAATCGTATCAATATGTTGATTTTGACCATTTAAGAATGAAAACAAAACAATATATACTTGTTTTTAAATGAAGACTGGTATTGGCTTCGTCTATTTTAATAGATTCGAGGCGAAATCAGGTCAAAATCACCGTTTTACTCACTCATAGCGCACGGACAGTTATCAGACGTTATTAATGTGTTATAATGTGGTTATTTAAAACTTACCTTTTAGCTAGAAATGTCCACAAATTAAAACAAACAAACAAACCAAAGAAAATCAACCGCAAAAGTTGTCACTATTCAGTCGCCATTTTGGTTTGAGCACACATTGCACTGTGTCGATATTATAAATTATTTTCAACATTAACTTTAATAGAAAAGCTCATTAAAAGCAGACACCGATAATTTGATCACACACGCATGGAGGAAATGGCCCATGTGTGTCACTGTATTTACAGCCGGGTCGGAACTATCTGTTAACACATTGGGTTCCGCTTCCTTTCAAATACGATAAGTAGCTAATGTTTCGCAAATTAAAGTCAAAATACGACTAAAACAAAACCTGTCTTTTCAGTCAACCTATTACTGGTTTAACTGCACCACCGGAGATTATTAATACAACACAGATATGTAGTATATTCTAAATAGTTTCATTATGGTGTAAATCGTACTTTGTCCAGCAGGCAGCAGCAGCAGCTCACACGAGGCTTTAAAATAGTTTGGACTGAAGTTTTTCCCTGTTTGACTTGAAATCAATCTATCTATCTATCTATCTATCTATCTATCTATCTATCTATCTATCTATCTATCTATCTATCTATCTATCTATCTATCTATCTATCTATCTATCTATCTATCTATCTATCTATCTATCTATCTATCCATCCATCCATCCATCCATCCATCCATCCATCATCCATCCATCCATCCATCCATCCATCCATCCATCCATCCATCCATCCATCCATCTATCTATCTATCTATCTATCTATCTATCTATCTATCTATCTATCTATCTATCTATCTATCCATCCATCCATCCATCCATCCATCAATCAATACATTTATTTTCACTTGAAAGACATTGAGGTTTCCCCTCATTTACAGTGATGTCGAGCTTACACAATAAACACAATTACAAGGATAACATGTACAGTAAGGAACAGAAAAAACAGAAATGAAACAGGGTAAACATTAAAGCTGCAGTGTGTACAATTTTGGGTTTTATTTCCTAGCAGATTTTGTAGAAAGTAATTATAATATCCATAAGTACATTTAATTTAGTGCATAATAGCTGACATTTTTTTTTTCATTATTATTTTTTTCCTTAGAAAGGGTCTCATATATGTCCATATTTCTGCATATTTTGGACCAAGGCCTAGTGCTGCCATCTTGAAAGTGTCATAGTTGGAATGTCATCAGGTGCATTGTTTAAAATGTAGAATTGTTCTTGTCCTTGACGGCCACTGTAGCTTCTGTTATTATTCTAAAGGGTTGGGGTTACCCAGGGAGCGTTGCATTCTAGAACTTTGTAGAACTTTCTTGATGATGTCATATTACACACTGCACCTTTAATGTCCAGTAAAGCAGCTGCAGTCTCTATCCTATGCTGAAGTTTTGGCAGAAAGACACGCACGCACACGCACACACACACACACACACACACACACACACACACACACACACACACGTTGCTGCTGTGTCTTATTAGATTTGAGAAGTTTGAAGGGTGTGTTCACTTTTGAAATTAAATCAAGTTGTTTGAACTTCAACTTGTTTGTCCAGCTGGTGGAGTGGACAAAATAACAAGAACACTATACACAAACATCTGAAGCTGTTTCACACACACACACACACACAAAAATAACACAAACTAACTCTCTCCCTCTCTCTCTCTCACACACACACACACACACACAAAATAACACAAACATCTGGAGCTGCTTCATGTCCGCATGACGTCTGAAATAATTCTATTATACATCTTGCAGCTGCAGTTTGGTCACAGATGGTTTCAGTTCCTCCCATTGAGCCTTAAAGGAGCAGTGAGTAGAATTTATTGATGTCAAAATACATAGTATGAGTAGGACATTAGTAGGGCTTTCAGTATGAGTAGGACGTTAGTAGGGCTTTTAGTATGAGTAGGACATTAGTAGGGCTTTTAGTATGAGTAGGACATTAGTAGGGCTTTTAGTATGAGTAGGACATTAGTAGGGCTTTCAGTATGAGTAGGACGTTAGTAGGGCTTTCAGTATGAGTAGGACGTTAGTAGGGCTTTTAGTATGAGTAGGACGTTAGTAGGGCTTTCAGTATGAGTAGGACGTTAGTAGGGCTTTTAGTATGAGTAGGGCGCTAGTAGGGCTTTTAGTATGAGTAGGACGCTAGTAGGGCTTTTAGTGTGAGTAGGACATTAGTATGAGTAGGACGTTAGTAGGGCTTTCAGTATGAGTAGGACATTAGTATGAGTAGGACGTTAGTAGGGCTTTCAGTATGAGTAGGGCGCTAGTAGGGCTTTCAGTATGAGTAGGACATTAGTATGAGTAGGACGTTAGTAGGGCTTTAGTATGAGTAGGACGTTAGTAGGGCTTTCCGTATGAGTAGGACGTTAGTAGGGCTTTCAGTATGAGTAGGACGCTAGTAGGGCTTTTAGTATGAGTAGGACGTTAGTAGGGCTTTAGTATGAGTAGGACGTTAGTAGGGCTTTCCGTATGAGTAGGACGTTAGTAGGGCTTTTAGTATGAGTAGGACGTTAGTAGGGCTTTTAGTATGAGTAGGGCGCTAGTAGGGCTTTTAGTATGAGTAGGGCGTTAGTAGGGCTTTTAGTATGAGTAGGACGTTAGTAGGGCTTTCAGTATGAGTAGGACGTTAGTAGGGCTTTTAGTATGAGTAGGACGTTAGTAGGGCTTTTAGTATGAGTAGGACGCTAGTAGGGCTTTTCTAAACTAAGTCATCTATGTAACAAAACAACAACAGGTCCTCCATTTTATTTCATCATGTTTTATTTCAGATAATTTCACACAAACAATCAGACAGAAACAGATTCTCAAATTGAATCAAATCAACAATAAAATCTGCAGATATATTTAATTTATCCATAATATATAAAACAAACAAACAAAAAAATACCATGAAACTGCAAAATAATAAAATGGTCCTTTTATGTCCACGTGTGTCACATCCAGACACGACTGAACGACTTAAAACGATTGAAGACGGATGAAAATATGAAAAAAATGTATTGAAAAAATCTCATGTATTTAAAAAAAATTCTGGTTTTAATAAAAGGTCACAGATCAGTGGGTAGATTTGTAACTGAATGTAAATGGGGAAAAGAAAAGTTGAAAAACGAATTACTGTACATTTAATTTGACATAAAGAGAATTTTAGTGAAGCAGAAATGAACAAGCAGCAGCGTAGCGACAAAACGTTTCGTGACGTATCTACAAAGTGCAAAAAAGACGAGAGAGAAATGAAATAATTTTTTTACATAAATCACATAAAATCTTCAATTTCCTGAACAGTAAAAAGGCACTGAAGCTAACAGGCTACGAGCTACACAGTTCAACACTTTACATTTGGTCAAAGAAGTGAAAAAGATTTTTATAGAAAGAGTCTCTGAGATCAAGGATTTTTTTTTTTTTTTTCAAAGAATTTAAAATAAAGACAATAGCCGTGCACATTCTCAAAGGCTTCCTGTGTACAGTTTTTTGAATAAATAATCATTTATGAATTTTCTGAGAAATGTTTTTGATTTTGGTCATTTTGGTCATGAGTTTAGATGATTTTTGGGCGTAAAAAAGGTACAAAAAAAATTATTTATTTCGTTTTTTATGACAAATTTTGAGTTTTTTTTCCTGCCATCCTATAGAGTTCCATGATATTGGTTCATCATGAGACTAAATGTTTCAGTGACAGAGCATAGAGAGAAAAAAAAAACACCTCAAAATGTCAAAATAAACTGAAAAAATTAATAAAATAAAAATCAATTTAAATTTTTTTTTGTCATTATGACACATTTCGAGGAGGTTTTCTTTGTTCAGACCACTATCACCAAAAACATCCTCATCCTTCATAGATGGTTCGCCCCTTTCAACCCAGAACATCTCAGGACAGTGGGGCAGCCTTATAATAAAATCATTTTGCTGAATTCTATCGGATGCAAAAATTTGGGAATTTTAACAAAAAAAATTGTGATACAAATGTATTAATTTATTTATTAATTTATCCCCATAGAAAATGGGGAAGAAATTTGAACGTTAGAAGTTTTCACAAAACACAGAATTTGTTATTAAAACAAACAAAATTCAAGACAAAAAATTCAGATTTTGACAAATAGAATTCTGTATTTTTAACCGTTTTTCAACACATTTGGTGATTCTACCAAATTAAAAGTAGTTTTTTTTTTTAGTAACACAAGTTTAGTAATTTCACTAAATGGCTACGCAGGCTCAACACTTTCCTTTTGGTCAAAGTGAAAAATATGTTTTACAGTTAATCAGAACGAATAACAAAATTTGAAATCATCTTAAGGTTTTGGATAAAAAATATGTAGGAAAAAAAAAATACATATTTTGAATCCAACCCTCAAAATGACCGTGTGTGTGTGTGTGTGTGTGTGTGTGTGTGTGTGTGTGCGCGTGTGTGTGTGTGTGTCATGTTAGGATGAACAGAAAGTTGTTTTGTTGGTGAATAACAATAAAAGAAAAACACAATCAAAATTAAATTCGACCATAAACACAAGTATGTCGGTGCACAACGCAGGCAAACGGCACTAGTGGAGAAAACAATCAACAACTCAATCAGAAATCCCCCAAAAATATAATAATTCTGAGTGATTTATAAATGAAAAACAGAATAATATGTGCCATTTACTCAACACAGCTTCTGGAAAACATTACATTTCTTTTGCTGGTTTGAGTATTTTACAGTTTTCACCAAATAAATCAAGTTTTTTTTCCCAAAGACAGTTGAATAAAATGGATATTTTCGACAAATTAAGCAGCAGAAAAACTAAAACGAATCCATCTGAATGCAAGTATAGTGATTTTCTTTCTCCTAAACCTTGTATTTTTAATTTCAAATTTCACTCGATCCTAAAGCTACAGTGCGTAACTTTTACATATGAACGTCCATTACATTCAAGCCATCGCCTAACAAGTTGACACAAAGTTGATTAAGCCAAACAGCTCCAAAAAAACACTCTCTTCTGTATTTCTCAGATATGGCAGAAGTTACGCAATATAGCTTTAAACAATACGAACCAGATGAACATTTGGGATTTAGAATTTCACCCTTTTTCAGCTCGGCTTGTGGGGGGGAAACGCAGTGCATTCTGGGAACAGTGCATTAATAATAAACAAACAGTACCGTAAACAACAACAACAACTTAAACAACCACAAGAACATACAATCAGCTGGTAGCACTCGGTTGAATCTGATGCACAAGGTGGAATGGATGGGTCTGGCTTTCTGTCCAGATGTTCAGTGGTTAATGCCTCGAGTGTGTGTGTGTGTGTGTGTGTGTGTGTGAGTGTGAGAGAGAGAGTGCGTGTGTGTGTGTGTGTCTGTGTGAGTGTGTGTGTGGCGTCATGCATTATTTCCACATCTGGCCCGTGTGTGTGTGTGTGTGTGTGTGTGTGTGTGTGTGTGTGTGGCGTCATGCATTATTTCCACATCTGGCCCGTGTGTGTGTGTGTGTGTGTGTGTGTGTGTGTGTGTGTGTGAGTGAGTGCATTATTTCCACATCTGGCTCGTCTGCCCTTTAGCTCACAGCTGATTCGAACAGCTGGTGTGCATGAAAGAAATGTACTTAATTTATCAAATGAAATATTTGATATTTTACCACAGCACTTTACACTGATTTATAATTTAATTTAAACAATTCAGAAAAACTAAAAAAAATGTCTTCCTGTTGCAACCACCAAAATAAATCACTTCTATGAACAAGTTTTATCCAATTTTTTTGTGAGGAATTTAGTCGTTTGCTCAATCTCTATCACTGAGAAAGTTATAATTCAATTTATATATTTTCAAATATGAAATAATAAAGAGTATAAGCATCATAAGCCAGAGCTTCAGCCTACTGAGTTGAGTTGAGAAGCATATGGTCAGATTGTTGCTGAAAGAAGTCAGTCTGGAATAAAAACATCAAACTTCAATCTTTAGTGACATTAAAACTAAAACAGTGTAGTTTTAATTAATTTACTGATGTCATGAGGTGAGCTGGAACATTTTGGCTACAATATAAGACTGCCGTGTGTTCTAACAATATAAAAAAAACGCTCTTTTTGGTCCAGAAAAAGGTTTCAGGAATGAATTGAAATATTTTGAACATCACACATTTCTTTCTTTTCTTTTTTATATATATTTCGACTTCAGTCTAATATTTCCGGCCGTGCTACTCCGCCTGCTTTACCTTAAACCAGAGAAATGTCTTTATCTATTTATATATACATACAGTACATACAGCTCTGGAAAAAATGAAGAGACCACTCCAAATGTTCAGTACCTCTCGTTTTACTATTTATAGGCATATGTTTGAGTAGAATGAACATGTTGGTTTTATTCTAGAAACTACTGACAACATTTCTACCAAATTCCCCCCCAAAAAATATTGTCATTTCGAGCATTTCCATGAAGTCATGTAGAGATGAAAATGAAGGAAAATCTCGACTGGTTTCTTAATTTTTTCCCAGAGCTGTATATATATTTTTGCCTGAGCTGAATTATGTTCCTCTCTCTCCTCCCATTGAGAGCAACTCTAATAGGAAGTCAGTTTACAGTGTTAAGAAAAATCTAAAAAATTTAAAATAAAAATGCTGATCCAAGCAGGTCAGATTCCTGTCCGCGTGACAACAGTATCAATAAAAAATAAAAATAAAAATCCATTAAAAATCATTTTCTGTACATTTCTCCCAACATAAACCCTGCGTTCCATATCGCATACTCTTTCTTTTTTCTATTCTACATACTACATCTGACCACAAAAATTATCTAGTTAGGATGCAGTAGGCATACAATTGGGACATACTTTTACTTATTGATTTCCTCTTGCTTTTATATCTGTCGCATCCCCGTTTGTTTTCATATGGAGGCTCCGTCGATGTGACGTCACTTCACGTGCGCACTGGATTATGGGTCAGAATCGCCCAAATAGCATGCTGTTTTCAAAACTCAAAATCTCGGCCAGATGTAGTAGACATCCAGGAATTTCTAACCATCCTTAATCTGGCCACAAAGATCGGGACATCCTAAATCATTTTTCTACCATACTAAATAGTAGAAAGTATGGGGAATGGAACGCAGGGTTAGTTTCCTCCCTTCCTTAGTGGTCGCACAGTATGTGCCCAGTGTGGGTCTTTGCTTCCTCTCAGGAAACGAAAACGATCCCAGAGAAACTAGACGATCACTATCCCTTAGTCTGATTAAAGACAGAAATAGTCGAAAACAGAGCAGTAGGGCTGGACCAGGTAATTCAAATATTCTACTTTTATCTGGTTAGTATTAGAAGCTCGCAGCAGAGTGGAAAAAGCCCTTTAAGGAACCAATACAAAATGTGCTTTTATCAGACGCTGTTGAAACGGTCTGATTTCAGTCAGAGTGGTGATAAAAACACAGGAATCTCCATCAATATAAACGATGATAAGAAAGTAGAAAATCAGAAGAGCGATCTTATTGCCTTGAGAGGAA
Organism: Hyperoplus immaculatus; assembly: GCA_949357725.1. NCBI lineage: Eukaryota > Metazoa > Chordata > Actinopteri > Uranoscopiformes > Ammodytidae > Hyperoplus > Hyperoplus immaculatus. The sequence goes on from OX442363.1 coordinate 29,053,578, forward strand.
GATCACATATTACTATTAAGATACTCACTAGGTAGTTTCTTAGTAGCGAGTGAGTGGCGTTTTTCAGTCTTCCAGAGGCCACTGTGTGATAGGTAGAACTGGTAGAAGAAGAGGATGGTTTGGAGCAGGAAGATTTTCGAGACCTTTAAAAAAATCTTTGAAAAAAACCTTTGAAAAGTTGCTACTAGTTCCTCCTTTTGAACCCAAACTTAAAAAAAAATAATTAAAACGTGTCGGCATACAAATCAGTGTCCGGGTTTTAATTCAGTTTAGTGCCCAAAACAAGGGTCCTAGACGGTAAAAAAAAAAAACAGCATTTTAAAGGTTCAGTGAGTGAGTGAGTGAGTGAGTGAGTGCACGATCCAATCAGGAAAGGCCTAAGTAGCTAAAAAGCTGCGGCACTAAGAATAGCACACAGAAACCGACCGTGCCGTAGACAATGTATCGATAGGGCAGCTCCACTTCCATGTGCTGCCTTGCTTTCCTAACGTCATCGCAAGGAATCCCAAATACTCTACACACTAGCGGGATGGTAACAGCTTTCATTAGCGCCCGCGTAGCCACTAACACTATAACGCCAATGATAAAACGTAGCACGGCAGCTAACACCAAGCTAGCCGTGAGTGTGGGCATAGTGAGTGGGAGTTGGTCGCTAGTGGGGTCCGGTAGTATGTCTAGCATGTAGTTGACGTGGGAAGCTAATGCTACGCCCGCGCCGGTACCCAGGATTTGAGCGGTGTCTCCCCGGGATGTGCTCCACGTGTCCAGGGTGAAAGAGAAGAGACCGAGGCCCAGGTGGAGGGCGATGATTAGCACGGGAGCGTAGCCACACGAGAGGTTGAAGCCGTCGATGTGGTCGAGGCAAGGCAGGAAGACGAGGAGGATAAGAACGCTGTAGAGAACGCCCACTATCACATCCTGGAAGACAGAGAGAGAGAGAGACTACGTTACCCACAATGCATCCTGAAAGAGAGAGCGGGGGGAGGGAGGGAGAGAGAGAGAGAGAGAGAGAGAGAGAGAGAGAGAGAGAGAGAGAGAGGCAGGCAGGAAGACAAGGAGGATAAGAACGCTGTAGAGAACGCCCACTATCACATCCTGGAAGACAGAGAGAGGGAGGGAGGGAGAGAGAGAGGGAGAGAGAGAGAGAGAGAGGGGGGGGGGTGATTGTTAGTGTTACCCATAATGCATCCTGCAGGAGACAGAGAGTCACATAGATATAAACAGGGGGAGTGAGAGAGAAAGAGAGAGAGAGAGAGAGAGAGGTGGGTTAATGTTAGTGTGTTTTATAAGACTACGATACCCACAATGCATCCTGCAGGAGAGAGAGAGATTTGAAACATTTGTAAAACTTTTTCAACACAGTTAACCACAATAGTCATGCCAATAAAGTTTTTAAATTGAATTGAGAGGGAGGGAGGGAGGGAGGAAGGGAGGGAAGGAGGAAGGGAGGGAGGGTGGAAGGGAGGAAGGGAGGGAGGGAGGGAGCGTAGGGGGAGTGAGGGAGGAAGGGAGGGAGGGAGGGAGCGATAGGGGGTTGATGTTAGTGTTTTTATATGACTGTTTAATTAATTTATACTGTATGTGCAATCAGTACTTTTAACTTTGATATCATGTTAAATATTATGAAGGAGATATTGTGTTTTTTTTTAGATATTTTCTTGAGAGAGAGCGAGGCAGACAGACAGACAGACAGACAGACAGACAGACAGACAGACAGACAGAGAGCGAGAAAGACATACAGAGAGAGAGAGAGAGAGCGAGAAAGAGAGAGAGAGAGAGAGCGAGAAAGACATACAGACAGAGAGACAGACAGAGAGAGAGAGAGAGACAGACAGACAGACAGACAGACAGACGTGCAGTAAAGGGCCCAAGCTGGATTCAAACCCAGGTCTGCTGCAACCAAGGACTTTAGTAGATTGTATAAACGGTGTGAACAAAGTTCTATGTTATCTTCTCTGATCTTATCTCGACCTTATTACCCAGAATGCATTAGTGAGAGGTCAGATAAAGGTAGATTAAAGGCGCAGTGTGTAGAATGTATCGGATAATTTTCACAGCAGACTTGGTAGAATGCAATGTGTGTGCTTCCACCATAGATTGTATATGGGACGACTGTGGCTCAGGTGGTAGAGCAGGTCGGCCGAAGATCAAAGGGTTGGAGGTTTGATTCCCGCCCTGCCACCTGTGTCATAGTTGTTGTGTCCTTGGGCAAGACACTTCACCCACCTTGCCTCGTGTGAATGTCGATAGTTAGCCTGCTGCTATCGGTGTATGAATGGGTGTGTGAATGGTAACGTGGGAAAGGAAAACAGGTCTCCCTTGTAAAAGAGTCTTCGGACTCAATGGGATTTACCTGTAGAAATAAAGGTTAAAAAAAAAAAAAAAAAATATGATAAAAGTATAGAAAATTATCTACATTGTCTCAGTCCAGCAGTCAGCAGCAGATACACAAGGCTTCTTCTAATCGTTAATTGATAATTCAGAACAGAACAGATTGGAGTGATGTTGGACGCTCATATCAGGGCTGCTTCAGAACGCATGGAATGTCTCTTGTCCAATCAAATCACTCGGTCAGAACCAACTGCTGTATAAAGGAAGATATTTTGTTATATAATAATGTTTATTTTTTATTTTATTTTCATATGAATGTTTATAACTGTTTCTTCTCCTTCAATTTTATTTATCTTCTTTATTTATTTATATTTTCAGAATTTTGGGTTTTATTTCCTAGCAGATGTTGTAGAAAGTAATTATAATATCCATAAGTACATTTAATTTAGTGCATAATAGCTGATTTTTTTTTTATTATTATTTATTTTTCCCTTAGAAAGGGTCTCATATATGTCCATATTTCTCCATACTTTGGACCAAGGCCTAGTGCCGCCATCTTGAAAGTGTCATAGTTGGAATGTCATCAGGTGCATTGTTTAAAATTTAGAATTGTTCTTGTCCTTGAAGGCCACTGTAGCTTCTGTTATTATTCGAAAGGGTTGGGGTTACCCAGGGAGCGTTGCATTCTAGAACTTTGTAGAACTTTCTTGATGATGTCATATTACACACTGCACCTTTAATTGTTTGCACAAAAAAAATGTGTAGGGTGCTGTAAATTTGAACAATAACAGTAAGATGATTTTTGCTCCTATAATGAACTATATATATATAAAAAAATGTATTAGTGTATCTGTATTTTTTGCTGATGTACAACAGTTAAAGGTGCAGTGTGTAATATGACATCATCAAGAAAGTTCTACAAAGTTCTAGAATGCAACGCTCCCTGGGTAACCCCAACCCTTTAGAATAATAACAGAAGCTACAGTGGCCTTCAAGGACAAGAACAATTCTAAATTTTAAACAATGCACCTGATGACATTCCAACTATGACACTTTCAAGATGGCGGCACTAGGCCTTGGTCCAAAATATGCAGAAATATGGACATATATGAGACCCTTTCTAAGGGAAAAAAAAAATATTAAAATTTTTTTTTTCAGCTATTATGCACTAAATTAAATGTGCTTATGGATATTATAATTACTTTCTACAAAATCTGCTAGGAAATAAAACCCAAAATTCTACACACTGCAGGTTAAAGCATCCGGTAAATGTATAATAATAATTGATAACCTTAGAATGAGCCTTATAAATCAAAGGGCATGACACATTTTTTATTAGGGCTGTCGGCGCTAACGCATTAAGGACAGATAGATAGGAAGTCAGACACTGAAACAGCAAATAAAACATCCGGTAAATGCGTCAGATAAGGACTATTTTTGCGATGTAGTCATATTTATTAGTGGAGTGTGTGTGTGTGTGTGTGTTTGTGTGTGTGTGTGTGGAGGAAGTTGAAGAGAGTTGAACAGGAAAGAGAGACTTAGCGATCTCAGCATGGGACTGACTCACTCACACACACACACACACACACACACACACACACACACACACACACACACACACACACACACACACACACACACACACACACACACACACACACACACACACACACACACACACACACACACACACACACACACTCTCAAAGGTCATCGGGGAAGTTTATTTATTATTCCAAACTGACAGTCACTTCCTTGTGTTTACTGTACGAGTGGATTTAACTCCTACCTGAACTCATCCACCACAGAAGAAGAGTTGTGTGTGTCGCGTGTGTTGCATATTAACAAAATCCAGACCAGAGGTAATAAATGTCTTGAAACTTTCTAGCTTGGCAGGAAACAAAATACATTTTTCTTCAAGGACAAGAAGCTTTAGTTACTAAAGACGGCATCATCCACCACTGCCTCAAGTCTTTCCACAATATCAAGTGATGAGGTGAAGATGTATTTAGTTATTTATTCTATAGTACTTCTTCTTCTTCTTCCAACAGGTGCATTCCCCCCTGCTCTTATATGTAGATATTAAAGGCTTGTTATAAAAAGGTCTTACAAAACTAAAATTTGTATCGTCAAGCGAGCACTGTATTTACTTTGTTCCAGGACCAAACAGTAAGTATGTTATCAGCATTTATTACATGGCACTTTGAGAATCCTATGTAAATCACAGCATTCTACAGGTCTGTTATTTCCAGCAAGACAGACCGCTGTCAAGGGTGACCGTTGCTATGAATAGGAAATATTGTAGCTATAGTGACGTTCTGACCGGCGTCTTCACAACCTCTCTCAACCTCCGTTGACGTTTTGGAAATAGGCTATTCACTTTTATTTAAAATGGAATTGTTTCCAAAACTAAATTTCAATATTTTGGGAGAGGACGGCACATTGGAGACTTGGCTGAGGGAGGCACAGTCAACAGAAAAGCAGAGACACAAACGACACAAGCAGCTGGACGAACAAGAACTGAACCAGGTAGAGGAAGATCGGCATGAAATTAACACTAAAAGAAATACGGCATGGGCCATGACTACCTTCAAAGATTGGCTTAATGAAAACGATGGATCAAAAAACCTTGAAGCGTACGGGGCGGAACACCTGAACAGCCTCCTGCGCTCTTTCTACCCGTCTGTACAAAAAAGTGACGGCAACAGCTGCTCTGGAGCCAGTTCCATTGCCCTGAGGGCAACAGCTCCTCTGGAGCCAGTTCCATTGCCCTGGCTGGGGTATGCCGTTACTTTTCTAATCATGACATTATTAATTCGCAATCATTCAAGTCCAGTAACGAAGTCTTTAAATCAGTTGTTAAAAAAATCCGCAAAACTGGAAAGGATGTCAGCCAGCACCACCCCGCCCAGCCAGCACCACCCCGCCCTGTCACAAGCGGACCTGCAGCAACTCAGGGGCTCTGAAGTGTTGTCCCCAAACACAGCCATCGGACTTGTCTGCAAAGTGTGGTTCGACATACAACTCCACCTGGCAAGACGCGGACGTGAGGGAAACAGAGACCTGACACGGAATTCCTTCAACTTAAAAACAGACGAGAAGGGCAACGAATACGTCATGCTCTCCCACAACGCAGAAACAAAAAATCATAAGGATTCAAGGGACCCCTGCCAGGAAAACAACAGAGGACACATATCAGCAGAGCCGGGAAATCCCAATTGCCCCGTTGCCAGTTTTAAAAAATATTTGTCCCTCTGCCCCCCTGATGCCCCGGCCTTTTACCTGCACCCGCTAAAGAAAGATCAGCTGCTACTCAACACACAGCAAGTGTGGTATTCTCTTGAGCCGATGGGGCACAACTTGTGGAGTGAGGTGACCTTGATGCAACTTATTACTTGTGCATATATTGTGACATTTGTATATCCTTTTGTCATAGGTAAAAGTAGGAAATGTTTAATGAAACAGAATAGAAAGGGGAGGACCATAGGGCCATAGGAAGTGAGTAGGGGGAAGGACCTTATATGGCCATACAGTAGGAAAGAGTGGAGGGAGGGGGCTACCGGGGCTCCCCCGTGCAGCTGTGTCTTTTTCACTCCTCCCTCTCACAAGTCTCATTGGTTTTTCAAGTGACTATATAACAGCAAGTTTTGAGCAGGACAGGGCTTTTTGGGGCCGCTTTTTGTAGACACTACTCTGTTCCAGCTCTCTCTGTCTCCCACCATGGAGGCAGAAGAAAAACTTTGTGAGTCCAAAATACTCTGAAAGATTTTGGACTTCGAAGTACTTAGAGGCAAAGTCTTTTAAAAACACATCTTTGAACCTCTTGACACTAAGAATGACTTGATCAAGAATTTTTAGAAATAGGAAAACGGACTGAGTTGCAGGAAAATAGACAGATACTTCTGTGGAACCTGTAGCCAATGGGATATGCCTTTCTTTAATAGGCGCGGCAAAGGTATCTGTCTAACCTCTTGTACGACACGAAGTTTTCGTAGCGCTTAAGATAATACTTACCGGCACTCATGCAAGTGTTGGGGTATTGTTTCACGAGCTACAACAAATTTAGAAACGAGAACCAAGTCAAAATAACTCTATTGAATGAGTTATAGGCATACAACCTCTTTTCTTTTCCTTTCTGGTCCATTTTATGTATTCTACCTATACTCTCTTGTATTTTGTAAATAAAATCCCTTAAATGTTGTAAAGCCTCAGTTGTGAATTAGTTTATAACTGGAACAGAAGGACTTTAGGTATAGGGTTTTTTCTTCAAAGAGATGGTTTCGTCCCTGGGGAGGTAAGTTCAATTTGTTCCACACAACGGCACATTACTGATTTAAAACATACACAACCTCATACAACTAACCTCTCTGTAAGGAGAGAATATGTTGATACACCTAATCTTTAAAAATAAAAGAATAGGTTATAAATACCTTCCCAGATTAAACTAGATGTTTATATTCTGAAAATAGTATATCTGTTCTATTTTAGTAGAAGGGTGGTTTACAGACTAAGTTACGTACAACTTACAAACAATAATTTGCGAATTGAAATATTTATTCTAAAACCTAGAGAAGTATTTTGAGAAGCAATATTAGAAAGGGTTAATAGTTTAGAGGAGGTCGGCCTCATCCTAGGATGAGGTGTCTCTGATAAAATAGACACTTTTCAACACAGTGGTATATACTGAATATTATACTTTTGATAAATGTAAAACTCAGGTGGTAAAGAGGGTAAATCCAGCGCTATTAAACAAAGATGACGGGGTTCGCGTCTCTGGTAGGTACAGTGGTGAGCGGAGAGTTTTCTTTATGAAGGAATAATAGACAATTTAAGCATTGTGCTACAAGTTGGTTAATATGGGTTTGATAGGACATAACTAATAGACCTTTTGATACTAGCTTTTCATTTAGATTAGACCTTTTCAAGTCGAAATCGTATTATGGCGCCCAGCGAACGTGGGGCTCGAGTAAGATAGTTAGTTTCATATAACTGTGTATATATATATATACAAGGGATAGAGAAATAACTTTCTTCCGAGCTTAAAATACAAGGACCTGAAACTCCCGTGAGGGAGAGAGTCTTTTTCAACCGGCGAAAACAAGCCGAGGAAATAATTAATGTCTGCCAGAAGGAATAAAAATACGACGTGTCTCCAATTTGCGTTAAATTTCCTTTAATAAAAATATAACGCACGAACCAGCACAATTGGAGATTAAGTTTTTTGTTTCTTCTGCTTTACTTAAATCTAGTAACTAATACACTTGACAGGAGGCTATTTGGTCTTCCTCTAAAAACTCGGCCGGCTTTCTTATGTAAAGTAGGAATCGTCTGTTTAAAATGGGGAGATTAAAACTGTTTAGGTAAGATGTTATAGGCTAGGTTCAGTAAAAAAGCGCTTTCTGATTGAGATAAAACTCAAAGTAGACAGAAAGGGATTTAGTAGATAGTTCAATTGTTTCTGCGTACTAAGTTTAGGTGTTACAAGTACTTGTGGTTATTAGTTTGTAATAATCGAAGCCAGGCGGTAGGATATATTTAAAAAGATAAGTATATAATACCTCCCCTTTCTCACTGGAATCGAAAAAGGCGATGTCCAGAACAGGTGAAAGTCCAGTTAATCTGATCAAATTAGTGTACGACTCAGGGATCCAAGAAAGGAATTAAAAGGCTTGTTACCACCATATATAGTAAAGGTGTTTCACTTTTACTCACCCGTCATTTGTTTTTTAGTGGCTAGATTGTAGCTTACTTTACAATAAAGGATAGATGCGGTTTAACTCTGTTGTATACATGAACAGAGAGAGAGAGCCTAAGGCCTCCACAAGAGGAGAGAGCAACCTCTTTAAGAATTTTTTCTTACACGAAACAGTAGTAGATTTTAAAGTTTCCGACTATTTTAATGGTACACATAGATTTACATGTTAAACTATTAGGACCAATGCCCGATGAAAACCATTGTGGTAGTAGCCTAATTTATTTTCTAAATAGGGACTTTTGAGAGGGTAATTCTTCCTTTTCTCCTTCTCCTCCATTTTGAGAGACATGCAGTTAGCACCCAGGGAAATCAAAATGGAGTCTGCACCCCGGGACTCATAAATTGGGGGGGTAGAGGTGACAGACATTTCACCAAGGTTTTCCAAATTGTCAGAAAAAAAGCAATTCTAGATTACAGTAAGAAAGCTTTGAGAGCTCAAAATCAACTTTCGACAAATATGGGGTAAAATAGTCTTATATGAGCAAGTTATTGAGTCCATCCGCTGATTTAGATGGTGATAAATGTGTGATTGATGGGTTTTTAACACTTAAACAAACTCTTACATTTTGTAAACGGGACAGGCACGGCTCTCACTTTAAATAGTGCGCTCTATGTTACCACCGAAAAGTTAGCGACTGCGTGCAAACGGGGCACTTCCTTTGCGCCTTCACATTAAAAAGCATGATTAATAGCAAACGTAAGTAGGCTTTTATTTTGAAGCAGATAAAAACAGGAATATAGTTTTTCACATGAAGCGCACTAGATAGGCTATAGCAGCATGTCTTCTGTTTTAGTGGATTTAAAAATGGTAAAAATAGACCAAGCTTTTCATTTACACTACTACTTGCTGCGCTCACACTAAAAACCTCATGAACGTTAGTGGTAGTCTTTCAGGCATATATTTTCATTAAACATTTGTAGAGAAAGGAAAATGGTTTTTCAGAGCAAAGAGAAGAGACTGCTCTGAAGCTTTAACCGCGAGTCAGTATAGAAACAGTTTGAAATTAGAGCAGTAGAAGTACTCGCAAAATATTCACAAACAATCTTTGTCATTTAGCCTACAAAGGTGAAGTAATCTATTTAATATAGGTTTAAGGTTTTATGGTTTGGGTTTTTAATGAGAGAAATAGATGTTCTAAAAATGATTGTTAAAGCAGTCAGACAGGATAGTCTATTGGTAACCGAGAAATAGGAATAGAAAGGCCTAAATAGCCTATGGCTAGAGAACTTTGATTTTCCATCAAAAGTAAGAAAATGCACACACCAGAGTGACCATCGAAATGGCCTCGATAAGTTACTCTGGTGCACAAACTTTGTAGAACTTACTGGACACATAAGATGTGGTTCATTTTAAAAGAGAAATGTGTTCTCATTTCCAAAATGCACATACAACACAAGAGTTAAGAGATTCAACACTGTGTTTGGTTGATGAGTTAAAGATACGACTGAGAATACTCCTTTGAGAAATTAAATAAAGTGGAGACACCTTACCTCATTCTTCTTTGATTCAGTGTTGAACTCTTTTTAGCTCAATATACATTACACAATGCCGTGTGGAATATTGTCTGCCCTGGGGACCGATTTATTATCTTTATTTTATTTAGATGTTTAATACATTTGTACATTTGATCTCAGAGTGTGAAGAGAAGTAAACCGTGGGTAGAAAAACCTTTGCAGGTTCCCACAGACCGTGCCTGGGAATTCACACCTTAGGGGAAATACAGACCATATAGTAGCCCTAAAAAGTAGTGGCCATATTTATGGCGTCTATCCTTCCTTCCTACACACTCTGAGCTGACCTTTGAAGACACAGCTGGTGCTCTTTGAGTTTAAAACTTTAACTTTTTACAAGTTGCCTTTACTTTAGTATAGTCTAGTGTATTCTTTCTTTTTATCTTAGTCTGTTTATTTAATCACAGTCTTTTCTATCGTAGAAGGTTTTTCCTCTCAGCTATTTTTTTGTTTTTCCAGCTGAGTGTGAAAACTGAAATCCAAAATAATATGGCTTCAGCTTAATTTTATTTTTATTTTTTCCTTGCGTCTGAGTTTTGCTCCAAGGTTTTGCCAAAAGTGAGCATTGTAACGTAACATACAGCAGCGCGACCGTTGTCTGACTCTTAATAACCATGGTACTATTAGAAAGCTCTGTATCTCAAGAATAATCTTATAGGATCAAAATATGGACCTTTGCTTTTGATTAGTAACAAATAGTGAAAGTGTGAGGAGTGATTTGGTGCAGTGAGCGCAACCTGTTTGACTGGTGCGCGTATGATTTGATTCGCCAGAAGGCATCACGGGACCTGCTCTGCTTGCCGCGGGTAGTTTGAAAATCACAAAATAAAATGGTAAAAAACACCGAAAATATTCCAAACTAACACAAAATAAAGACTGATTTATGTGGATACGGACATTAGATGATTGCCTTTTGAAGGGGAGAAGTGTTAAAAACATGTAAATGATTCCGATCGATCACGGCGGAGAGACACAGTCTGTTAATGCGCATGAGAGGGGGAGACAGAGGAGAGAGCGCTGCGGAGCGGTTTAACGGTGCGGCTACAGCGACAGTGGCTCATAATGAATGTATCACGTTTTAATTAGTGTGTGGATGAAAATGTTTGTTATGCCATAGCATAGTTTATATGTTAAGCAGCGGTGTTGAGGGGTATAGGTCCTAATTCAATAAATTATTGTAGATAAATTCGGTGATTACCAGTAAAATTCACGTTTTTATTTTTATTTTTATTTAGTTTGACGGCCGTTTTCACTGATCAAGTTTTTTCAATACTCCGAGTCTGAATAAAATGTCTCGGCTTCTAAACCACTGGCATCTACTAGACTTCCCAGTGTCATTCATTGCCCTATTTTGAAAGTTTTACACAAGCATCTGTTTATATATTGTTAGTCTGATATATGATACATTCTCTTCCTGAAAACATGCCAAAGGTGCATTTCTAAAACGTAGGCTTACATAGTATTTTTTGATTTATTAAATACAAGGAAATAGTGTCCGAAATCTGTGGTGTAAAATCGTTAAAGACTAATATGTGGTAAACATAAAATAAAGTTCTAAATCTGGCTTCATCCAACATCTGGATTCTTTGGTTTAAAAGACAGGGAAAAATCCCTATTCACTTGGGGTGATTCGCCTTAATTAAAGATGTGTGCCTTTGGGAGAATAAGTTATTATGTTTGTTTTACCTTAGTGGCTAAAAACAGGAGTATGGAGTATCAGCTTTTAGTTTTTATTTCATTGCATGTCTGGAACAGATACCCAGAAACCTGAAATCTATTGCAAATCTCAGCTTTTGAAATAAAATCTGAGGGCTTGTCTAAGTGCCTTTTACCTAGATGTTTTTATTTATATTTTGAAATTTTGAATTAGATGAAGAAATAAATGATAAAAGGATTATACCAATGATATTAGTTTCACTGTTACTTTTATTTTCATCTTCATTTTTATTACTACTGAAATTGTGAGTGATTTGTTCACGTATTCTTTTCTATTATAGAAAGATTTTAGTTTTGCTACCTGATATTATGTGAGTACCCTATGAATATAGCATACGAGCATAACACCAGTTTCTATCTTTATGTTTATCTTTATTTTATTGATGGATTACTTAAGTTTGATTTGCTACTTTTCTTTTTAGTTTTCGATGGTGAGACATTCTCACTCTCCTTATGACAGATGGCTGTAGTGCCTCTTCACTAAGCATTAGGCTCTCTATATTCCAATACGAATCAATAGGATTCTTCCTAAAAGTCCTAAATACAACTTTATCAGCAGCCTTAGTTAGTGAATTGCATTTCCCTCTTACATTGAGTAGTCTATTATATCACAACCATAGACTCTTAGTCTGCAGAAGAAGTTGGGAGACTTCTGGGCCTACTAGACCTCTGACACATAGGTGTGACCTGATAGCCACGTCTCCGGCTTGACACCTCCAACCTGACCATCTCCTGTTCCATCTGGGTGCAATACACCATGTCTCCTGGAGGGGATTAATCATTCCCTTGCTGAGTGCTGAGGTCCATGTCACTCCTAACAGTCGGTTGGGGCCCATCAACTATCCTGCTGTGGCGTCATTCTTGTCATGCAGTGGGCCTTTCTGCATCTGCCTGTCTTCTTGCTCTCACAACAAGCAGACAAGTCTTCTATGCTGTGGGCCAGGGGCAGGTGTACTATTCTAAGATCAGAAGTTCTGGGGACTGTTGGGAAGATGCCCTTTATGCTAAGCTTGGAGAAGATATCAAAGTGTGTAAACATGGGGACAAGGGTTGCCATCGTGCATATTGAGCAGACATTCAAATACTGACTAATCTACATACTCTGTGATTGATGAAGGGGCTAAAAAGGCCTGAGGATACTCTTTTTAAAGTTAAGATCGTCGTGGGACTGTTTTTAAATTTTTTGGACATTGCAAACTTATGAACTTTTGATTGTACTGTCTGATGAACTCTTAACTCTGAATGGTGTCAGGATGTCATGGTTTTCTTACTAGTGTACTCTAATGTGTTTTGCTAAATGTTTCTTCATCTGTACGGTTGTGTCATGGTTGTATTGGCCTAGGTAACTGAGGGGAGTCTTTTAGTAGTATGTATACACTTTGAGGTTGCTTATATTATCTTTTGTTTTTTATTTGAATAGGTTTTCGGTAATCTGTCACTTACTTATTTTTACTTTTTGATCTGGTGTTGTGTTTATGCTTTCTGAATTGGATTTTACCGTTATGAATGTTATAATTACTATATTATTACGTTTATGCTTTTCTTTTTTGTGATTCCTTTTTCTGGGTGCCTGTGATTTATTGTTATTTTTTATAGATCTGTTTGAAAAAAAAAAAAAAAATTATGAATTTTTTTATGATTTTTTATTTTATTTTTTTTATGATGAGGGTATTTGATATCTGGATGATGGTTGATTATTTACAAGTAATAAGTGACATGAGAGGGTGTGGAGTGAGGTGACCTTGATGCAACTTATTACTTGTGCATATATTGTGACATTTGTATATCCTTTTGTCATAGGTAAAAGTAGGAAATGTTTAATGAAACAGAATAGAAAGGGGAGGACCATAGGGCCATAGGAAGTGAGTAGGGGGAAGGACCTTATATGGCCATACAGTAGGAAAGAGTGGAGGGAGGGGGCTACCGGGGCTCCCCCGTGCAGCTGTGTCTTTTTCACTCCTCCCTCTCACAAGTCTCATTGGTTTTTCAAGTGACTATATAACAGCAAGTTTTGAGCAGGACAGGGCTTTTTGGGGCCGCTTTTTGTAGACACTACTCTGTTCCAGCTCTCTCTGTCTCCCACCATGGAGGCAGAAGAAAAACTTTGTGAGTCCAAAATACTCTGAAAGATTTTGGACTTCGAAGTACTTAGAGGCAAAGTCTTTTAAAAACACATCTTTGAACCTCTTGACACTAAGAATGACTTGATCAAGAATTTTTAGAAATAGGAAAACGGACTGAGTTGCAGGAAAATAGACAGATACTTCTGTGGAACCTGTAGCCAATGGGATATGCCTTTCTTTAATAGGCGCGGCAAAGGTATCTGTCTAACCTCTTGTACGACACGAAGTTTTCGTAGCGCTTAAGATAATACTTACCGGCACTCATGCAAGTGTTGGGGTATTGTTTCACGAGCTACAACAAATTTAGAAACGAGAACCAAGTCAAAATAACTCTATTGAATGAGTTATAGGCATACAACCTCTTTTCTTTTCCTTTCTGGTCCATTTTATGTATTCTACCTATACTCTCTTGTATTTTGTAAATAAAATCCCTTAAATGTTGTAAAGCCTCAGTTGTGAATTAGTTTATAACTGGAACAGAAGGACTTTAGGTATAGGGTTTTTTCTTCAAAGAGATGGTTTCGTCCCTGGGGAGGTAAGTTCAATTTGTTCCACACAACGGCACATTACTGATTTAAAACATACACAACCTCATACAACTAACCTCTCTGTAAGGAGAGAATATGTTGATACACCTAATCTTTAAAAATAAAAGAATAGGTTATAAATACCTTCCCAGATTAAACTAGATGTTTATATTCTGAAAATAGTATATCTGTTCTATTTTAGTAGAAGGGTGGTTTACAGACTAAGTTACGTACAACTTACAAACAATAATTTGCGAATTGAAATATTTATTCTAAAACCTAGAGAAGTATTTTGAGAAGCAATATTAGAAAGGGTTAATAGTTTAGAGGAGGTCGGCCTCATCCTAGGATGAGGTGTCTCTGATAAAATAGACACTTTTCAACACAGTGGTATATACTGAATATTATACTTTTGATAAATGTAAAACTCAGGTGGTAAAGAGGGTAAATCCAGCGCTATTAAACAAAGATGACGGGGTTCGCGTCTCTGGTAGGTACAGTGGTGAGCGGAGAGTTTTCTTTATGAAGGAATAATAGACAATTTAAGCATTGTGCTACAAGTTGGTTAATATGGGTTTGATAGGACATAACTAATAGACCTTTTGATACTAGCTTTTCATTTAGATTAGACCTTTTCAAGTCGAAATCGTATTAAACTTCCTCGGGCAGATGTTGCCAAAAATCAGTGTGGCCGCCGGACTACAGCGCTATACAAACCACAGTTTGAGGAGCACCGCTGTCCAGCTCCTCTCTCAGGCTGGCCTCGGGAGCAGGGAGATTATGTCAGTAACGGGACACAGGTGTGAGAGCAGCTTGAAGAGCTACCGGACGCCCAGCAGCACAGACCGGGAGAAGTGGAGCAATATCATATCGGGAAACGACAACAGATCAGGTTAGCCGCTCTCTTTAAACAGATAGTAGTCTCATATCGTTATTGCTTTACAAGCTGTAGCCTAACAGTAAACAATGTGTTCACAGATGTGCCCGCTGCAGCGCCACAGCAGGAGGAAACCAGAGACGTGACATTTAATGTCCCGCATGACGTCCCTTTCTCTCTTTCCAACTTCACCATCAACGGAAACGTGCAATTCAACATACACTACAACAAATAGCCTAGTTACCGTTGCTAGGAAGGACGTTCTGGGAGTTCCGACCACAGCGGACTGTTTTTATTTATTTATTTGAATAAACCTGGAAAGCTTTAATCAATATTCTACCTCACATTGATTGATTAATTTAGTTTGTAGCCATGTAAAAAACGGGATAATGTAGAGCGAACGGGTCACTCGCGAGAAATAAAGACCGACAAGCTGAACAGGAGCTTGACCCTTGTTCAGCTTGACCCTTGTTCAGCTTGACCCTTCAGCTTGACCCTTGTTCAGCTTGACCCGTTCGCTCTACATTATCCCTTACCTAGTTGCCCCGGATGAGAAAGCAATGAGGCTTAAATGGTGACCACACACACACACAACACACACACACACACACACACACACACACACGTCAGCAGTAGGTTAGCCCAGCTGGATGGAAACCAAAAGGTCCTGTTACTGTTTAAATATCGATGTGGTTGTGTGGTGCATTCAAAGCCCTGATGTCACCGTGGGTCATTCGCCAACAGAGCTTACTGTATGTCACCAGCACACACTCCACTGCAAACACTGTAAACATTAGAAAGGTGAGGAAAACTCATATTTTCAACGCAACTGTCTTCACAAAAGAAATTTAAGGATAAAACTAAAACTCCAAAACCAGCTCGGGTCGTTCTCTGCATGTCATTCCCCTCTCTGACACGTTTCATCTCTGTCTCTACAAAACTAAAAAAGAAAAAGAAAAATGCCTAAAAATAAATAAATTACTCTTTCATTATAAATAAATATTATGGGGCTAAGCGGGTTGGCGGTTCGATCCCCGCCCGGCCACCTGTGTCATGGTTGTTGTGTCCTTGGGCAAGACACTTCACCCACCTTACCTGTGTGAATGTGTATGATTGCTGTATGTTTGAGGTGGTGATCGGAGGGGCCGTTGGCGCTGAATGGCAGCCACGCTTCCGTCAGTCTGCCCCAGGGCAGCTGTGGCCGGTATGACTGTGTGTGAACGAATTGAACCAGGAACCCTGTAAAGCGTCTTTGAGTGCCTAGGCAATAAAGCGCTATGTAAAACCTATCAATTATAAAAAATTTTAATTAAAATGGACCCCCAAAAACACCCAAAATCTTAGTGAAATAACCCAGTGTCTGGTAAAGAGATTTGGAGCTGTCAACAACTTCGTCAGTAGCAGAACATTCTCTTTCCCTGAGAACAAAGGAATGGGAAGTACTCTGATTGGGCGTGATGATTTCCAGAACACATTAAGAGTCCAGCAGACTACACGTGTGTGTGTGTGTGTGTGTGTGTGTGTGTGTGTGTGTGTGTGTGTGTGTGTGTGTGTGTGTGTGTGTGTGTGTGTGTGTGTGTGTGTGTGTGTCTCTGGCAGAGCAGACACTGCTAAATGACTAAGTGACTAAATGTCTCACCATGTGTTTTTAGGCTCCACTCCCTCAAACACAACACTACTGCAATCTGTGTGTGTGTGTGTGGGTGTGTGTGTGTGTGTGTATGTGTGTCTCTAACAGTGTGTGTGTGTGTGTGTGTGTGTGTGTGTGTGTGTGTGTGTGTGTCCTGACATGAAGGCACGACTCGGGATTCTGCAGAAATCTGGCAACGCTGGCTGATTCATTCCACAGAACTACAGCCCTGAAGTCTCAACCCAAATGTTGTGTTTCTGAGATCACCGTTTGAAACAACCGGAGCTCATGTGGTGGATAAGGATTTACCATCCAACATCAAGCTACTGCCAGTGGTGAATTGTGAGTCAGAAGAACTCAAATTTCAATGCACAGACATGATAGACACATGCATATCATTATGTCATGAATAAAAATGACTACAACTTGCAGAAAGGAGAAACGCTTCTTGTAGATCCAGGACTTGCCTGAGACCAGGTTTATAATAATAATAATAATAATAATGATAATAATATATTTGATTTTTATAGCGCCTTTCACGCACTCAAAGCGCTTAAAAAGCTTTGAACAATAGCGCATTATAATTATTATTTTTTGGGGTATTTTTATGCTTTATTGATAGTGTAGAGACAGAGTTGAAATGGGGCAGAGAGGGGAGTGACATGCAGAGAACGACCGCGGGCTGGAATCCAACCCGGGTCCGCTGCTGGCCGAGGCCCATGGGGGGGGGGGGGGGGGGGGGCGCCCTACCAACTGAGCTAAGGGCCCATGGGGGGGGACGCCCTACCAACTGAGCTAAGGGCGCCCCCTCGCATTATAATATTTACTAGTGTTGTAGTCGAGACCACCTAAACAGGAACCAAAAATCGAGAATGAGAACGAGACAAGCAGACCAAGACTTTCAGGGGTTGAGACCAAGTCAAGACTAGGGGCGCTTACCCAGCTGCCTCGTTGGCAGTAAAACAAGCTCCACTTTGTTAGCACCTTTGCTGTGGTCTGTGCGGGTGAGAACACAGCAATCGGACTCGGCACCAATAAGCACCAAACAAGCGTACCGAGACCTTGTTAAAGATGAGGTTTCGGTACGCTTCTAAACTAACTCTGGTGCAGTCCGTTCGTGGTGAGATAGCCCTTACCTGGGCAGTTAGGATGAAGCATCTTGCCTAAGGACCCTCACTGGACTGGCCTCGTCTTCACACATTAGACACGGCCCTTTATGACCTTAGGGTTTTAAAAGGAACATTTGGTTCCAACTGACAACCAACTTATCAGGTTGAGAACCAATTTATTTTTAGCTCTGAACTCGTCGGCTGGTTCAAAATTAGGTTTGAGAACCGGAAACGGTATGTCCACAAACAAATGTAGCTATGGTTTGCGTTCTAGGGATGTGTTACAGATGATGGTACCCAGAGCTAGAACTGAGTTAGGGAAAAAGGCCTTTAAATATGCTGCGTCTTCTGCCTGGAACACTGTGCAAAAGCAGCTGAAGCTGCCGGAGCTGGTCACCTTGGGAGAATTCAAAGGAATCCTGAAGGACAGAGAAGATAGTTCTCTTGGTCAATGCAATTGTTTGTAAAGCTATTTTCTGATAACGGCCGGGTTTATTCATTCATCTGTCACCAGTTTATTTATTTAATTTTTAACTGTACTCATTTCAATCTTCATATAGTCTT
>OX442363.1:29076921-29086921 GCA_949357725.1 Hyperoplus immaculatus
GATGATCCGATTTAAAAAAAAATTTGCACACTTATACTAAATAGGATCTCAGAGTTCAATACACCTTCATATTCCAGCCGGTGAAGTATGTCTTTAAACAGATAGTAGTGCACCTTGCTGAATTCCTTTTATAATTATTGTTACGAGATCTAGGCAAAAACTACACTTCTAGGCGTAGGATCAACTGTCTCTGAAATCAAATGAAATGGAAATACACAATACAAAACATGATAAAACGCTTCCACACCATAATTATATGTGTACATACTTTCTTCAATAAAGAAAAAAAAAGTAAAAAGAATAAAAGAAAAGGCCTAGGATTTAGCTTGACATTTTTGTGTCTGATGTATCACTTGGAAATCGCATACTGTTCCTTTTCTACTATGCTACATACACAGGGGTTGACACTAATGGTTGCCCGCTTGCCCGGGGCAAGTGAAAATAATGTTTGGGAAAGTTGAGATTGCTTTTTGGCTGCCCGAACGGGCAAGTGGATTTTAGAGGGATTGTCAGTAGTCTAGGCTATTTATTCATGTGTTTTAGAGTCTGCAAAACTATTTTTTTCCCGCTAACTCACACAAAATACACCGGCTATATTTGCAATTGAGCAGCTGCGCGCGGCAGCCAGCAGCATCACGTTCTCTCTCTCTCTCTCACTCACACTCACACACCAGCCTGTGTGCGCGCAGTTTCGCTGTCTGCGTCTATTAGGCTACGGACCTGGTTCCGCTATTTTCAAAAACCATAAATCAATAACGTTTGAGCTTATCGATACCGCTATGGTGTCCAGTAGGTCACATGATGTAATTTTAAATATCGAGTAGAGTCGGGTCATCTTCAACTAATTAGACCTACTTCGGCGTATTATTCCATCACTGGTCTGCATCATAGACTGTAAAAGTGTTGTACCTTCTGTCTTGAAGAAACTCCTTCAACCCGCTTCAACTCTGTCTCCCAAAAAAAAAAAAAAAAGTAAATCCATCCGCTGAACCGCTGCCGCTGCAGACGGGCTTAGCCTCGGCACCGTCTCATCATTCATTCAAAGCAGCGGTGATCAACAAACGAGAGACTGTGTAGCAAGTCCCGCAGTTAAAAAATTTGATAGTTTTTAAATACTTATTAAAATCGGATAATAACTAGTTAGCTTAAAAAAAATCGCAAAAAACGGTTCAAATGTGATGTGTTCAGGTCGGCTCAGTAAACTGATTATTAGGCACAGGTCAATAAAATGACATCATGATGTGTTCAAATGTTACATCAAGAAAAAAGGAAATTTTAGTTTTTCGCGAGAAGTTTGAATAATACAGTTTGGGTGAAAAACTTGTTTTCCCAGCAATATAAAATAAATAGTAGGTCCAAAATATGGAATTATGACCTTAAAGTCCTATCCTTAGCTCTTCTAATCTTATAAGCAATTAAAGCAATAATAACAGTTCTCTTTTAACAAAATAATAGAAAAGTATCGATAAAGATTTGGATTGTGGAGTCTTGATAATGGTATCAATAGAAATTAAGGATCCCCTTCCCTACTTACAGTATAACTGGGCAATAGCTTTAACATGGTGGACTTTAATCACTTTTTGGCACAATGTGACCGTTTTAAATAAGTAAAATAATTTACATTTTTCTGAACACATTTGTGTGGAAGCTAACATTCAGCTTGACCCTGAGCTAGACTGAGTTTTCTGAGCCCCTGGGCAAGGTGCCTGGCAAAAGAGGCCCTTTCACGATGCTGCAGCAGGAACAAGCTCTTGGCTGTATGTGTGTAATGATATCTAGGCTTATATGAGTTGTTGTTGGTTGTTTGTGGTCAGGATGAGACAAGTAAGCAGTGTTTGCATTTAAGAGATATGGTTCGTTAAAATGTATAATTTAATTAGCCTATATACAGTATATCATTGGTTAACAGTTTTTTTTGAGGCAAGTGAACACCACATTCGGGCAAGTAAAACATTACCTGTACTTGCCCTATGGGCAAGTGCCTTTGAAACCTTAATGTCAATCCCTGATACAGCAGCTGCCCTTTTTAAAAGTATGTGGTTTGCGTCACAATGCAGTATGCTACAATTGGGACGCATGTCGGTTACATTCAAGCCATCGCCAAACGAGTTGACACAAAGTTGATTAAGCCTATCAGCTCCACAAAACTCTCTCTGTATTTCTCAGTATGGCAACGTTTACAAACTGGTGTCCCCCCCCCCCCCCGACACTGGTGCAGGAGCTCAGAAAAATCCCAAGAAGAGCCCAAGAAATGTTTCAGTTGTTGATACCACTGCTAAGAAAAAACCTGGACGTATACAGCAGAAGGTATAAAATCCATGTGCCTTCACTGAAGGCTTTACCTCATGTAGATGGCGATGCACCGACAGACATTGTTGTTGTAATTACTCATAATTCCTCATGGGGGGGGGGCGACAGAAGTTACGCACTATAGCTTTTAAAAAAATGAAATAAAAAGAGTAAAGTAAAAAATAGAAAGAGACAACTTCCTGTGGGCTGTGTATAGCCAATGAAGCCCACACACACACACACACACACACACACACACACACACACACACACACACACACACACACACACCCACACACACACCCCCCCTAGCCCCCCTCCACTGAGAAATCTGACCCACTCGGTGTCTCTTTACATATTCAGAGCCACCACTCGCTGATAACAAGCTACCAGACTAGCGTGGAGTCGGCTAAACTTATTTGAAATCAGCGCAGAACACAACGTACATGACTTGAGTCTAACTTTTGCTGCTGTGCCCATTTGGGAGAGGAAACCTGGTTAAAGTGAGTGACAGAATGTGTGTGTGTGTGTGTGTGTGAGTGAGTCAGTGTGTGTGTTGGGGGGGGAGGTTGCCAGCTTTAGCACAGGAGCTGAGAGTGTTAAAGTTAGCCTCTGCTGTCAAGAGCTGTCGTTGCTACTGTGTGTGTGTGTGTGTGTGTGCCTGTGTGTGTGTGTGTGTGTGTGTGTGTGTGTGTGTGTGTGTGTGTGTGTGTGTGTGTGTGTGTGTGTGATGGAAAGGTAGACTTAAAATGGACTGCGATCGGTAACAGAAGTGGAGTGTGGTAACTGGCAGAGTGGAGAATGGACAGTTGACAGTTTGAATGAGAAGGTTTTTATATTTATGGTTCAATGTGGACAAACGTATTGTGTTGGTTTGTGTTTAGTGTTGACAATCCAACATGCTGGATTCAGTGTGTAGCCTGCTATCAAAACCCTTTTTCAATTGAAACCAAGGCTGTGTTTGAATAACCCTACTAACGTCCTACTCATACTGAAAGCCCTACTAACGTCCTACTCATACTAAAAGCCCTACTAATGTCCTACTCATACTAAAAGCCCTACTAATGTCCTACTCATACTAAAAGCCCTACTAACGTCCTACTCGTACTCAAAGCCCTACTAATGTCCTACTCATACTGAAAGCCCTACTAACGTCCTACTCATACTAAAAGCCCTACTAACGTCCTGCTCATACTGAAAGCCCTACTATCGTCCTACTCATACTAAAAGCCCTACTAACGTCCTACTCATACTCAAAGCCCTACTAATGTCCTACTCATACTAAAAGCCCTACTAACGTCCTACTCATACTCAAAGCCCTACTAACGTCCTACTCATACTGAAAGCCCTACTAACGTCCTACTCATACCAAAAGCCCTACTAACGTCCTACTCATACTCAAAGCCCTACTAAACGTCCAACTCATACTAACGTCCTACTCATACTAACGTCCTACTCATACTAATCTTTACTTCAATATGAGTATGTTTTGGTTGTGTATGCGAGTTTGTGTAGTCGAGAAATGCCCGAATGAGTACTTAATTCTGGGAAGATTGTGTGTATGGTTCGATAGGATACTTTTCCCCACACATGGATCTGTGTTAGGAAGTGGCGAGTGATACTAGCTAGCTAATGTAGTTCCCCTTTTGTTTACATACCACTTTTTGACAGAGCCTTGGACTGTATATTAGCACCAGATTTTTCTTTTCAGAGCACACACAGTACAGACAGGTAGTGGATCATGAGGAGATATTCACTGATTTTGACAAAGTGATTTTGACAACAAGCGTTCTCCAGAATCACTGACTCCACCTTTTTAAGTCCAATATAATAGCAGTTCCAGATTGATTCACAAAGTCCATTCAATGGCCTTTTGTACTTTTGAGATACGATGACTTGGATGCACTTCACCAGTTTTATGGGGCGACTGTGGCTCAGGTGGTAGAGCGGGTCGGCCGATGATCAAAGGGGTTGGAGGTTCGATCCCCGCCCTGCCACCTGTGTCATGGTTGTTGTGTCCTTGGGCAAGACACTTCACCCACCTTGCCGCGTGTGAACGTCGATAGTTAGCCTGCTATCAGTGTATGAATGTGTGTGTGAATGGTAACGTGGGAAAGGAAAACAGGTCTCCATTGTAAAAGAGTCTTCGGTCTCAATGGGATTTACCTGTATAAATAAAGGTTAAAAAAAAACAGTTAATGTCTCCCCGCCACATGTCCAAGTGTCCCTGGGCAAAGAGACACTGAACCCTAAACTGCTCCTGATAGTTAGCTTGCACCCTGCGTGGTAGCTGCTGCTGCTATCGGTGTGTGAATGTGTGCTCCAGTTGTAAGTCGCTGTGGATAAAAGCGTCTGCTAAATGACATGTAATGTAATGTAACAGACAAGTTGTGTTGCTACTTCACTTTTACTGAAGGAATGTTTTGACATGACACATCAGCTGTCAGGGGTTGAACCATGTGACCTGTCAGTTATTTGAGGGTCTGTCCAGCAACGCCACACACATAAATGAATGTTGTTTACATCCTGATGATAGTTAGCTTGCACCCTGCGTGGTAGCTGCTGCAGCTGCTATCGGTGTATGAATGTGTGTGTGTGTGTGTGTGAATGGGTGAACGTGTACAAAACAATGTAGAGTGCTTTGGGTCTGTGAAAAACCAGGGAAAAGAGCTTTATAAGTGGAGTCCATTTACCATTTACCATTTGTATGGGTGCACCCTTTAGTTGTTCGTTAAACACCAACAGTGTGTGTGTGGGTGTCTCTGGCCACTGTGGCTTTTACTATCTGCTGTTTGGTTGGTCAGTTACAGTAGCTGGGAACAAAGTTGACCCAGGGCACACTGCAACATGTTAATGATTGACAGCCGCCCGGGGGGGTGTGTGTGTGTGTGTGTGTGTGTGTGTGTGTGTTGCTTATATGACACCAACGAACATGGACATTGATAGGGGCACGTGTAGCTTGTGAACATATATTTATTTATGTGTCAGTTCTTCCAACACACACACACCTGTATTTACAGTACATGCTATGGTAATGTACCGTAAACAGAGTACAACTTGTTGATTATGGGACATATGTGCTTTGCTGGAATGACTGTAGGCTTAATATGCAGCTGTCCATGTTGTGGTTGTAGTTTAGTTCGTTAAGATTTGCCATTAGCTTCTGTTATGTCTTATACAGCTCCGGAATAACATTTTGATTCTATACTATAAACTACTGACAACATTTCTACCAAATCCACAATACATTTTGTCATTTAGAGCATTTTTTTCTTCTTTTTTTTAAGATATTTTTTTGGGCATTTTTATGCTTTATTGATAGTGTAGAGACAGAGTTGAAATGGCGCAGAGAGGGGAGTGACATGCAGAGAACGACCGCGGGCTGGAATCGAACCCGGGTCCGCTACTGGCCGAGGCCCATGGGGGGGACGCTCTACCAACTGAGCTAAGGGCGCCCCCCCACTGCGGGACTTTTTAGAGCATTTTCAATAAGTAATGTAGAGATGAAGATTTAGGAAAAATCCAGATTGGTCTCTTCATTTTTTGCAGAGCTGTGTAGTAGCTAGTCTTCCAGGGGTCTTGAATATTTCATAACAATATTTCATAAATTCGATTACTTACATCCATAGCATTCTTGCTGATAGTACATCAAAACTAAAGTAGAGCAAAAATATAAACTTACATTCTTAGCGGTCGTACTCACAACATGACAAAATTCAACACAATACATCGCACAACAATCGACATAAGCTCAAAAACAGTCCCAATACAGTAGCTCACATAATCATTTACCCAACAGTATATTAACAGAAAGAAAGCAGATACATTTTCAGGTACTAAGTCACACAAAACGGATGGATAGTTCAAACTTAATTTTACAAAGTCCATTTCAAATTCAGGATCATTAAACCTGCAGTGTGTAGAATTTTGGGTTTTATTTCCTAGCAGATTTTGTAGAAAGTAATTATAATATCCATAAGTACATTTAATTTAGTGCATAATAGCTGAAACAAATGTTTTGAATTATTATTTTTTCCCTTAGAAAGGGTCTCATATATGTCCATATTTCTGCATATTTTGGACCAAGGCCTAGTGCCGCCATCTTGAAAGTATCATAGTTGGAATGTCATCAGGTGCATTGTTTCAAATTTAGAATTGTTCTTGTCCTTGAAGGCCACTGTAGCTTCTGTTATTATTCTAAAGGGGTGGGGTTACCCAGGGAGCGTTGCATTCTAGAACTCTGTAGAACTTTCTTGATGATGTCATATTACACACTGCACCTTTAAACATATTCATGTTTTTTTTGTTAACAAACAAATATAATTTTTTACCTTTTTTAGGAAAATATATTTGAACACTTTCATAAATCAAAATGTAAAAGGTTATGTGATGATTTCCATGCCAACGTTGCTTAATAGTGCACCATGGTGAGAACAGGCCTGACAGTGTTTACATAATATCTGAATGTATCTACAATTCATTAACAAGTGTGATATCTGAAGTCCAAAGTCCACTGTATAATAAATCAAACTGTTGTGTCACTCACTCACATGCTTGGTCATGCTGTTATGTGATTTTATTTTATATTATATTATATTACATGTCATTTAGCAGACGCTTTTATCCAAAGCGACTTACAACTGGAGCACACATTCACACACCGATAGCAGCAGCAGCAGCTACCACGCAGGGTGCAAGCTAACTATCAGGAGCAGTTTAGGGTTCAGTGTCTCTTTGCCCAGGGACACTTTGGACATGTGGCGGGGAGACGGGGGATCGAACCACCGACCCTGTAGTTGAGGGTCGACCGCCCTACCCACTGAGCTATGTCCACTAAAGGCTAGATATCAAGGCTTTTTTTGGGTCATAAATGTAGCTAAGAAGAATATTACATTAGTTTAAATTAGAGGTGCAGTCTACAGAGCCTATATGCTGTGTATTTATACCAGATTTTTTTTTCAACAAACACACACACACACACGCGCACACACACACACACACACACACACACACATACACACACACACACACGCACACACACACAGGTAGTCACAAAAAGATTTTGACAACAAGCATTCTCCAGAATCACTCAAATTTGTTAGTTATTTATCGAGGTAAGATCTAAAAATAAATTATTATTTCCTCTGTTTTAAATCAATGCAAACTGGATATTGGTGACAAAACACACCATTTGAAGAGGTAACTTTGGGCTCTCACAATTTCTGCTATTTTAGTGGCATTTCATACATTCGATTTATTTACTCCTATTTATCTAATGAGCATATTGTTGAGGTTTATCTTATTCGACTCTATATTTTTTTTATATTTTTTTTATATCGTTCCTATTGCACCGTGGGTCAGTGATAAACGCCATTTTGTTTCTGATGTACAGTATGTCTTGTATATATCAGAACTGACAATAAAAAACTTTGACATGACTTTGACTTTTTATGGGTTAATCAAAATCCTAATGGGTCTGCCAAAGAGCTTTAGTGCACTGTTATCTAGTTCAACCTTAGTTTGACTTATCGACTCAGTCTTCATAGTGTGTGTGTGTGTGTGTGTGTGTGTGTGTGTGTGTGTGTGTGTGTGTGTGTTGTTTATGACAGACACATGACCTATTCACTTATCATATTGATTGAATTTTGAGTACATTGTTGATTTTTTTTTTTTTATAGATTTTTTTTTTTTAAACAATTTTTGGGGGCGTTTATTTTTTTATTTTTTGCTTTTTATTAGACCGTTTTGGAGAGACAGAGTTGAAATGTGTCGGAGAGGGGAATGACATGCAGAGAACGACCTGGGCTCGATTGTAACCCGGGTCTGCTGTGAAGAGGACTGAGCCTTTAAGCGCCCCCCTAAAATATTGACTCATGCCCTGCAGTTTGTCACCCTGTTAAAGTGATGGGGTCGGGGTCGCCTACCATTTAAATAATGTAAATTGCACGTCAAATATTTTTCACAAGTTAACATATCAATGGACTGTCCCATCTGTGTGTGTGTGTGTGTGTGTGCTCCTGTGTGTGTCTGTTTGTCTGTCTGTGTATGTCTCTGTCTGTCTGTCTGTCTGTCTGTCTGTCTGTGTGTGTCTGTCTGTCCTTTTGTGTGTGCCCCTTTGTTTGTCTGTCTGTGTGTGTGTGTGTGTGTGTGTGTGTGTGTGTGTGTGTGTGTGTGTGTGTGTGTGTGTGTGTGTCTGTCTAATGATTGCTGAGCAGTTGGTTTCTGTTGCAGATTTGCATGGACAGCTGACGGCATGTTGCTGGGTCACGTCTGTCTTCCGGTGTGTGTGTGTGTGTGTGTGTGTGTTTTAGAAAACAGAGCAGAACAGATGTGGTGACAGTCATCCTGTGTGTGTGTGTGTGTGTGTGTGTGTGTGTGTGTTTTAGAAAACAGAGCAGAACAGATGTGGTGACAGTCATCCTGTGTGTGTGTGTGTGTGTGTGTGTGTGTGTGTGTGTGTGTGTGTGTTTTTTAGAAAACAGAGCAGAACAGATGTGGTGACAGTCATCCTGTGTGTGTGTGTGTGTGTGTGTGTGTGTGTGTGTGTGTGTGTGTGTGTGATGACAGTCATAGTTTATAGTCATCTCTTCTCACTGTAATCCTTTATGTAACGGACACACACAACACACAACACACACACACACACACACACACACACACACACACACACACACACACACACACACACACACACACACACACACACACACACACACACACACACACACACACACAGAGGCTTACGGGTGACAGCAGTGATTGTCATCCACCGGAAACATGAAAGGAAACAATTTAAGTGATTATAAAGGATTTCTACAGACCCTCAATAAGACTTAGACGGTGTTTAATAAATTAATTTTAAAATAATGCTTTTTAAAAATATATATAATATCAATAATACACACACACACACACACTCTCGTTCTCTCGCTATCTCTCTCTCACACACACAGTCACCCACTTACACCATACATATATCCTTCATACATTAAACCTGCAGTGTGTAGAATTTGGGGTTTTATCTCCTTGCAGATTTTGTAGAAAGTAATTATAATATCCATAAGTACATTTAATTTAGTGCATAATAGCTGAAAAAATGTATTTGATTATTTTTTTTCCTTAAAAATGGTCTCATATATGTCCATATTTCTGCATATCTTGGACCAAGGCCTAGTGCAGCCATCTTGAAAGTGTCATAGTTGGAATGTCATCAGGTGCATTGTTTAAAATTTAGAATTGTTCTTGTCCTTGAAGGCCACTGTAGCTTCTGTTATTATTCTAAAGGGGTTGGGGTGACCCAGGGAGTGTTGCATTCTAGAACTTTGTAGAACTTTCTTGATGATGTCATATTACACACTGCACCTTTAAATGCAAATAATCAAAAACACACAAAGAAGTATTGTTGTACAGCCTGTTCACAGACAACAGAAAACTCCAAAGATTTCAACTTACTTTGGACCGAAGTCGTAAAACTAGTGGTGGCTGCTATTACATCTACGGTGCCCACAATCTCTACCATTGTGTCCTTGAGCAAGACACTTAACCCCCAAACTGCTCCAGGGGCGCTGTACTATGGCTGACCCTGCTCTCTGACCCCCTCTGGAGTGTGGGAACTTGAGAGGGGAGATGAGAAGAATGAATTTCAATATATTTTGTGTAAATCGACAAATAAAGATAACTTAAAGGTGCAGTGTGTAATATGACATCATCA
>OX442363.1:29089421-29116921 GCA_949357725.1 Hyperoplus immaculatus
TACGAGGAACTTTGAAATATTTCTGAAACAGTCTAATTTTATTCCTCTGATGTTCATAAATTACATGTAACAGCAAACGAGACCATCAGTGCAAAGAACACTATTTTTATATAGTTTTTTCTTAATGCCTTTGTCATGGGTATACGCTCACCCAGGAA
Source organism: Hyperoplus immaculatus (assembly GCA_949357725.1). Lineage (NCBI taxonomy): Eukaryota > Metazoa > Chordata > Actinopteri > Uranoscopiformes > Ammodytidae > Hyperoplus > Hyperoplus immaculatus. Next base: position 29,089,580 of record OX442363.1, read on the forward strand.
CAACAGCTGGCGTGGTAGAAACACTACCGCTTTGCTTTGGTCGGTTGTTTCAGTGATTTTTGGAGAATGCTTGTTCTTGTCAAAATAACTTGTTGTCAAAATCAGTGAATATCTCCTCATGATCCGCTACCTGTCCGTACTGTGTGTGTGAGATGAAAAAAAATCCCAGTGTTAATACACAGCCTAGGCTCTGTGAATGGGGATGTTGCTATGCTAGCTATGGTGGACCCCCTTTGTTTACATGCCCATTTACCATGTGGTGTGTTTGTGTGCGTGAATTCTGTGTTATTCTAGGCCACAAGGACCTGTACACACACACACACACACACACACACACACACACACACACACACACACACACACACACACACACACACACACACACACACACACACACACACACACACACACACACACACACACACACACACACACACACACACACACACACACACACACACACACACACAGAGCCTGTTAGCTCTATAGAGGGATTACTGTGTCCTGTGTGATTATCAGTCTATTAATAGCTTCCTTCCTTTAAGGCTGTTCTCATGCTGCTATAGTGGCAGAGCTACACACACACACACACACACACACACACACACACACACACACACACACACACACACACACACACACACCAACCCTAAGGCCAGACATTAATGTAATATACTATAGTGGAGTGTATACACTTCAGCAAGACGGACAATGGCATACACACACAGGCTTGCACGCTCAGTCAGTCTCACTCACTCACTCACCCACATTTCACAACACTTAAACATACATATAAGGAGTGTGCCATAGGTCAACACAGTCCTTACCAGAGTGATAATGTTGTCAGGTCCTATCATGTCCCCCTGATCCATATATACTACAGGCTAGAATGCATAAACACATACAGACGTACCTTGTACTGCCAGTGTAATATGGTCTCTGGAAACTGTATGTTGAAAATCTTGCCCCCTTGATGTTTTTTTTTTTTGGTCACATAAGAACTTAATTTTAAGAATCAGCTGTTAATACACAGCCTAGGCTCTGTAAACTGGTATGTAAACAAAGGGGGCCCACTGTAGCTATAGCAACATGCCTGTTTACAGAGCCTAAGCTGTTTATTAACATTGGATTTTTTTCCCCACACACACACAGTACAGACAGGTAGCGGATCATGAGGAGATATTCACTGATTTTGACAAAAAGCGTTCTCCAGAATCACTGACTGCACCTTTAAAGCCATTTAGTTTACAGTTTTTAATGGTTTTAATTTCAAGTTTCCATCTGCTACAGAGGCTAAGAAATAAATGTTAACATTCTGGTTTTAGAATTTGATCTTCTCCTAGACATACTTAGATGTTATTGGGTTAAGCTTCTTGGGTTCCTCTTTCTAACCAAGTTTGTGTAGCTGGGATTACAGAGCCTAGGACGGGTGCCAGGCAATCACAGTGTTGTAGGGTTTGTGTTAGAGGCTGACTGTGGCCGTAAAGGGTTTGTGTTAGAGACTGACTGTGGCTGTGTAGGGTTTGTGTTAGAGGCTGACTGTGGCCGTGAAGGGTTTGTGTTAGAGACTGACTGTGGCTGTGTAGGGTTTGTGTTAGAGGCTGACTGGCTGTGTAGGGTTTGTGTTAGAGGCTGTGGCTGTGTAGGGTTTGTGTTAGAGGCTGACTGAGGCTGAGGCTGTGGCTGTGTAGGGTTTGTGTTAGAGGCTGACTGGCTGTGTAGGGTTTGTGTTAGAGGCTGACTGTGGTTGTGGCTGTGTAGGGTTTGTGTTAGAGGCTGACTGGCTGTGTAGGGTTTGTGTTAGAGGCTGGCTGGCTGTGTAGGGTTTGTGTTAGAGGCTGGCTGGCTGTGTAGGGTTTGTGTTAGAGGCTGACTGTGGTTGTGGCTGTGTAGGGTTTGTGTTAGAGGCTGACTGTGGCTGTGTAGGGTTTGTGTTAGAGGCTGGCTGAGGCTGAGGCTGTGGCTGTGTAGGGTTTGTGTTAGAGGCTGACTGGCTGTGTAGGGTTTGTGTTAGAGGCTGACTGGCTGTGTAGGGTTTGTGTTAGAGGCTGGCTGGCTGTGTAGGGTTTGTGTTAGAGGCTGACTGGCTGTGTAGGGTTTGTGTTAGAGGCTGACTGGCTGTGTAGGGTTTGTGTTAGAGGCTGACTGTGGTTGTGGCTGTGTAGGGTTTGTGTTAGAGGCTGGCTGGCTGTGTAGGGTTTGTGTTAGAGGCTGACTGGCTGTGTAGGGTTTGTGTTAGAGGCTGACTGGCTGTGTAGGGTTTGTGTTAGAGGCTGACTGTGGCTGTGTAGGGTTTGTGTTAAAGGCTGACTGTGGCTGTGTAGGGTTTGTGTTAAAGGCTGACTGTGGCTGTGTAGGGTTTGTGTTAGTGACTGTGGCTGTGTAGGGTTTGTGTTAGAGGCTGACTGTGGCTGTGTAGGGTTTGTGTTAAGGCCAGGACACACCAGCCCGATAATCGCCGTCGTCAAAAAAAAAGACGAATCTGTTTGGTGTGTGCCGTGACGTCGGCCGACGTAGAGGTCGTCGGGCTTGTTTTGAGCCTGTCGGCCGCCGATTGAACGTGTTCAATCGGCGGCCGACCGTCTTTCATTTGGAGCAATTTGATTGGTGGAGGGCTAGCGAATCAGTGAAGCCCGGAAGTGAGGCGGGTCGCACAAACAGCTAACAACAGCTAGCCATCGTTTTAATGTGTTTGTTCGTTTCGTTTTGAGAGTACTCACATGCATCAACCCTTGTTGAATGCTCGACACCATGCTCGACACTCTCTGCTAAAAATTGTGCTCTTATGGTCCATAAATATAAATACGTATTTCTATCTATGTTTATGCTCTAGAGAGATGTCCAATCATTTCCGGCTTTCGTATTTTTTCGAGCCACAATACAGATTAGCGCCGCCTGCTGTTGTGGAGACATTACGTCCCGCGAGCGTACGGAAAATAAACAGTCGTCTCGGTGTGTTCTTTAGCAGCGACGGGAAGCTGGAGCTTCCTGAAACGGCCGGCTCCATTTTTTTTGACGACGGCGATTATCGGGCTGGTGTGTCCTGGCCTTTAGAGGCTGACTGAGGCTGAGGCTGTGGCCTAGTTGGACTGAAGCTGAAGCAGGAGGAACCAAACACATTGGGATGAACAAGTTGTTTCCAAGAAACTAACTACGCTCTCTCTGTCTCTCTCTGTCGCTCTCACTCTGTCTGTCCCTGTCTGTCTCTCTCACTCTGTCTGTCCCTGTCTGTCTCTCTCACTCTGTCTGTCCTCTCTCTCTCTCTCTCTCTCTCTCTCTCTCTCTCTCTCTCTCTCTCTCTCTCTCTCTCTCTCTCTCTCTCTCTCTCTCTCTCTCTCTCTCTCTCTCTCTCTCTCTCTCTCTAGAGCCCAAAGTAATATATCTGTCGCTTAATTAATGACCTAATCGCTTTATAATTGTTATGAAGAGTTGAAGAACTCATTCCACTGTTACTTTAAAAGTGTCTTGCTAATTTAAATGAGAGACGGAGAGAGAGAGTGTGTAGAATTCAAAATTATAAACTTGCCCTTTGAAGTGTAATTTAGGGAGTATGCTCTCAAACACACACTCACAGACACAGACAGACAGACACACACACACACAGACTCACTCACACAGACTCACTCACTCACTCACTCACACACACACACACACACAGAGCTTATATCTTACATAATGCGGGCCCAGTCCTGCTGGGACGGGACCATCAGGGGAGAATGGCTGAGTGTGTGAACTGTGCGCGACCCTTACACCACCATGTCTGTAACTATGGAAACAGAACAAAGAAACAACCTGCCGACTTGTTGAGCAGAAAAATGTCTTTTCCACCTTTTAAACGGATTTTTTTCAGTGAAAAACCTTTTCTTAACCCCTTGAATAGTTGTCTGTCTGCCTGTCCGTCTGACTGTCTGTCTGTCTGTCTGTCTGTCTGTCCGTCTGTCTGTCTGTCTGTCCGTCTGTCTGTCCGTCAGCCCTGTGATTGACAGGCAGCGTATTTCAGCATATTTATTGCAACTCTGCGGGAGTTAGAAGACACCTGAGTTTTTCACATTTCTATCCACACACAAACTCACTCACTCACTCACTCACTCACTCACTCACTCACTCACTCACTCACTCACTCACTCACTCACTCACTCACTCACTCACTCACTCACTCACTCACCCCCCCATACAAACACCCCCCACACCCTCCCCCCCACACACCCCTCCCCTCCACACACACACACACACACACACACACACACACACACACACACACACACACACTCCCCCACAACCACTCCCACCCCCTCCCCTCTCCCCCCCTCACACACTCTCTATCCCCACCATTCTAACTTGACCGTTGTGTTTGTTTGGCTCACCCAGACGTGCCTGCGCCGGAGCAGCCGGAGCTGTTCCTGAAGAAGCTTCAGCAGTGCTGTACGGTGTTCGACTTCATGGACACACTGTCGGACCTCAAGATGAAGGAATACAAGCGCTCCACGCTCAACGAGCTGGTCGACTACGTCACCGTCAGCCGGGGATACCTGACGGAGCAGGCCTATCCCGAGGTCGTCAAAATGGTGAGGGGGGACGCACGCACACACTCAAGCACGCGCACACACACACAGTCTGTCAGTCAGTCAGTCAGTCAGTATATCAGTCAGTCAGTCAGTCAGTCAGTCAGTCACTCACTCACTCACTCACTCACTCACTCACTCACTCACTCACTCACTCACTCACTCACTCACTCACACATTCACTCACTCACAGAGAGACAGACAGACAGACAGACAGACAGACAGATCAGGGGATACCTGACGGAGCAGGCCTACCCCGAGGTCGTCAAAATGGTACGAGGAGATACACACACACACACACTCACGCACGTGCACAGACACACAGTCAGTCAGTCAGTCACTCACTCACTCACTCACTCACTCACTCACTCACTCACTCACTGGCCCAATCTAGATCCACCCCCTACACCCTAACCCAATCAACTATCCCTCCGTTTGCGCGTTCGTGGGGAGGGCCCGCCATATTGAGTGTCGTCCCAAACCATCGAGCCTCGAGTGTAAGTGGGTGATAAAGCCCTCGATCACCGAGTCTGCATCGACGTTGGCTCAGCCCTACGTTTGACACAGGTGTCCGCCAATCAATTATGTCCGGAATGGAGGAGCTAACTTAATGAGAGTTCCAGGGAGTTTGTTTCCCGAATTATAGATGAAACGTAGCTGCTACTCTTACCTCAAACAGACATTTGATTGATTATTTGTATGCATAGCCCTAAATGACGGAACCGGAGGGTAGCCTACAATATCGGAACGAACATGTTGTTTTACACTTGTTGATTTGATTATGCCACTTGTCTACCGTTAGTGTATTTTCAAGGCGTGGAAAAAGATAAAACGAAGCAGATGAAGAAAATGCCCACAAGTTAGTAAGGGACAGTGGTTATTATTTCCTTAAATTGTTAGTAAGATTTGTGTTTCTGTTACAGAGCTGATGAAGGGCAGTAATAGCGGCGGTGACGTCAGTCAGCTGGAGCGCATGACTTTTCTTATTTATGACCACCCTTGCAGTGCATTATAATTTATGCACGCTAATTAACTGCCGCGATTCGCCGGTCGTAATGGCAGATCATGACAAGTGGAATACATGCTTTAGCAGACTATTGTTCTTTTCCCTGGTTTTGTATGCTGTGCATGTAAACTAAAAGGATAATTAAACAGCGGATCAAACACCCGTTTTCTCCACTACAGACTGAGCTGGTAAAATTAAGAATATGCAGTTAGAAAATGTTTAACAACAAATAAATTATGCAGCCAAAAAAGCATGGGAGTGAGTATGTTTTTATTCAATACTACGCTACATTTTACTCTTACATGCGTAGCTGAATATGAATGTAAAGAGTGTTTCAGGTCAAATATAAATGTGGTGGAATTCTATTTTAGGGAGAGAAATAAAGACTTAACAAACTAGTGTCTTCTTCCTGTTTCCGTCTGGCAAAGACGAGGGCTCGCCAAAGCTTCACCGTTGTTATACCCTCGCCCTTAATGATCGAGTGGCACTTCACAGCCGCGAGTGTGACTCCACAGCGAGTCACACTCGCTCACAGAGTGGGAGTGCCTAGGGAGTCATTTGGGATTGGGCCACTCACTCACTCACACACACATTCACTCACTCACTCACTCACTCACTCACTCACTCACTCACTCACTCACTCACTCACTCACTCACTCACTCACTCACTCACTCACTCACTCACTCACTCACTCACTCACTCACTCACTCACTCACTCACTCACTCTATGAGCAACATCTTCTTATTTCATCTCTAAAAAACATCCCTCATTCAAAAATACAAATGAAATCAGAAGAGTCATCTTCAGATTCCTATTATGGAGGTCTCATCTGAAAACAGTCATTCCACAGTTGTGTTCTAAATGATACACACATGTCCAGACTGTATTGGTCTAAGCCCTGTCTCTGTCTGTGTGTGGTCCCAGCTGAGACACATGTCCACAGTGAGTCTAAATGTGTTCTCTGTGTGACTGTACTGATCTAAGCTCTGTGTGTGTGTGTGTGTGTGTGTGTGTGTGTGCGTGTGTGTGTGTGTGTGTGCGTTGTGTGTGTGTGTGTGTGTGTGTGTTGTTGCAGGTGTCACACAACATATTCCGGACTCTTCCGCCCAGCGACAGTAACGAGTTTGACCCAGAGGAAGACGAGCCCACACTGGAGGCCTCCTGGCCACACTTACAGGTACACAGAGAAGAGAGTGTGTGTGTGTGTGTGTGTGTGTGTTCACTTACAGGTACACAGAGAAGAGTGTGTGTGTTCACTTACAGGTACACAGAGAACAGAACAGTGTTTCTGTTGTACGTCCAGGTTTTTTTCTTAGCAGTAGAATCAACAACTGAAACATTTCCTGGGATTTTTCTGAGCTCCTGCACCAGTGTCGGGTGAGGTGACACCAGTTTGTAAACGCTGCCATACTGAGAAATACAGAGAGAGTTTTGTGGAGCTGATAGGCTTAATCAACTTTGTGTCAACTCGTTTGTCAATGGCTTGAATGTAACCGCCATTGATTCATATGACACACATTATAGCTTTAAAAGACTTGATTACTAGAGCCAGCCTCTCTGGTCTCTCACCTCCCCCTCCTCCCTCTGTGTGTCTGCTGCCCAGGACTCCTGTAGATATGAGATGCAAATCTCAAGGAGAAAAAACCTGGTTAAAAAAACACAATTTAATTTATTTTTTTATTTCATCACATTTTGCCCCAACATTTTTCCAAAAGTCATAAAAAACGATGTCATCCCTCCAAGTCAAAATCATTTGATTCGCCCACATCCAGGACTTTATACCTGACCATGTCCCCTGTGTGTCCTTCCCCTTTAAATTCAACCCAGTCCTAGTGTAAAGGCCAAAAGACACATTTCTATTTCACTCATTTTCTGTATTGAAAAATCCAGTAACTTAACTTAACTTGGCTGTAAGGAACATTTCAGTCAGGATTTTTCTTGTTATTTTAAATGAGCTTGTTTTCGTACAGAAGGCAGGTTTGGCTGTACTCTGTGTCCAAAGTTAATTGAGTTTTCAGAAAGTTAATTTGAAACGCAAAGAGCTCAGCTGATCAATGATGGCTGCCTCTGAAACATGTTGTTTTTTCTCTGACTCTCTCGCTCTCTTTCTCTCTGTCTGTCTCTCTGTCTCTCTCATACTCTTTCCTCTCTCTGTCCCTCCCTCTCTTCTTCTCTCTCTCTCTCTCCTCCCTCTCTCTATCTCTCTCTCCCTCTCTCTTCCTCTCTCTCCCTCTCCTCTCCCTCCCTCCCTCTCTTCCTGTCTTCCTCCCTCTCACTCCCCCTCTCTCTCTTTCTCTCTCTCTGTCTCTCATACTCTTTCCTCTCTCTCTCTGTCCCTCCCTCTCTTCTTCTCTCTCTCTCTATCTCTCCCTCCCTCTCTCTCTCCCTCTCCCTCTCTCTCCCTCCCCTCCCTCTCTTCCTGTCTTCCTCCCTCTCCCTCCCCCCTCTCTCTCTTTTCTCTCTCTGTCTGTCTCTCTCCTCAATTCAAATTCAAAAAGCTTTATTGGCATGACTATTGTGGTAAACAAACAGTGTTGCCAAAGCGTTACAATATTAAAAATAATGCAAATAATACTAAAAGAGAAAATTCAGAACAGTATGTACATATAACAATATAACATTACTCTCTCTCTCTCTCTCTCTCTCTCTCTCTCTCTCTCTCTCTCTCTCTCTCCTCTCTCTCTCTCTTCTCTCTCTTCTCTCTCTTCTCTCTCTCCTCTCTCTCCTCTCTCTCTCTCTCTCTCTCTCTCTCTCTCTCTCTCTCTCTCTCTCTCTCTCTCTCTCTCTCTCTCTCTCTCTCTCTCTCTCTCTAGTTGGTATACGAGTTCTTCATCCGGTTCTTGGAGAGTCAGGAATTCCAGCCGAGCATTGCCAAAAAGTACATAGACCAGAAGTTTGTCCTACAGGTGAGTTAAAGAACTTTAAGTATCACTTTAAAGGTGCACTGTGTAACTTTGTGTGTGTCAGAGAAGTGAAACATTTTCTAAGGGTATATTCTCATAACTGAATAAACAAACTTTCCTCACAGGAAAATGTGATCTCTGAAACACCATTTGAAGTCAGAAAGCTTCCTGATAAAGTTACTGTTTCACTGTTGTTGTTTACAGCAGCAGGGCCCACAGTTTGGTTTACATATTCTAGTCTTACGTTTGGTTCCAGGTGTCTCTTAATAATTTAGTTTTGATTTATGATAATAGAGTTATTCAATGCTAAGAATTATATGTAGAGTAAATATGTTTAGTAAACTAACTCTGCGAATGCAAACTAATCCCCCCCCTTACCATTTAATGTGTGTTTTCTTTAGGGGTGTGAAAAAAATCGATTTTCCGATTAATCGCGATTCTCCCTCGAACGATTCCGAATCGATTCATAAAAGTTAATAATCGACTTATAAAAAAATTAAAAAAAATATTTTTACTAGTAGGGGAAGGTGGGGTGATTTGTGCAACTTTTTACTCAAAGTGATTTTAAAGTGAGGCCTTGACAGTTATGTCTCCAACTCAAATATGTACATATATTTCAGGATGTTGTGCATCCCTGGCAATAAAAACTTTGGATCTGGAATAAACTGTTTAAGAAATATAGCTTTCGGAAAAAAAGTTGTCTTGTCGCACAAATCACCCCACGTAGTGGGGTGATTTGTGCGTCATTGTGTCACAATGACAAAGTCACCATCATCATCTTTCTGGCCATCTGAACTCTCATCAGTGGTGTCGTTAAGTGGAATTGAGATGTCACTCTCTTCTGAGCTACTGTAGACAATCACTTTCTTTTGGTGACCAGCGTATACAGCCATGCCACTGGCACAACTCTCAGAAATGTACTTTGCACTAGTTGCTCCGTGCTTGTGGAACCAACTGCCACCTGACAAATGTGATTCCCCCTACATTTCTGCCTTTAAATCAAGGCTCAAAACCCATATGTACACCCTGGTGTTTCCTCCCCATTAACCTCTGCACTACTTACTTACCTCTGCACTACTATCTGTGTTTATGTGGATGTATGGGCCTTTACGTCTTTTATTTTGGTTATTGTTATTTTACCTTCATTGTTTACCTACTGCATGATGCAGCAATTTAGGGTTGACATTGTGCTAACTATATAGACTCAAAGTGTAGCATACCAAAGCACTAAAACATGTGTCAAATGTTTTCAAACGTGTCTATAATTGTTCAGACACAATAATCAAAAAACCTTGATCATGGAAATGTTACTTTGAAAGGCAAAACACAGTTTTTTGAGCTTAAATGTGCTTATATCTTATTCCTTGTGTCTCCCTTCTTTACAGGATGAGTCAAATGGATGGCTCTTCTTAAATATGTGGTCACATTTCCAATTTCTTCCACGGTTTTCTAGAAACAAGGGGTTTTGCGACTTCCAAAATGCACAAATCACCCCACCTTCCCCTATGTAATATTAGTATTTCCTGCGCCACTGCCCATGCACACCACACAAGTGCGAGTTGTTAAAAGTGGCGACAGAAGGGCAGAGAGCAGCAAACCCACATGACCTGCACTGGCTGTGTGTCTGTTTACGTTTTTGCATGAGAGCTGAATTCCAAGCCATACTTTTTGCACAATGTGTTGAAATGACATAGAAAATAACAGAATAGAAATCCTATAGAAACATGATTCACAAGAGTAGAAAGAAAATTAAACTGAATCGGTTTAGTTTTTACATACTTCCATATTGTGTTGAAAGCTGCATTGATTATTGCACTGTTCATAGAAAGTCATATTTGTGACAAGAAAAGTTTTCTCTTAATACAATATTAGAGAAGGCAATTCATCTGTTGATTGTCTTTACTGATCATCACAAAAGTAGGAAGTGATTAGCAACCTCCGAGTAGCAAACTCAGATGTGCATTTAAATATATTTTTGAAATTCACACATGGGTACGTACATAAAAAATGTTTTGCATTGAGATGCATTGAAAATCGAATCGTTGACCTCTGAATCGGAATCGAATCGTGAGGTGCCAAGAGATTCCCACCCCTAATAAACATTCACCAGGCATTTTTTATGATGGTATCCATGTTAAATCCAATTAAAGGAATACCGTTGCTATTTTTTAATACCCTGGTATACATCTTTAACAAGCTCTTTTCCCCTGATTGTATTCCCTTGTCTCTCTTGTATCTAGAGCTGCAACGATTAATCGACGAATCGATTATTAATCGATTATTAAAATAATCGCCAACTATTTTGATAATCGAGTAATCGCTTACGTGATTTTTTTAATAACATTTTTGCAAATTCTCTGATTTCAGCTTCTCAAATGTGAATATTTTCTGGTTTCTTTAATCCTATTATGACAGTTAACTGAAATGTCTTTGTGTTTTGGATATAACAATACATTTGAGGACGTCAACATGGGCTTTGGAAAATTTATCAACATTTTTCACCATTTTCTGACATTTTACGGACCAAAACACTAATCGATTAATAATCGATTAATCGAGAAAATAATCGACAGATTAATCGATTATCAAAATAATCGTTAGTTGCAGCCCTACTTGTATCAGCTCAATAACGGCTATCTAATCTAATGTAATCTAATGTAATGTTATGTTGTGTCTCTGTGTCCCAGCTGCTGGAGCTGTTTGACAGTGAGGACCCGCGGGAGAGAGACTACCTGAAGACGGTCCTTCATAGAATCTACGGGAAATTCCTGGGGCTGAGGGCTTTTATACGAAAACAGATCAATAATATTTTTCTACGGTGAGTCGGGGTTTATCAATCTTTTTTTAAAAGAAAAATTTAGGTTGCCTCTATTTTTTTTTTCCTAAGTAATCTATAGGTGGGATGATCAGAACTGTTTGCAACATTTAAAGGTGCAGTGTGTAATATGACATCATCAAGAAAGTTCTAGAATGCAACGCTCCCTGGGTAACCCCAACCCTTTCGAATAATAACAGAAGCTACAGTGGCCTTCAAGGACAAGAACAATTCTAAATTTTAAACAATGCACCTGATGACATTCCAACTATGACACTTTCAAGATGGCGGCACTAGGCCTTGGTCCAAAATATGCAGAAATATGGACATATATGAGACCCTTTCTAAGGGAAAAAATAATAATTAAAAAAAAAATTTTTCAGCTATTATGCACTAAATTAAATGTACTTATGGATATTAAAATTACTTTCTACAAAATCTGCCAGGAAATAAAACCCAAAACTCTACACACTGCAGGTTTAAGTGACGAGTTATTTGAATGACCTGGGAAGAAAAAAAATACATACCAATTATTATTATTATTATTATTATTATTATTATTATTATTATTATTATTATTATTATTATTATTATTATTATTTATTATTAAGTAACTGATTTGGCTTTTGTAATATTGGTCTTGGACTGGCTTTAAAAGTTCTTAAATATATATAAATTATCTGAAGCTGTAGTAACCCTGTGTACAATTGAACTTGTCTTAGCAAAATCATTTCTTGGCGTTTTTTTATTTGTCATCATGCTAGCCGTTTATAGTTTCATTAATGATAATAATCATTGCTAGTATTTATAAAGCACTTTTCTAGACACTGTCCAGTTCCCAATCTCAACCTTGTCTTTTCTCTGTGTGTGTGTGTGTGTGTGTGTGTGTGTGTGTGTGTGTGTGTGTGTGTCTTTGTGCAGTTTTGTTTATGAGACGGAGCACTTCAACGGGGTGGCTGAGTTGCTGGAGATCCTGGGGAGGTATGTGGACATGTGGAGGCCTCTCTCACACACACACACACACGCACACACTCACACACACACACACACACACACACACAAACTCACACTCTTACTGTACTGTACCGTGGTAACTTCTGCTTTAGATACAGTACACACACATTATCACCCCGAGAGCACTAGTAGAAACCAACTCTTCTTTTTTATACTTATACTTTATTTTGTATGTACTACAAATGTGCAAACATTTTAGAAATCGGTTCATCCTAGCCTGAGAAAAGGCAGAAAGAGTGTTTTTATGGTCTCACTGTCTAACCCTAAATTTTACTAGTGTGACATCACAATAGTAAAAATGTAGGGTTAGGATTAACAGGACGGCTGGGCCAAGGGAAGACTGAGGGAAGAAAAACCTCATTCATTATATTATAATAGTGATTTCATAATGATAGAACGCCGGTTCCGTATGGGTGAAGTATTCCTTTAACCCATTGATGACTATGGCAATCTAGGATGCATGTCCTTAATGCCTGAGGGTTTTCTGAAAAAATAGTAGGAATTGTCAAGTCTACCAAAACCTTAATATCTAAGCCTGTGTAGCACATAGAAACATGAAATAAAATACATTTAAAAGTTAAGGTTCACAGGTTTTATTTAAACATGCTCCCTTAGCGCTTACAAACCAACAAATATTTCTAAAAATCGTCAAAATGAGATGAATTAGAAAATTATTAAATATTGTTAATAAATAGATGCAATGTGTTGTGTGATTTTCGTCAGTAGTCTATAGTAGACCTTGATTCTGCGCACCAAACGCCACTAACTGTTCTGTCGCCGACATAGCTGGCGTATTTTTTTAATTATTTTGTTTTATTTTTTTATTTTTTATTTTTTTGATTGACATGATTTTTGGCAAACCACACAACTTTTGGGTGGTCACGTGGTCTTAAAAAAATCAACAAAACCCACCTCATGTGTATTTGAACCAATGACAGTGCATTCTATGCTGGGAATGCCATGAAAATTAGATAAAGTAATAATGCTGCGCGACGCAGCATCAGGCAGGAGAGCCAATGTGGCATCGCGCAGCAGCCGTCATCAATGGGTTAAGTAAAGTGAAAAGTGCTCAAAAATATATTTTTTAAATCCATTACAATAACAGTTTACCAGGAGTTTCATGGCGTGTTATTTTTCAATGTCTGTATGTATATTTTATTTTTAATATTTTCTCCATCTCTCTCTCTCTCCTTCCTTCCCTCCCTCTCCCTCTCTCTCCCTCTCTCTTTTTCTCTCTCTCTCTCCCTCCCTCCCTCTCCCGCTCTATCTCTCTCCATCTCTCTCTCCCTCTCTCCCTCTCTCTCCCTCCCTTCCTCCCTCCCTCTCTCTCTCCCTCCCTCCCTCACTCCCTCCCTCCCTCTCTCCCCCCCTCCATCTCTTTCTCTCTCTTCAGTATAATCAATGGTTTTGCTCTGCCGCTGAAAGCTGAACATAAACAGTTTCTGGTCAAAGTCTTGATCCCACTCCACACTGTCAGGAGTCTCTCCCTCTTCCACGCACAGGTAACACTCACACACACTCACACACACACACACACTCGCTCACTCGCTCGCTCACGCACGCAAGCACGGACGTGAAGTGTGTGTATGTCTATAATTAAAAACATTGTAATTGTGATCTTTTATTATGAGATTTGGACACTTTCAAATGTGGAAAAAACTTGATTTAAGTAAGATTTAGAAAGCTCAGCCAATGAATGTAAAATCAGGTGCTGGAATTAGCGTAAGGTTGTATGCGTCAAGTTTTAAACTTTTGCATGTTAAAATGGTCTTAAAAAGGTATTACAAATGTTTAAATGTAGCTTATTGAAACCTGCAGAAACCCCTTAAAAGTCTTAAGTATTTTAAACATGTATTCTCCCCTCTGTCCACAGTTGGCGTATTGCATTGTACAGTTCCTAGAGAAAGACCCAACATTAACAGAGCCAGTAAGTACACTGTCCCCATGATGTCAACTCTCTTCAGTCATTTGTTCTACGTGTTTTACCATCGCATGTGCTATCAACAATTACAATTATAATAGGGCTAGTTTTGCTATATTTTTTTTATGATCAGTTCTACAGTTATCAACACAATAGCTTAAGCCCCTATCTCACTGGGCTGCGACAGTGTGCGACAAGTTGGAGACACAAAATTGCGAGAAAATATGCGAATTAGTGACAATTTTTACATGCAGTCTCACTGAGTTGGTTTCTCATGACACGTTTGCGAATGTCCTGGTCAAAACTTGCCAGGAGGTCGCATTTATGTCTCGCGAACGTCTGGCGAGCGTCGCACGAACGGAATGTCAGTCTCATTTTTGTCTCAAATCAGTCACAATTTAGTTTCATATGTCGCCAAACCCTCACAAAGTTGTCTCACATTTCTCTCACTTTCTGACTCGCGGAAACTAAATTGAGAAGGGTTTGCAATGCGTTTGAGACACATGCGACCACTCTGAGACTATTTTGAGACTAGATTTGTCGCACACTTTTTTTTGAACAAGTTCAAAATTCAAGCGACAGGACTGCACGGGTCTCGAAATTGAGACCTCCGCGAATGTTTGGAGACAGTTTAGAGACTCCCTCGCGAATGCAGTCTCCAACTTGTCGCAAACAGTCGCAGCCCAGTGAGATAGGGGCTTTAGTGTGAAGTTGATTCTTTGGGTGATAGGAAAACAGTGCTATTGCTACATGCTATATGTAATGTATGATTAGTATGTATTTATTTGATTTGTATTCGCTCCTATATGTTTTATGTCAAAGCACTTTGTAAACCATTGTTTTTAAAGGTGCTATATAAATAAACATATTATTATTATTATGATTTTTTTTTATTTTTATTTTTTTTATTATTATTATTATTAATATTATTATTATTATTATTGTGATTATTATTTTTATTTTTATTATTATACATTATATTATTATTATTATTATTATTATTATTATTATTAATATTAATTATTATTATTATTATTATTATTATTATTATTATTATTATTATTATTATTATTATTATTATTATTATTTATTCTGTGCTCCGAAAGAAAAGCCCCTAGAATGAACTGTGTGTCTGTGAAGTCTGTGTCTCTACTTCATTCTCAGGTCATCAGAGGATTACTCAAGTTCTGGCCAAAAACCTGCAGTCAAAAAGAGGTGAGGGCTTGTACTGTGTGTGTCTGTCTGTCTGTCTGTCTGTCTGTCTGTCTGTCTGTCTGTCTGTCTGTCTGTCTGTCTGTCTGTCTGTCTGATTGATTGATTGCGAAAGCATTTCCCCTCCATAATGTTAACAGGGAAAATATCATAATATAATATATGAAATGAGTGAAAAATGAACCACAGTTTGGAACACATGGACAGACAGACAGACAGACAGACAGACAGACAGACAGACAGACAGACAGACAGACAGACAGACAGACAGACAGATAGACAGACAGACAGACAGACAGACAGACAGGAAGACAGTATTGCACACTGTGTTAAGAGATTTGAACATGTGGCTTCAGTTGTGCCCGCTGTTGTTTTAGAAATGAAAAAAACTGCAACATCACAGTCATAGAAGAAGAGTGATTTCATGCAGCATAATTTGCATTGCAATGTGTTTTTAAATCTAGTTTGACACAGTGCTCCCTCTCTTATATGAGGCTGACGGTTATATGCACATACATGGTAGAAGTGAAGCTTTGTAGCACTCAGGGTAAGACGTGAACTTGCATACAAGAAAGAATAAAAAAGCGTTTTTTTCCAAGTTCTGATTTTAGAGTCAACCTAAGCAAGGGTCAAAAATCGGTCGTTGAGTTGACATACTGTCCTAGAGTGTTTGTGTGTGTGTGTGTGTGTATTTGAACAGTGTATTAACCCATTCCCCCTGTCTGTCTGTTTTTCTGTCTGTCTGTCTTCCTGTCTTCCTGTCTGTCTTCCTGTCTGTCTATCTGTCTGTCTGTCTTCCTGTCTGTCTGTCCGCCTGTCTGTCTGTCTGTCTGCCTGTCTGTGTGTCTGTCTTCCTGTCTGTCTGTCTGTCTGTCTGTCTTCCAGGTGATGTTTCTAGGCGAGTTGGAGGAGATCTTGGACGTCATTGAACCGACACAGTTTGTAAAGATCCAGGAGCCGCTCTTCAAACAGATCTCCAGATGTGTGTCCAGCCCACACTTCCAGGTACTGTGTTTGAACAAGCATTTACAGAACACACTTCCAGGTATGGACCTTTGGAAATAAAATGGTGAAAAATGTTGATCAGTTTTCCAAAGCGTATGTTGACGTATGTATTGTTCTGTCCAAAACACACAGATATTTCAGTTTACTGTCATAAGAGGATTAAAGAAACCAGAAAATATTCACATTTGAGAAGCTGAAAACAGATTAATCGATTATCAAAATAGTTGGCAATTGATTTGATTATCGATTATTCGATTAATCCTTGCAGCTCTAGTTGTGTGCTTGAAGCCTGTTAAGTAAGACTGTGTCTGTCTGTCCCTGTGTGTCAGGTTGCAGAGTGACTGACTGTGTTTGTATCTCTTCTCTGTGTGTGTGTCAGGTTGCAGAGCGAGCTCTCTACTACTGGAACAATGAATACATCATGAGTCTGATCGAGGAAAACTCCAGCGTCATCCTGCCCATCATGTTCTCCAGCCTCTACAGGATCTCCAAAGAGCACTGGAACCCGTAAGAACCTTTACATGTGTTTATTTAGATACTGGAACCTTTACTAGAACCCATAAGAACCTTTATATGTGTTTATCTAGTGACTGGAACCCATAAGAACTTTTATATGTGTTTATAAAGAGCACTGGAACCCGTAAGAACCTTTTATATGTGTTTATAAAGAGCACTGGAACCCGTAAGAACCTTTACTCATAGAACCTTTATACAGGTGCTTATTAAGTTACTGGAACCCATAAGGAACCTTTATAAGTCTTTTTTAAGATATTGGAACCCTTAAGAACCTTTAGAAATATACTTACAGCTTATTTAATATGTACTGGAACCCGTAAGGTACCTTTTTAGAACGATATTTACAACTTGTTTTTATATGCACTGGTACCAGTAAAACGACTATCATATATAAACATATTAGTTTGATCTTAATTTGTAGGAGTATGAGAATACGAGTCATATTTCTGGAAGACCAAAAATCAAGATATAATTAAATTGATATATATATATTTATTTATGTCATGTTTAAAAGGTATACACATACTCTGTTCCCACGCTCAGACTGTGGGTTATCTTTGAGGTCTTACCCACAACACACAGTAAGCTGTTAGTGTTTACTGTAGACAACACGGAACAATGTCACAACACACACACACACAACTAAACTTAGAGATAAGTTCAAACGTTGCCCTTTGTCAAGACACATTTCTCCCAAGGGATAAATAAAGAAACCTTGAATAGACTTACATTTTATTTTACATTTCAAAAAAAAGGTATTAAAATGTCTTACATTTAACTTTGAGTTCCCTGGGGGTACCCTGTCTTTAAACGGCTTTATTTACGTTGTGTAGTAATAATAAGTTAAAGACCTACTTCACCGGTGGGAATATGAAGGTGTATTGAACTCTGAGATCCTATGTAGTATAAATGTGCAAACATTTTAGAAATCGGTTCATCCCAGCATGAGAAAAGGCAGAAAGAGTGTTTTATGGTCTCACTGTCTAACCCTACATTTTCCCATGAGTGACATCACACATGGTAAAATGTTGGGCTAGGATTAACAGGACAGCTGGGCCAAGGGAAGACTGAGGGAAGAAAAACCTCATTCATTATATTATAATAGTGATTTTATAATGATAGAACGCCGGTTCCGTATGGGTGAAGTATTTCTTTAATAGAAGCTATACGATATATTTGTTGCCAACCATAGTCTCTGTCTCCTTGTTGTCAGGGCGATCGTGGCTCTGGTGTACAACGTGCTGAAAGCCTTCATGGAGATGAACAGCACCTTATTCGATGAGCTCACAGCCACGTACAAGTCGGACCGCCAGCGGTAAGAAAAATAATAATAATTATACATTTACATTCTCCCTCCCCCTCTATCTCTCTCTCTCCCCCTCCCTCCCTCCTCTCTCTCTCTCCCTCCCTCCCTTCCCCCTCCCTCCCTCTCTCCCTCCCTCCTTCCCTCTCTCCCTCCCTCCTTCCCTCCCCCTCCCTCCCTCCCTCCTCCCTCTCTCTCTCTCTCTCCCTCCCTCCCTCCTCTTTCTCTCTCTCCCCCTCTCTCTCTCTCTCTCTGTCTCTCTCTCCCTCTCTCTTCCTCCCCCCCTCTCTCCCCCCCCCCTCTCTCTCTCTCTGTCTCTCTCCCTCTCTCTCCCTCCCTCCCCTCTCTCCCCCCTCTCTCTCTCTCTCTCTTTCTCCCTCCCTCCCCTCTCTCTCCCTCTCTCCCTCTATCTCCATGGTTACTGATATGGTCACAACATGGATTCACAACATCACATACGTACATAACAAAAAATAAAAAATATGATTGAAGCTGCTCTGAGGAACTTTCAGTTTTTGTTAATTCTTGCGCCCCCTTTGGACAAAAGTGGTAGTAGTGTTTTTACCACGAGACCATCAGTGCTAAAAGAATGTTATTTTTATATAGTTTTTCTTAATGCCTTTGTCATGGGTATACGCTCACCCAGGAACAAAAGCTGGCGTAGTAAAAACACTACCGCTTTTGTCCAAAGGGGGGCGCTAGAATTAACACAAACTGAAAGTTCCTCGGAGCACCTTTAAAGTGACTCAGTGACATAAAGTATTTATTTAAAATGATTTAAACCAGAAAGGAACACCAAGCAGAGTAGAGAGAGAAAGATGGAGGGAAAATTAATTCTTTGTATTTAACACTTTGTAAAAAAACAACCAACGATCTATGAAGACACATCGGACTAACAAAAACAAAATTGAAAAACAAGCGTTCTCCAGAATCACTGACTCCACCTTTAAAGTGACACAGTGAGAGTAAGACGGAGGAAAAATGGATTTAATTGTTTGTATACAGTATAACCCTAAATCCCTGACGCTAAAGTAACAAACGCTTCGCCAGATGTCAGCAGTCACATCGGACTAACAACAACTTAAACAAACTTTAAAACATGGCAAATAAAGTGTTTCTCCTCCTCTTCTTTTCCTCCTACCTTTCCCGGGTTGTGCTGTTGCCTAGCTGCAGACATTTTCTCTGACGTAAACAGCCTGATCTGTGCCGTGCCCTCTGCGCCCTACACGGCGGTGAGCATGGAGCAAAGTTCTAATCATGTGATCAAAAGCTCATGACTTATTTTTTCAATGTTGTATTAACAGTATTATTAACGGGCACAATACAAATATTGTGGCTCAGGTGGCAGAGCGGGTCGGCCGATGATCAAAGGGTTGGCGGTTCGATCCCCGCCCTGCCACCTGTGTCGTGGTTGTTGTGTCCTTGGGCAAGACACTTCACCCACCTTGCCTCGTGTGAATGTCGATAGTTAGCCTGCTGCTATCGGTGTATGAATGTGTGTGTGAAGGGTAACGTGGGAAAGGGAAACAGGTCTCCCTTGTAAAAGAGTCTTCGGTCTCAATGGGATTTACCTGTATAAATAAAGGTTAAAAAATAAATAAATAAATAAATAATTTCAATCTGAGAACAAAAAGGGGAAAAAAAGAGTCTTAAAAGGTCTTGAATCTAACATTAATTAAGCTATAGTAACCTGGCTTCGTGTTAGTATTAGGTTTTGTTTATGTCGAATATAGGGTTGCCACGGTATGAAAAATTCCTCCAAGTTTGTAACAACATCGGTGTTACCTCTTACACTGCCCGGCGAACAAAAATTAAAAAAGATTAGGCTATAGTATACCATTTCAAGAATAGACACTTATGCGTGATAACTTTGATCTTTTATGTTAGATCTTTGGATTCCCCTTACTTTATAAAACACTTTGAGGTGTGTCGGTGCCCCCACGTCGTTTTACTGTTTAGAGTGAAGTGAATTTTGTATTATTAGTTTTTTTTCGCAACCCGGCATCTCTGCAGAGGGTTCGCATTTTGCATAAATCCAAAACAAATAATTTTTTTTTTTTTTTGGTATTTTTGCTTTATTAGACAGTGTGTAGAGACAGAGATGAAATGGGTCAGAGAAGGGAATGCCATGCAGAGAACGACCCGGGCTGGATTCTAACCCGGGTCTGCTGCGGGGCCTGTGCCCAGAGGGGGTGGGGGACGCCCTTACCCACTGTGCCACGGGTGCCCCCAAAACAGGCACTTTTAACTTTTAGCGCTGACTACCGTGGCAACCCTAATGTGTGACCTAAGAAATACCTGAACACTTCCACAGCACTTTGAATGGCTGAATCAACCGGATATGTCACTCAAATCTCACCCACCATATTGTTTTTCTCTGTGTGTTTTCCAGTGAGAAGAAGGTAGATTATCAATAGGTTAAGTAGACAGTATGTAGTATATACATGTTGAGTATGTAGGAGGGAGGACGTTAGTAGGGCTTTCAGTATGTAGTATATACATGTTGAGGATGTAGGAGGGAGGACGTTAGTAGGGCTTTTAGTATGTAGTATATACATGTTGAGTATGTAGGAGGGAGGACGTTAGTAGGGCTTTTAGTATGTATTATATACATGTTGAGTATGTAGGAGGAACGACGTTAGTAGGGCTTTTAGTATGTAGTATATACATGTTGAGTATGTAGGAGGGACGACGTTAGTAGGGCTTTTAGTATGTAGTATATACATGTTGAGTATGTAGGAGGGAGGACGTTAGTAGGGCTTTTAGTATGTAGTATATACATGTTGAGTATGTAGGAGGGAGGACGTTAGTAGGGCTTTTAGTATGTAGTATATACATGTTGAGTATGTAGGAGGGACGACGTTAGTAGGGCTTTCAGTATGTAGTATATACATGTTGAGTATGTAGGAGGGACGACGTTAGTAGGGCTTTTAGTATGTAGTATATACATGTTGAGTATGTAGGAGGGAGGACGTTAGTAGGGCTTTTAGTATGTAGTATATACATGTTGAGTATGTAGGAGGGAGGACGTTAGTAGGGCTTTTAGTATGTAGTATATACATGTTGAGTATGTAGGAGGGAGGACGTTAGTGGGGCTTTTAGTATGTAGTATATACATGTTGAGTATGTAGGAGGGAGGACGTTAGTGGGGCTTTTAGTATGTAGTATATACATGTTGAGTATGTAGGAGGGAGGACGTTAGTGGGGCTTTCAGTATGTAGTATATACATGTTGAGTATGTAGGAGGGAGGACGTTAGTAGGGCTTTTAGTATGTAGTATATACATGTTGAGTATGTAGGAGGGAGGACGTTAGTAGGGCTTTCAGTATGTAGTATATACATGTTGAGTATGTAGGAGGGAGGACGTTAGTAGGGCTTTCAGTATGTAGTATATACATGTTGAGTATGTAGGAGGGAGGACGTTAGTAGGGCTTTTAGTATGTAGTATATACATGTTGAGTATGTAGGAGGGAGGATGTTAGTAGGGCTTTTAGTATGTATTATATACATGTTGAGTATGTAGGAGGGAGGATGTTAGTAGGGCTTTTAGTATGTAGTATATACATGTTGAGTATGTAGGAGGGAGGACGTTAGTAGGGCTTTTAGTATGTAGTATATACATGTTGAGTATGTAGGAGGGAGGATGTTAGTAGGGCTTTTAGTATGTAGTATATACATGTTGAGTATGTAGGAGGGAGGACGTTAGTAGGGCTTTTAGTATGTATTATATACATGTTGAGTATGTAGGAGGGAGGATGTTAGTAGGGCTTTTAGTATGTAGTATATACATGTTGAATATGTAGGAGGGAGGACGTTAGTAGGGCTTTTAGTATGTATTATATACATGTTGAGTATGTAGGAGGGAGGATGTTAGTAGGGCTTTTAGTATGTAGTATATACATGTTGAGTATGTAGGAGGGAGGACGTTAGTGGGGCTTTTAGTATGTATTATATACATGTTGAGTATGTTGGAGGGAGGACGTTAGTAGGGCTACAATTAAAATGCAATTAAAATTAAAAATTGGTTAAAGTACAATATAGCCTAATTAAAACAGTTACAGGTACAGTTCACTTTTTTTTTAATCCCGGTAAAGGGTTTTTTACTGGGAGTTTTTTCTCAGCCGAGCTAAGGGTCTAAGGGCAGAGGGTTTCATATTGTATGGAATGTAAAGCCCACTGAGGCAAATGTCTATTTGTGATATTGGGCGATACAAATAACAACTGATCTGATTTTGATTTAAGATACTATGTTTACATTTCTTTAAGGATATGAGGGTATTCATTTTAATTTGATGTGTCACTCAAATCTCACCCGCCATGTTTGTTTCTCTGTGTTTTCCCAGTGAAAAGAAGAAGGAGAAAGAGAGAGAGGATCTGTGGAAGAAGCTGGAGGATCTTGAGCTGAAGCGCGGCCTTAGAAGTGACGGCATCATCCCAACTTAACCAAGACAAAACGCAGCGCTCCCCTTTACCCCGCCCCTCTCAACCCCACTCAATCTGCCCTATGTGACTCTCCCTATACCCTCTACCCCCTACCCCCTACCGCCTACCGCGAACCTAAAAAAACCCAAATCCCACACTCAGCCATGTCTGCGAAAAATCCCCCAAGAGCTCTGAGAAAAAACCTCCTCCCAAATACAAGGCCATCAACTCTGGATGGACAACGGAGCGCACGCCGTTTATTTTTTTTCTTAATTTTTATTTTTCAGATTTTTTTTAAATTTTTTTTTTGTGTGTTTGTGCAACTTTACTTTTACTTTACAGTTAGATTTCATCACGTCTGTTTTATCTCATTATTTCACTGTAAATAATTAATTTTTTTCTCATTTTATTTCTTTCTCTCTCTCTCTCTCTCTCTCTCTCTCTCTCTCTCTCTCTCTCTCTCTCTCTATCTCTCTCTCTCTCTCTCTCCCCTTTAAAAGCTGATATTATTGCAAAAAAAACTTAAAAAATTACAAAACAATAATAATAAAAAAAGGAAGAAAAAAATAGATAATGAGAAAATGACTTGTGTGGTGGGGGGGAGGCGGGGGGATTTTTTTTTAAACAAACATTTACAGAAACTACGTATTTTGGACTGTACAACATCAAATGAAATAGGAAATGAAACTGTTTGTAAAAGACAGATTGATTTGAACACTTCATCCCACTGTATTTCACTGCATCTAAAGCCTAGTTTCCACTGAGTGCGGCACGGTGTGGTATGGTACACATTTTTATTTGCAACTCCACAAGGTTACCATAATAAGCGAACAGTGTTACACATATTTTCGTTACCCTTTCCTTTGGGCACCAAGCCGTCCCAAAAGGGGGTGGAGCTACACAATGATTGGTCGAAAGAATCATATATCCGTGCGAGAGATAAACCGCCGTGTGTAGTCACCTCGGCAAGAGTGAAGAGTCTTGTGTTTAGACTAAACAATTCACCCTTAGCTCTCTGTTTATTGTGCATTTTCATTAAATATATGAGCGAGCTACACTGTGTCCCACTGCTATGATGTCACCATAGTTAAACAGCTTGTACTGTATATATACCCTGTGTTCCAAATCACATACTTTTTCTGTTTTTACTATACTACATACTAAAGTACAGAAGAGTTTTATGGCCACACGAGAGAAGAAAAGAAATCAGATAAGGAAGATTTTTTTTAAATTATTTTGAGAAATGTCAAGAATAAAGACGAATACTCCAACATGCTATTGGAGTTAGTGGGGCGTTTATGTATTTTCAACATACTACAATTAACGTGCATGTATTGGGACATCCTAAATCTTTTTCTGGCATACTAAATAGTAGGGAAGTATGGGGATTGGAACGCAGGGACACTCTTAAACACCCCACCTACCAACTAAGGGTGCTGTCTGCAGTGTAAACGAAAAGCCACATCTGGTTTTACTGTTCCTAACCTACCCGAACCGTGCTACTCAGTGTAAACAAGGCAAAGCTTTTTAATTTTTCTGGTTGTCCTCGTTGCTTTTTCCATCTCCAACTCTTTTCCCCTCTCTATTCAATGGTGCATCTGTCATGTCTGCCTACCCCTCTCTGCTGTTTTAAACGGCAAAAAAATACATTTTAAAATCAACAACAAGGACATTCAGAATATCCTCTTAAGAGTGCGTTTGCATGAGAAGTCACTTATTAATTAATTGTGCTCCATATTTTAATTCCTATCACTCAGTTAAATATTGACATTTTCCAAAGTAAAACTATGAAATAAAGTCCCATCAGATCTGCCTACATATCAAAAAGTACAACAATATTTGGAGTAATTGGTTGAGGAAAAATAACACAAATTGCATTTCCTGTTTTTGCTCCCATCACAATAAAACTTCCCATTTATTGTGGAGTAGACAAAGGAAGTGATCACTGTAAAGTCTTTTATATATACATCTATATATATATCTATATATATATAGATATATAGAGAGAGAGAGGTAAAAAAAGAAAGTAAATGCATTATAAATGTGTTTTTGAATTGGGATTTGAAATGAAAATATGATTTAGTAACTTAATCCACTATGTCGGATTAGAGGTATTTTCTTCTCTTTGACTTTGGCGCCATCGTGTGGTCGCAGTAAGAATTACATGTGAAAAATTAAAACAGATTTTTAATTATAAGAATAAATCTAGAAATATGCCAAGACCATTTAAGACCCTTTTTAAACGACTTAATTCAAATTGGATGCACAAATAATTGGTTTACTGTGAATACGAAAAAGTCAAAAAAAATGCATATTTTCTAGCCAGCTGTCTGCATTGGTTTTCGAGTTTTGAGGCAAGAACAAAAAGTCTCATCTTTGAAAATAAATTGTCCACATTTGAGCCAACTCATCTTTTGTTGAGATAACTTATCATTCATATGTTAATGTAACTTTCAAGTTTTTTAGTTCTAAATACTAAGAATTCTGAAAAATAAAAGTTAACCATAAGCTGCGCCGATTTAATTCTCTGTCATATGGAAAAAAATAATAAAAACCAAGTCGGTCAAAATGTTGATTCAAACATTTAACTGTGTTTAAAAACTGTCTGGAAAAACTTTCTCAACAAAAAAATAATAATAAGTTGACTTTAAGCAAATTTAACTTTTTTGGAATTCTTAGTTGGTAGACCTCAAAATTTGATGTTACATTACATATGAATGATAAGTTATCTAAACAAAAAAATAATTAGTTGGCTCAAAATTTAGGCAGTTTTCCTTCTATCTTTCCTTCTATTTTAAGAATTGTATGGTCTAGCCTCAAAATAATCTAAAAAAAAATCAAGTTAAGACAGAAAATTTTAGCTCACCGAACTTATTTTTTTCTAAATTTTACAGTGCACATGTAAACGCACTCAGTCAAGTCATTTCCACCTTCGTCCTCCAAATATGAACTAATTTTTACACACATAATTATCATCCTCTTTCCTCTCCTTTTTGACCTTTTTGACCCTTCTCTCTTCCCTTACCTCCTATTATATACCAGAACCCACCTCCCCCTCCCCCACCTAAGGTATCAGTCTGGCACTGTTTACCGTCGGGCCATAACTGGGGGGAATTTTCAAAGTAAGATTCACACACTCAAAAAAAAAAAAAAAAAAAGTTACAAATTTTCAGTGGAGCGCCATAAAAATAAAAAAAATCTTTCCTCCCTTTTATTGTGAAAAATGCCCACAGCCGGGAAGCGCCGCGCTGATTTCACAGACAACAAAACAGTGATTTAAAAAAAAAACAAACAAACAGACAAACAACCCAACAACCCCTCTGTACATTGTTGTTGAATGCAGTACACTGATAATCTTGTATCTTGTAGTAATTTTAGCCTATTGTTTTTTTTTTCTTAGGAGAACTGTTGTGGAGAGAGGAGGAGTAATTCAGTATATAAAGAGGTATTATGGAACAAGATTTCCTGGTATTTATGATAGTGTGTGCCCCCCCCTCCCCCCTCCC
Source organism: Hyperoplus immaculatus (assembly GCA_949357725.1). Taxonomy (NCBI): domain Eukaryota; kingdom Metazoa; phylum Chordata; class Actinopteri; order Uranoscopiformes; family Ammodytidae; genus Hyperoplus; species Hyperoplus immaculatus. The sequence goes on from OX442363.1 coordinate 29,115,767, forward strand.
CACCCATCTACCCCCCCTTACAGTTTTTAGTCTGTTTTTTCTTTTTATCTATCTCTAAATCACTCCTCCCCAAATATCTTGGTTTTTATCTCATTTTGGATATTTTGAGTTTTTTTTTTGTTTTTTTTTTTTGTTTTTTTTTTGTTGGACTATTTGGTTTATATATTTTTTTCTTTTTTCTAGTTTTTGGGGAGGGAGGGGGGGTTTGGGGTGAGGGTCTGTTAGGCAAGGATAACATAGGGGACAGAGGAGGAGGAGGGGGGGGGGGGGTAGGGAAGGTAAAAAAAAAAAAAAAAAACGGTGCATCGATGATTTTTTTTTTGGTTGACATTGAACGACCCCCCCTCTTTCTTCTCGACCCTGTTGCAAAGGATTATTGTTGTGTGCTTTAGAATGGCCCCCGGATATAATACGAGTTAAAAACTGAAAAAAATAAAAATAAAAAAATGATGAAAAAGGGTTGGAGAAATACAAATGTTTAATTATTTTAAAGAATAAAGAGATATTAAATTAAACCTGTTTTGTGATAAAGCCCAGACGCTGGATTTGCTTTATTTACTGGGACGTGTGTGTGTGTGTAAGTAAGAGAGAGTGTGTGTGTGTGTGTGTGTGTGTGTGAGAAAGAGAGTGTGTGTGTGTGTGTGTGAGAAAGAGAGTGTGTGTGTGTGTCTGTGAGAGAGAGAGAGAGTTCTTACAGTATTTTAATCTCAAAGTGCACACAAGGGGGCAGTATTGGATTACACATAAGGCCAAATACATACAGTACAGTACAAACACACTTCAGGAGTAAGCACGCATGCACACACACACACTCTCTCTCGCTTCACACACACACACATACACATACACACACTGGTATATTCTATTGTAATTGCTTTATTTTTGCAAGTTACTCCACTCACTAACAACACTGTTCTCTCTCTAGAGTCCTGTGTTTACTTCTAAACAAACACAATAAGTTTATTCATTCCTTAAAGAGGACCTATGATACTTTTTGACTTTTATGACCCATAAACGTTGTTACAATGATTTATAGTCATGTTTAACCGTACTAGCTTATCAAATAATGACGTACATGCATTTAGACGTATTTCCTGCTGACCGTCTGGGCTGGCTGTGCAGAGCGCTAAACACTATGGCAGCCGGTCGAGAAAT
>OX442363.1:29121921-29126284 GCA_949357725.1 Hyperoplus immaculatus
TGAGTGAGTGAGTGAGTGAGTGAGTGAGTGAGTGAGTGAGTGAATGAGTGTGTGAGTGAGTGAGTGAGTGAGTGAGTGAGTGAGTGAGTGAGTGAGTGAGTGAGTGAGTGAATGAGTGTGTGAGTGAGTGAGTGAGTGAGTGAGTGAGTGAGTGAATGAGTGTGTGTGTGAGTGTGTGTGAGTGAGTGAGTGAGTGAATGAGTGTGTGAGTGAGTGAGTGAGTGAGTGAGTGAGTGAGTGAGTGAGTGAGTGAGTGAGTGAGTGAGTGAGTGAGTGACCGCCCCCACTCGTGGCTCAATGGCTAAAGTGCCCTCAAGAGTGGTGAAGAGAGGAAATGCCTTATTGGCTGCCCTTTTCACGTGCACAACATGATTTAGTGCCCTCTAGGGTGCCCCTTCATACAATAAATTATGATGATGTGTCCTCCAGAACAAGAAAATTTAATGACGTGCCTTAATGAGGGCCCTTAAAGTCCCCTTCTGCTCGTCTGGCCCTTCTAGTGCCCTTCTAGCGCCCTTCTAGTGCCCTTCTAGTGCCCTTCTGCCCTTCTAGTGCCCTTCTGCCCATCTGGTCCTTCTAGTGCCCTTCTGCCCGTCTGGTGCCCCCATGGTTGAAAAAGTGTTGCTAAAGTGCCCTCTATGGTGGTGAAAATGAGAGAAAGTGCCCTAGGTTGCCCCTCCATACAATAGGCCTAAATGATGATGATGTGCCCTCTGGAGCAAGAATATAGCAAACCGACAAGCCAAGTTGTGGTTAGCTAATGAGGTGCAGACGTTCCTCTCTTTGGTAGCCGACGAACGGGGAATGCGAAAGAGGCGTTGCTTTCAGGTGGCGTCGCTATGACAAACAGCTTCATCGAGTGGTATTTAAATCTCCACTGGATCACAAAGCAAAAAGTGGATTAAGAGTGTGTCCGTACCCATAGTGGAAAAGCGCAATTAGATGCCGAGTTAGAAAAACTATTTTCAGTTTGCATAATCCGTTTAAAATGTATATACATTTTGAGTGTCAAGATCCGGTCCTCATTCAAGTGTAGGTTATGTCATGACAGAGAGACGATGATAGTCAGCTATCACCTCAACATGAAGGAAAACTTCCTTCAATATTTCCGTGTCTGGCTGTCAGCGGTCAAAGACTGTATGGTAGCGGCACATTGATTTTTCTCCAGTCTAATTTACGTAAATGTTAGTAAAGATGAAAGCAGCAAGGCATCCTCCCTTCTTAGGCTAAAATGTGAAAGTGCACAATGATGTGAACAACTCATTTAAGTGTTTATAAAGTCGCTAGAATTAGGGGAAACCGTGTCTTTGAAGCTACATTTTTTCTGGGGGGGGGGACCCGCAGACCCGCAGACCCGCAGACCTCCAGACCCCCCTTTTAATTGTATGAGCCCAACCGTTTTTTTTAACATCTACAAACACAGTGTTTGGTGTTTCGTTACATTACATTGTGTTTAGCTGACGTTTTTATCCAAAGCGACTTCCATTAAGTGCATTCAACCTTGAAGGTACAAACTCAGAACAACAGGAATCACGTCAGTACTATATCTTCAAATAAACCAAACTACAAGGTGCCACAAGTAAGTGCTACATGGAGATGTAACGAGTGCCCTCAGCAGGACCTTCCAGGCAGCGCTGCCTTTAAGGCTCCGCTGGGGGAACAAAACACCATCGAGTTAGAAATGTTATCCAGAATGTGCCCTTTTTATTTTATCGCCCCTGCCCTTCAAACAGTCTGAGTCCGCCACTGTGTGTGTGTGCGTGCGTGAGTGAGTGAGTGAGTGTCTGTCTGTCTGTCTGTCTGTCTGTCTGTCTGTCTGTCTGTCTATCTGTCTGTCTGTCTGTCTGTCTGTCTGTCTATCTGTCTGTCTGTCTGTCTTATTTAATTTTATTCCAGACACAGAGAGAAAACGGTCCATAATACAATACAAAAACAGTAAAAAAGACAAACAACAATAAAAAAGACTGAAAAAGACTCCAGCTGTCAGTTCCACACTACACAAAGAGTGTTCAGATATTAGCATGTAGGCTAAAGCGCCAGTGGTTCCATAATGTGGAAGTGAACCTAACCACACTCATTGTAGGGTTCACTAGAGTTGTGATTATGCCGTTACATGACTCCGATAGTCTACACATACATCTGTACATCAGATTCCTGAGCACAGCAGGACAGGTGGGCACATTAACACTGACAAACATTTGGCTTGCACTGCTCCAACGTGGCATATGAAGCAGCAGCCTCATGCCATCATTATATGCTACATTGAGTTTCTGCATACTGCTTTTCTTATAGCGCCGCCACAAGTGGGCAGTATACATTGGGGTGCAAAAAGCTTTAAAAAGAGTGGTCTTCACAGACAATGAACACATACTAAACTTGCGCTTCAACATATTAGCTTGTGCATACATCATACAGTACTGTCTGCGGATGCCCCTGTCGGTCAGCAGTTATAAAGTGCCCTATGTATTTGACCTCCTCACACACTTTAAGGACAGCACCGGACAGAAGAACATCAGGAACCAACAGTTTATTGTCCTCTCTGCTTCTAGCGATCATGATAGTGCTCTTTTTGGAGTTGTACTTAATATCAAAGTCTGCACCATATTGGGAGCAGACCCTTGGCAGCTGTTGTAGGCCAGCACTGTATGGACAAAGAATCACCAGATCATCTGCGTACATCAGGTGGTTGATCATGGTGTTCCCGATCATACAGCCTGTTCCACAGTCATTTAGCAGCTTTGAAAGATCATCCAAATAAATATTAAAAAGAAAGGGAGATAAAATGCTTCCCTGCCTAACTCCGTTACTTACATTGAATGGGGCAGACATAGAGTTACCCCATTTCACATACATAGACTGATGAGCATACCAAAAAGCCAAGATTCTAACTAAATATTTGGGAACCCCTCGGTTGTGCAGTTTGAGGAATAGCTTCTCATGATTCACACGATCAAAGGCTTTTGAAGCATCAATAAAACACATAAAAATTGTGGAATTTTGCCTGTTATACAAATCAAGTACCTCATTTAAGGCAAAAATACACATATCTGTGCCATGTTTAGGTTTGAAGCCGAACTGGTTGTCAGAGGTCAATAGAAAATGCTCCAACCTATTCAATACAATCCTCTCCAAGACCTTGGATAAAGCACTGGCCAGAGCTATAGGCCGGTAGTTATCCGAGCTGTTAATTTTGCCAGCTTTGTCTTTAATGATGGGCACTAATGTGACAGATAAAATAGAATCAGGTAGAATACCATGGGTTAAGAACCCAGTGAAACAAATAGCAATTAGGGGGCATAGTTTTCTACTTGCAAGTTTTAAGTGCTCTGCAGATATCTTATCCATACCACAAGCCTTATTATCTTTTAGCATCATAATAGCATCATATATCTCTTGAGGGAAAACCATCACGTCTTCATTGCTATCAATGTTACTCACTGTGAAAGAGATACTTTTAACACAGTTGAGGAGATCATAAAAATGTTTCTGCCACAACTGAGTAATTTTCTCTGAGCCGCTGACACCATCAATATTTGTTGGTAACGATGTTTTGCAATTATTACTTCTTTTGATTTCTTTCCAGAAATCAACAGGACTATTGTATTGCAGTTTCTTTGCAAGAGAGTCAGACCTCATTGTATTTTCATTCCTCTTAATGAAACGTAGAGCATATTTAAATTTTGCATTTGCATGCTTCTTATATTCAAATAAGGGACCATGTTTATGTCTGCCTGACTCAACCCATGCTTTGAAGGCCTTTCTTGCCTCAGCATGAATCTCTTCCACATAGTCATTCCAGCCTGGCTTGACTTTGTACAGTCTGTGGGTCTTATACAGGGCCTGCTTGACGCAAGGAGAGCCTTCACAATATTATCATACATGGAGCACAGCTCAATACCATGTTGAGGGTTCTTACAATTAATATCATGGCATGCAATGGAATATTTTGGTAATTCAATGTTGCTCAGCAAGATGTCAGTCCGAAAATAGTACTCCTTAAGATCATCCTCAGACAGGTTAGACCAATCTATTTTACCCTCACGTACATTGTTATCTGTCTGTCTGTCTGTGCAAAAATAATAGATCACAAGCTGCTTCAAGAGGCTTCACATCCCAAACAGCTGGCCGGATTTTAAATGAGTTCCCACATTAAAAGGTGCAGTCAGTGATTCTGGAGAACGCTTGTTGTCAAAATCACTTTTTTTTAAGTCAGAAATCAGTGAATATCTCCTCAAAAGCCACTACCTGTCTGTACTGTGTGTGCTGAAAAAAAAAATCCAGTGTTAATACACAGCCTAGGCTCTGTAAACGGGCCTGTAAAAAAAGGCGTCTGTTAATAAAATCAGTCTGAAATCTCACTGTC
>OX442363.1:29126484-29133984 GCA_949357725.1 Hyperoplus immaculatus
TCTCCCTCTCCCTCTCTCTCTCCCCCTCTCTCCCTCCTCTCTCTCTCCCTCTCTCTCTCCCTCTCTCTCTCCCCCCTCTCTCCCTCTCTCTCTCTCTCTGTCTCTCCATTGACAAGTGGTGATTCTAGGACCACAGATGTCTTTTAAATGAAAAGATGATGAGGTATAAGCAATACATTATTTTATTTTCTATTTTTTAGGGGGCTGATTAAAAATAGTTTTAACATCGGCTCAACTCACCCCAAAATAGCATTACTGCAACTCATTCAGATGTCTTGTCACATGACAGTTAAAGGGGCCCGTTTGAAAACAAGTTTAGGGGTGTTCCAGGGCTAAAATCCCCCCCTGATTTGACCATTTGATATAAAACATGAACAACACTATGTGTCATACATTAAAATACATAAACAGCCAGGGATAACACAAAAAAGACCAAAGGTGTATTTCCATTGTGGTCCCTGTTGGGCAGGAGGAGAGGGCAAGCAGCAGAAAATCACACATCAGCATTCACAACACGTACACAACACATACAAATCACACACATGACAATGATCACCATTAAAGCTCCCATATTATACACTTTTCGGTTCTATTATACACCATATTATATGGTCTTAGTGGTCCCTAAAACGTTCTATTATACACCATATTATATGGTCTTAGTGGTCCCTAATACATTCTATTATACACCATATTATATGGTCTTAGTGGTCCCTAATATGTTTTTCTTTAATTGTTTGCTGAAAAAAACTTTCAGATAATTTATTGTACTATGCTGATGTTCAGCTAATCTCACAATGGCCTATTTTTGAAAAAGAGCTGCAACTCCCCTCGTAAATATACAATCTTTGAGCTCCCCCCGCCCCCTGTCCGGAAGCGAAGCCCGATACGCCTCGCCCTCTGTCTGTCAGGGCCGTGGACCAATAAGAAATAGGGGTGTGGGCTGCACAGTGGAAGCTTCTGGCTTTCCAGTTTGTGAGGTCAGAAAAGGGGAAAATTCTGACTTGGGTATATTGGGGGGGAGGGGTGGGGGTTTTAGAAAGGGGGAGAGTGAGAAAAGGAGAGATTGATATTTTTTTAAATATTTTGGCAGTCTCTAGGCACACCGTGGACCCATGGATATGTTAGAACACATTTAAAAAGTGCATTTAGCATAATATGTGACCTTTAAGACAAGCCTAATCATGGCGTCTAAGCCGTTGTTTCAGGGCCTTTTTAAAACTGCCTAAACTCCTTACTAACTTGAGTGTACCTGGTAACCTATTCCAAAGTGTAGCTCCAGCAAAACAATAGGAATCCTTTCCCTGTAAGAGTAAAATCAAATCAAAACGCCACCTTCCCCTGGTTCACGTTGAAGCTGGCCTCACAGGGCACACTTTGGTCTTTCTGCCAACAGAACGAGAACTCCATCAAACACTGAATGAAACAATTTAAAAAAAATGAGGAAGTGTGTGTGAGTGTATTTGTAGTGTGATGAAATCAGGTGGGAACAGCACAGCAAAGGGAGCTGCCTGTAAGTGGGTTCAATCCTTTAGTAGACATGTCTCAGTTGTATTGCCAGTGTGTGTGTGTGTGTGTGTGTGTGTGTGTGTGTGTGTGTGTGTGTGTGTGTGTGTGTGTGCGTCAGGGGGGGAGCAGAGAGAGTGTTTTAAATTGCTTTGGGCAATCGAACAATAGAAACTGTTCCAACTCACTCATTGGATAAAGAGTGTGTGTGTTTCTCCTGCCACACCATAAGACTTATGATTCCATGCCTGACCCGCACACACACACACACACACACACACACACACACACACACACACACACACACACACACACACACACACACACACACACACACACAGACCCACACACTAAATGACAGATGTATTACCTGCCTGCCTCACAATGCGCGACACCTTTTTAGATAACCCTTTTTTTTACTAACTTTTGCTAGTCTTTCTCACACATTATGTCTCTGATATCTGAATTTTTTTTAACCTTTATTTCTACAGGTAAATCCCATTGAGTCCGCAAACTCTTTTTCAAGGGAGACCTGTTTTCCTTTCCCACGTTACCATTCACACACACATTCATACACCGATAGCAGGCTAACTATCGACATTCACACGAGGCAAGGTGGGTGAAGTGTCTTGCCCAAGGACATAACAACTATGACACAGGTGGCAGGGCGGGGATCGAACCTCCAACCCTTTGATCATCGGCCGACCCGCTCTACCAACTGAGACACAGTCGCCCAATTCGTCGAATTGTCTGGTTGTGTATACATTGCTGTAGAAACCCGATGCGCTCAATAAAGCTCTTAATGTTGCTGATAGGCACAATGCGCTCCAGTCATTAATGGCAGCAATAAAAAAAAAAACGTCAATGCAATATGCAACACACTTAACACACAGCCTCCAACATAATGTTACACAATGCAAAGAAAGATAGATAGATAGATAGATAGATAGATAGATAGATAGATAGATAGATAGATAGATAGATAGATAGATAGATAGACAGATAGATAGATAGATAGATAGATAGATAGATAGATAGATAGATAGATAGATAAATAGATGGATAGATAGATAGATAGATAGATAGATAGATAGATAGATAGATAGATAGATAGATAGATAGATAGATAAATAGATAGACAGATAGATAGATAGATAGATAGATAGATAGATAGACAGATAGATAGATAGATAAATAGATGGACAGACAGACAGACAGACAGACAGACAGACAGACAGACAGACAGACAGACAGACAGACAGACAGACAGACAGACAGACAGACAGACAGGTACAGTGCTGTATTTGCCCCCTTACTGAATTCTTCTGTTTTTGCTTGTTTGTCACACTTATTTGTCTCAGATCATCATTTATAATTTAAGACAAAGACAACTCAATGGAAATCAGAATACAGCTTTTGAATTTTCATTCTTTTTATTGGATGTAAAGAGTTATTCAGAACCTATTTCACCCATGTGAAAAAGTATTTGCCCCCTAAACCTAAAAACTGCCTATCGATGAATACAGTATCGATAGAAAGAAAAAAACATATTTAAACCGTAGTGTTGTCAGACCGAATAGACAGCTACTGTTAACACTAGTATGCTCTCTCTCTCTCTCTCTCTCTCTCTCCTCGCTCTCTCTCTCTCCCACACACACACACATACACACACACACACTCTCTCTCTCACGCACGCACACACACACACACACACGCACGCACGCACGCACACACAAACATACACACGCACACACACACGCACGCACGCACGCACACACACACACACACACACACACACACACACACACACTCTCTCTCTCTCGTGGGGCCTACACACAGACACACACACACACACACACACACACACACACACACACACACACACACACACACACACACACTCTCTCTCTCTAGTGGGGCTTACACACACACACACACACACACACAGCTCCCTGGGCCCCTTAACTCTTCATATAAACTAATGATCATCCTTTAGAGACTGTTTCAGTTCAAAACAACACATTTGTTTGTGGTTTGTAGCCACCACATGGATTCTTACAACAATGAATTAGTCTTCTAACTTTCACCTGTGCTCACTCTCCCTCTGTCTCTCTCTCTCTCACTCTGTCTCTCTCTCTTTCTGTCTCTCTCTCTCCTTCTCTCTCCCCCCTCTCTCCTTCTCTCCCTCTGTCTCTCTCTCTCACTCTGTCTCTCTCTCTCTGTCCTTCTCTCCCAATCTCTCTCTCTCTCTCTCTCTGTCTGTCTGTCTCTCTCTCCCTCTCTCTCCCAATCTCTCTCCCTCTCTCTTTCTCTCTCTCTCTCTCTCTCCCTCTCTCTCTGTCTCTCCCTCTCTCTCCCAATCTCTCTCCCTCTCTCTCTCTATGTCTCTCTCTCTCCTTCTCTCACTCTCTCTCTCCCCCTCTCTCTCTCTGTCCCCCTCTCTCTCCCTATCTCTCTCTCTCTCTCTCTCACTCTCTCTCTCTCTTTCTCTCTCTCTCTTCAGATATCTGGTTATTCTCTCTCATGTGTGATGTCACAAGTCTCACCTCTTAGCATTCCTGGCAAAACACAATTTTTTTTTCAAGCACTGGTATTTTTTGAGATTGTGTGTCTATGTATCTTCCATAACATGTCTTCTTTCATACTAGTATAAATCAAAAGGTCCAACATGTACATTCAGGTGTTTATTATTATCTATTTGCCTTGTAAATTGTATATTCTGTATCGTTGTGACTTTTTCTCTATTTTTACTTATATATATTGCATATTTTCATGTGTCTTTCGTGGCATTCAGTCTGTGGAAAACAAAGGAGGAATTCCATTGTATGACTGTGAACATGTTTCTTATTGTGCATATGACAATACACACTTTGAATCTTGAATTATTAGGCTACTAAACCTGGTCTGTTTGCGTCGGTATATTTCTCCTATTCAACCATCTTTAACGGACATTACCTCAACATTAGTTTTTTTTTTCAATACTTACTTAAGCCAATTAGATGTTTTGTTCTCTAAGTAGGAACCAATCTGTGGTTCCGCTGTTTTTCACCCGGAAGACAAACAGTTTTTGACCACACACACGTCACAGTCACGTCACACGCCAGACAACTTGGCAGCAGCGCGGAGATTTGTTTGTCTAGGCTACTAATCACTGCAAAGTCAAATAAACCGAACAGATGGTTTTAATTACAACTAGGACGGTGACTCTCATTCATAACAACAGAGGAAAGGTGCGTCAAGAAGATATATCCCTCCTAAAATTACACTGAACCAAAAATCTCAACTTCTAAACCACTTACGTCAACTAAACTTTCCATAATCCTTCTTAGCGCTATTCTGAAGGTTCTCACAGACGGATTTGTTGTCAGTGGTCTGATTTGTGTTACAGTTGGTTCTTATGAACACGCTGAAAATGCTTTTTTAAAGACCTGTCGTCGATAGTATTTTTAATTTAGTCTATAAAATGAAAAAAGGCTTTTCAAATAATTTTTTTTTAAATTGTTTTTTATTTGATCTGTGTATTTCTTTACACAAACGCAAATGCAACCTTTCTTATTGTACTGTAGCCTATATTTAATTATTTTGGGGACAGAGCCCACAACAGCGCACACACGCGCACACACTTTGCGCATGCGCCCTACCCTCCCCCACCCCCGCTCCGAGTTCACCCCAGCGAGAAGCATCCTCACCGCCGTCTCTCAGTGCGTCTCGAGCGGCCAGAGCGCACGGTTACAATGAACTTCTCCACCGAGAGCGCAGCATCCACTGAGAGCCAGAGCCTACGGTCCAGAGCTCCAGGCAGCGCCCGCTCACACACACACCCTGCCCGCCAACAACAGGAGGATGCCCGGGGGAAAGAGAGGGCTGGTGGCACCGCAGAACACTTTCCTGGAGAACATCGTCCGCAGATCAAGTGGTGAGTGGTGTGTGTGTGTGTGTGTGTGTGTGTGTGTGTGTGTGTGTGTGTGTGTGTGTGTGTGTGTGCGCGCGCGCTTCAGAAAGACCGTCTCCAGCTGTCACCTTGTGTTGTGAAGAGGTTGTGGTGTGTGTGTGTGTGTGTGTGTGTGTGTGTGTGTGTGTGTGTGTTTGTTTGTGCGCGCGTGCTTCAGAAAGCTTTTGGGTTTGGGGTGCTTCAATTCATCAAGCGGTTTGGACCTGGACCCGTATATTATAACCTACTTCACTGGAATACAGTTTGGGGCTAAAGCCACATCTGTCTCACTTTATACTATAGCTGCATTTATTTTTGCAGTGGCGGACTTTCCTCCCTGCATGAGGATATTTACGGTGTTTTGTTATCGATCATAATAAGTCACGCGGTAAACTGCTCGGTAAAGTTGCGCGCGTGTCATCGAATGGAATACAGTTGGTTTTTATATGCAGGGAAATCACGATGGTTATAACATGCGCTTCACTTTACAACTGCATTTATTTTGCACTGATTATCATTTAAAACAAATCACTTTGTACTTTATTATTGTCTGCACTGTTTGTTGGAGAGAAACGTATTTTCGATTCCTCTCTCTCTCTCTCTGTCTCTGTCTCTGTCTCTCTCTCTCTCTCTCTCTCTCTCTCTCTCTCTCTCTCTCTCTGTCTGTCTGTCTGTCTGTCTGTCTGTCTGGAACATATCGCATAAATTGACGTTGACATGTCTTGATATTGAGGGCGTTAATAAATCCCAATAAGTTACACATTCAACTGCTTTAAGTTACGCGCTCAAGGGACTATGTCATTCGTGTATAGCCTAACAGCTGGACTAAAACTAAAATGGTTCTTTTCTTTGGCTCCGATCAGCGCTGTCTGAGGATTCTCACTGGGTTTTCTTTTCGAGAAAGAATGACGCAAATAAATCATCTCTCCAAATTATATGAGAACAAAATAGAGCGAACACAGAATTTGAATGCGTGTGTGTATGGGTGTGTACGAGTGTGTGTGTGGGTGTGTACGAGTGTGTGTGTGTATTGCTCACTGTGGACGTAATGTGTGTGTGTGTGTGTGTGCCTGTCTCGCGCTGATATCGTTATTATTATTTGTAGTAACCTGTCTGCACGAGGAGAGAGTCACGATGGAAATTAATTAACCTGCGTCAGTTATGAATTTGTGATAGCCTACGTCATTACGCAATGAAGTAGGCTAACTCGCTGTTTGCCTTTTATTTATGGGAACAAATAAGTCAGACGTTGTGTAGTAAAATTAGCAATACATTGGTGTAAATAATAAATAGCTGTTGAGTTATTCCTCCTTTTAAAGCTATAGTGCGTAGCTTTTTCATATAAATGAATGTCGGTTACATTCAAGCCATTGCCAAACGAATTGACACAAAGTTGATTAAGCCTATTATCAGCTCCACAAAACTCTCTCTGTATTTCTCAGTATGGCAGCGTTTACAAACTGGTGCTCCCCTCCTTCCCTGACACTGGTAAACCCCCCCCCCCACACTGGTGCCCTCCCCTCCTCTGACACTGGTGCAGGAGCTCAGACAAATCCTAAAGAAGAGCCCAAGAAATGTTTCAGTTGTTGATTCTACTGCTAAGATAAAACCTGGACGTACAGCAGAAGGTATAAAATCCATGTGCCATCACTGAAGGCTTTACCTCATGTAGATGCACCGACAGTGTTGTTGTTATTACTCAGAATTCCACATGGGGGCGATATAAGTTACGCACTATAACCAAAATACCACACCAGTCTGGCTTTAGTCAGTCAGTGCAAAATAAAAATGACAACAGCATCAACCAAATAGCCTACATTTTCCAATTAGCCTATATCAAAATAATGAAATACTTGAATTTTCCTGCAGTATTTGCTCATAGCATACACATATAGCTTTGAGATGTTATATTATTATTTCATCAGGGTATATATACAGCTATAAACTGCAAAGGACTTTTTGACACCGGACTAAGAAATACACACACACACACACACACACACACACACACACACACACACACACACACACACACACACACACACACACACACACACACACAC
>OX442363.1:29138984-29151484 GCA_949357725.1 Hyperoplus immaculatus
AAGCCTCTTAAAGCCCTACTTCACCAGTGGAAATATGAAGGTGTATTGAACTCTGAGATCCTATGTAGTATAAATTTGCAAACATTTTAGAAATCGGTTCATCCTAGCCTGAGAAAAGGCAGAAAGAGTGTTTTATGATCTCACTGTCTAAGGATTAACAGGACAGCTGGGCCAAGGGAAGACTGAGGGAAGAAAAACCTCATTCATTATATTATAATAGTGGAATAATAATAATAAGGAATACTATAGCCATACGGAACCGGCGTTCTATCATTATAAAATCACTATTATAATATAATGAATGAGGTTTTTCTTCCCTCAGTCTTCCCTTAGTCTTCCCTTGGCCCAGCTGTCCTGTTAATCCTAACCCTTACTGTGATGTCACAAGAAGGAAACTGTAGGGTTAGACAGTGAGACCATAAAACACTCTTTCTGCCTTTTCTCAGGCTAGGATGATCCAATTTAAATTTTTTCTGCACATTTATACTAAATAGGATCTCAGAGTTCAATACACCTTCATATTCCAACCGGTGAAGTAGGCCTTTAACTTCTGTCCTCTCCTCTCTATATCTGTATAACACTTTCTCTCTCCTGTCTTCCACACAGAGACCAGCTTTCTCCTGGGGAACGCTCAGATCGTAGAATGGCCGGTCGTTTACAGCAATGACGGCTTCTGTAAACTGTCTGGATTCCACCGGGCCGAGGTCATGCACAAGAGCAGCACATGCAGGTACAGAAAAACTTTGAGGACATTTATCTGGTTATATTTTGTCGGTGGTCAGTTTGACTAGTGTGTGTTTGTGTGTGTGTATATATTTGTCTGTGTGTGTGTGTATATTTGTCTCTGTCTGTGTGTGTGTGTGTGTGTGTGTTTATATTCGTCTGTGTGTGTGTGTGTGTGTGTGTTTATATTCGTCTGTGTGTGTGTGTGTCTGTGTGTGTGTGTGTGTGTCTGTGTGTGTGTGTATATTTGTCTCTGTCTGTGTGTGTGTGTGTGTGTGTGTGTGTGTTTATATTCGTCTGTGTGTGTGTGTGTCTGTGTGTGTGTGTGTGTGTGTGTGTGTGTATATTTGTCTCTGTCTGTGTGTTTGTGTGTGTGTGTGTGTGTGTGTGTGTGTGTGTGTGTGTGTGTGTGTGTGTGTGTATATTCGTCTGTGTGTGTGTGTGTGTGTATATTCGTCTGTGTGTGTGTGTGTGTGTGTATATTTGTCTCTGTCTGTGTGTGTGTGTGTGTGTGTGTTAAAAACAAAAAATCAAGATGTCGGATACAGCCAGAGTTTTTAAATGTTGACAACATGTTGGGCCAGTTTCACAGACATGGATTAAGGCTGGTCCTGGACTAAATGACATTTTGAATGCAGATTGTCCATTGAAAATACTATCCATGTCATGTATGAGTGTGTGTGTATGAATGAGTGAATATGGTTTAGAATTGTATAGCGCTTTGGGGCTGAGAAAATCGGCTTAGTGGCGCTATATAAGTCAAGTCCATTATTTATTTATTTTTTTTAATTCTAACCTTTATTTATACAGGTAAATCCCATTGAGACCGAAGACTCTTTTTCAAGGGAGACCTGTTTTCCTTTCCCACGTTACCATTCACACACACATTCATACACCGATAGCAGGCTAACTATCAACATTCACACGAGGCAAGGTGGGTGAAGTGTCTTGCCCAAGGACACAACAACTATCACACAGGTGGCAGGGCGGGGATCGAACCTCCAACCTTTTGATCATCGGCCGACCTGCTCTACCACCTGAGCCACAGTCGCCCCAAATTTGTCTGTGAAACTGGCCTATAGTGTCCAAAGGTTTTTTTTAGGGCTACAATATTTATTGGAAACCTTTTTTAGCTTTTTTTTCATTTTCACAAAGGGCCGAATTACGACATGATAATCACACGAAGGGCCAGACATGTCGCTTACTGACATGCCTTCTTTTTATTCCAAAAATCAAACAACATATCTAGGTATATAACCTGCGTACATACGGGGCATAGGCTAGGTTTCGTTTACATATTTGGGGGGACAAATTATATGTGGGGGTTATGGGGGTGCTCCCCCAGAAATTTTTGTGCGTCAAACACTTAATTTCCTGTATTCTGGTAGATGTTTCTGTTTTCTGTGCCTTTTCTGCATCAATTTATTGTGGAAATGTCTTTATTTTTGTAAAGGAAAAGACAACATTCAGGTTCCTGGTGAAACAGCTATAAAGGACTATACTGCAGTAAGGCTCTCAGGCATCCTGGATTGAGCCACAATATGTTTTCTCTTGGATTTTTCTAAACTTTCTGCACATTCAAAACATATCACGTTTTATTATTTAATTTTTTTATAGGAATCATGACCCAGCACCAGTGTTAACTATTTATGTCACTTTACATTGGTAATGAAATGCAAAGCCACCATTGGAAACAAAAGGGGTGGGCTATCAGCGGCTATCTAACGTTAGCTAGTGAGCTATATTGTAACTTGAGGCAAAAGTTAGAAACCAGATAATGTTAGCATTCGTCCTTAGATAGTTGACACAATCAATCATCATATTAGCATGCTATTTAGCCACATAGATTGGCCTATTTACAGCCATTAGAAAACTGACATCTTTTCTTCAATGCAAGTTCATCAATTCATGGCTTAAAATCCTGAGCTGTGGAACTTTCAGCAGACATTCCTAGTGGTAAGCTGTGCGAGTGTCCTAACGGTTGGGAGCGTGTGCGACGTGCGGATATGGCACAGGCTCCGCATGAGAAAAAAAAAAAAAAAAATCTAATTTTTTTTTTTTTTTTTTTTGCGGGCCGAAATTTAATGGAATTACCGAATTGGTTTGCGGGCCAGATTAAATATTGAAACGGGCCAGATTTGGCCCGCGGGCCAGAGTTTGACACCCCTGTCCTAGAGGAATTTGCTTTTTCTCAAAAATCGTGAAAAAATGCGACAATACGATGCATGAATATAAACACATAAAACACAGCCATATAAAAACCTGAGCATACAGGTGAAACTCGAAAAATTCAAATTCAAAATCTCAGAACATTTTAATATTACATGAAATCAATAAAAAAGGGGATTTTAAATACAGAAATGTCGGCCCTCTGTAAAGTATAATCATCCATATGTACTCAGTACTTGGTTTGGGCCCCTTTTGCATGAATTCTTGCCTCAATTCCAATTCATTTTCCATGATATTCTAATAATACGAGTATCACCTGTACAAAAACCTCACACAAAGCATTAGTGTGTTAGCATTAACAGTATCTCTGAATCTCTTATGAGGCTTGTTCCGGATGCTCTTTGGTGATAAAAACACAATTAAATATTCTGAAAACATCAGTGCGTGTGTTTGAGATTCACCAGGAGAAAACACACACTGTGACCTTTAAGATATGAATATTGTCTTGCTGTTTATTTGCGTGTGTGTGTGTGTGTGTGTGTGTGTCTGTGTGTCTGTGTGTGTGCGCATTTGTGCATGTGTGTATAAATGTGTGTGTGTGTCTGTGTGTGTCTGTCTGTTTCTTTGTGTGCATGTGTGTGTATGAGAGGGTCTGTAAGAGTGTGTGTGTGTGTCTATTTCTTTCTTTCTGTGTGTATGCGTTGATGTGTGTGTGTGTGTGTGTGTGTGTGTGTGTGTGTGTGTGTGTGTGTGTGTGTGTGTGTTAATCCCTGAAGACACTGCTGTTGTTGGGTAAATACAGTAATCACTCAGACTAATTAAATTAGCAGCTGATTAAAACGTCTTCGGCGGTTTTAAGAAAGAAATAATTACGACCGTGCTGGGAAACGCTTCGACCCACAATCCTTCACTGTTAGTGGGATTTATGCTTCTGCCTCAATTTACTGCTAATAAAAAACTTAACTTAATGGTGAGTTAAACGAGCCACTGTGCCGATACAAACAATATGCTGTCTCCTCCATTTTCTTTGAAATGGCAAATTTTGTCCAAACCACTTTTTAAAGGTATGAATAAATACAACATATGTTTTACAAGATGAATAAAGAAGAAGGAGAAATGTTTTAAATGATAACACTTTTAGAAAGATTTTTTTGCTACAATATTGAGAAAAGTTTGCTTGTTAACACCAGAGCCGGGTGAATTTTTCCAGTAAAACTAATCAAATGTACAGATGTAATAGATGAATAGTAATTGATGATAAGAGAAGGCTATTTAACATAAAAATGCGGTATACTTATTTTATTTTTTTTTAAGTTGCCTAAATGCAGTTAACAATGTCTTTGAAGCTGAAATGTATCTGGGTCTACAAGACTGCTAAGAAAATAGTAGGCCTACGTTACCACTTGTTCTGAAAAACGTGTTCCCACCACTTTTCAAAAACAAAATTACACCCATTTAAAAAACATGTGATACAGAGTCGTTTTTGCTAGTGTTGTACTATGCTTTTATTTTCTATGCACATTGTGAAGCACTTTGTGACCCTGTCTGTGAAAAAGCGTTATATAAATAATTTTTACTTACTTACTTATAACACAAGGAACTCAGTATTGATGGCTTCTGTTTCTCCTCTTTCCAGTTTTATGTACGGAGAGCGGACGGACAACAAGACCATCGACAAAGTGCGCCAGACGTTTGACAACTATGAGTCAAACTGCTTTGAAGTCCTGCTCTACAGAAAGAACAGTTAGTGATCATACAGTGTCTATTTTCCATTTTCATTTATAACTAGAAAGAAATTACAGGAATTGATGGTATTTTTATTTTCGTGTCATGCTACACAAGTGGCCCATCCCACACACAGGATTACATGACACCGCTATAACTACACAAGGCGTGTAGTACATGCACAATAAAAAAAAACAATATACTATACACATTATCCAGCACCGAATAAACACTAAATATAAAGAGACATGTTCCTCTTCGCCTTTTCAATAAAGTCAGCAATTAAAAAAGTTTTATATTGGAGCAGCCAAGCTAGCAGATCAGGATCACACACAGAATGAACTTCTTTAAAGTGTAACTGAACCCTTTTACTTGTTTTTTGAGATAGAAGCTGAATTAAATCACTATGTTGTTAAGGAACACATATATGCTGGTGTTAATATTGAAAAAAATTGCAATATGTTAAATATCGGCAATTCAAGAAATGTTTTGTATTGTAAATCATTTTAGAACTTTACTAAGATTTGAAAAAAACTCTTTCCTTCGGATTCGAAAAATGACGTACATGTTGACCCCATGTACGTCATCACGTCGCCGCAAAGCCAGGCACGCTCTTCACAGGTCCATGGCTGGTCCATAAGCGTCTACTGTTATACTGTCCCTCCAAGGATGTTATTTCGGGGGTTAACACCCTTCACTTCTACCGACAGTGTGTCTGCAATATCTCGCTTGCGCGAACACACACACAGACACACACACACACACACAGACCCGGACTCGTTCATTGTTTCACTTTATTGACACACGCTACCGCTCGCTCTCCTCGCTCACACACACACACACACACACACACACACACACACACACACACACACACACACACACACACACACACACACACACACACACACACACACACAGACTGCCGCTCGTTCACTTGCGCTACTCGGTCTCCTAACACTACGATAGAAAGACCCGCCAACAATTTAGAATAAGAAAGTCCTCCACTCAGACGACCCATCTGTGTGGCATATGAGCTCACTGTGTAGCGACAGTGCCGTTAGACTTTGTGTCACTCGATATTTCAATGAAGTCATGTCATTCAGATCTTCCTGAGTGATAGCTAGCAGCTAGCCCCCTCCTTCACAGACACCGCGCCCCCCCTTCCCGAAAGTCGGCCGGCTGATGTCGGAATGTTTAAAAACAATGGTTCTCAAACGGAATTCAGAATCCATGGTCTGAAAGCATTTTTCAAAATCGTGCAGTAGCTCAAACGGGGGGTGCAGTTACCCTTTAACAACGACTTTTTTGAATAAACGTAATTTCTCAAATCATGGTAAAACACGGACAATACAAAATAAAATGAATTTAATTTTCAATTTCCTCAAGCTCACAAAATGTACACCGCCATATTCTCCTCGCTGGAAGTAGAAGGACTCTTCCTCATTCCATTAGAATGGTGTCAAAGCGCCCTTAAAGGTGCAGTGTGTAATATGACATCATCAAGATTAAGTTCTAGAAAGTTCTAGAATGCAACGCTCCCTGGGTAACCCCAACCCTTTAGAATAATAACAGAAGCTACAGTGGCCTTCAAGGACAAGAACAATTCTAAATTTTAAACAATGCACCTGATGACATTCCAACTATGACACTTTCAAGATGGCGGCACTAGGCCTTGGTCCAAAATATGCAGAAATATGGACATATATGAGACCCTTTCTAAGGGAAAAAAAAATTATAAAACTAAAATTCAGCTATTATGCACTAAATTAAACGTACTTATGGATATTATAATTATTTTCTACAAAATCTGCTAGGAAATAAAACCCACGATTCTACACACTGCAGGTTTAAAGACGCCATCTTGTGTTCAAAGTAATGGGCAGTGACTGGACTGTGTTTTCCTGTTTCTCTTCAGGAAGTCCGGTCTGGTTCTACATGCAGGTGGCTCCCATCAGGAACGAGAACGACAAAGTGGTTCTGTTCCTCTGCACCTTCAAAGACATCACTCTGTTCAAACAGCCCATCGAAGACGAGACCACCAAGGGTGAGTTAAAGGTGTGTGTGTGTGTGTGTGTGTGTGTGTGTGTGTGTGTGTGAGTGTGCGCTGATGCTACTGCTGATGATATTGTAAGGCAAGTGATCTATTGCATAATCGCATTAAATTTCCCTTATAGCAGGTTACCCAACATTAAATGAATGTCGGTTACATTCTAGCCATTGTCAAACGAGTTGATATCAGCTCCACAAAACTCTCTCTGTATTTCTCAGTATGGCAGCGTTTACAAACTGGTGCCCCCCCCCCCCCCCCCCTGACACTGGTGCAAGAGCTCAGAAAAATCCCCAAGAAGAGCCCAAGAAATGCTTCAGTTGTTGATTCTACTGCTAAGAAAAAAAAACCTGGTCGTACAGCAGAAGGTATAAAATCCATGTGCCATCACTGAAGGCTTTACCTCATGTAGATGGCGATGCACTGAAAGTGTTGTTATAATCACTCAGGAATCCTCAATGGGGGGCGACAGAAGTTACGCTCTATAGCTTTAAGGTAGGAAGGTGATTTTCACTCAAAAGGAGCTTCCCCCCTAAAAAGCATTTTCTGCGCCAACGACCATACCCCCCCCCCTCTCTCTCTCTCTATCTCTCTCTCCGAATTTTAAGGGATGGCTCTTGCTATTATTAGATCGCTCCTAGGAGGATTTTAAAAAGCAGAAAGTTGAGTAAAGACTGATGTGTTGAGACTAGAGTTTTGTTGATGGATTTTGAAAGCTAATGTTCCGAGGACTTGATGTGCATCATAGCGTAATGAACCTTTCCTGATTTATTAGACAGTTCTAGGAGTTACCGGGGAAACATGGGGGATGACATGTGACAAAATGTGTGTGTGTGTGTGTGTGTGTGTGAGTGTGAGTGGGCGGCAGAGGAGTGCATGGCTGGATGCCTCGGAATGAACTGAAAATGTCTGGTTATTTTTCTTCCTCCACTCGTCAAAATCTTCAGCCCTGATATTTAGATTTCAGAGTGTTAGGGACAAGAGAGAGAAACATTTGAGACGGAAGTTTTTTTTATACATATATACAGCTCTGGAAAAAATGAAGAGACCACTCCAAATGTTCAGTGTCTCTCGTTTTTACTATATATATACATACATCTTCAACCGCTTATCCGAAATCGGGTCGCGGGGGCAGCAGCTTGAGCAGGGAACCCCAAACTTCTCTTTTCCGGGCCACATCAACCAGCTCTGACTGGGGGATCCCGAGGCGTTCCCAGGCCAGTGTGGAGATATAATCTCTCCACCTAGTCCTGGGTCTTCCCCGAGGCCTCCTTCCAGCTGGACGCTCCTGGAACACCTCCCTAGGGAGGCGCCCTGGGGGCATCCTTACCAGATGCCCGAACCACCTCAACTGGCTCCTTTCAACGCAAAGGAGTAGCGGCTCTGCCCCGAGTTCCTCACGAATGACTGAGCTTCTCACCCTATCTCTAAGGGAGACGCCAGCCACTCTCCTGAGAAAACCCATTTCGGCCGCTTGTACCCGCGATCTCGTTCTTTCGGTCATTACCCAGCCTTCATGACCATAGGTGAGGGTAGGAACAAAGATCGACCGGTAGATCAAAAGCTTTGCCTTACGACTCAGCTCTCTTTTTGTCACAACAGTGCGGTAAAGCGTATGCAAAACCGCCCCTGCTGCTCCGATTCTCCGGCCAATCTCACGTTCCATTGTTCCCTCACTCGAAAACAAGACCCCGAGGTACTTGAACTCCTTCACTTGGGGTAAGGACTCATTCCCTACCTGTAGTAGACAAACCATCGGTTTCCTGCTGAGCACCATGGCCTCAGATTTAGAGGTGCTGATCCTCATCCCAACCGCTTCACACTCGGCTGCAAACCGATCCAATGAGAGCTGAAGGTCACAGGCCGATGATGCCATCAGAACCACATCATCCGCAAACAACAGAGATGAGATCTTCAGACCACCAAACTGCAACCCCTCCCCACCACGACTACGCCTTGATATCCTGTCCATGAATATCACAAACAGGATTGGTGATAAAGCGCAGCCCTGGCGGAGGCCAACCCCCACCGGAAACGAGTCCGACTTACTACCGAGAACCCGGACACAGCTCTCGCTTTGAGCGTACAGAGATTGGATGGCCCTGAGAAGAGACACCCTCACCCCATACTCCCGCAGCACCCCCCACAGTATCTCCCGGGGAACCCGGTCATAAGCCTTCTCCAAATCTACAAAACACATGTAGACTGGATGAGCAAACTCCCAAGCTCCCTCTAGGATCCTTGCGAGAGTGAAGAGCTGGTCCGTTGTTCCACGGCCAGGACGGAATCCGCAATCGTTTTTACTATTTATAGACATATGTTAGAGTAGAATGAACATTTTCTCAAATTTTTCTCTCTCTTGTGTCCCTAACACTCTTCCCATCTTAATTTCACTTCTATACCTCTTTTTCTGCCTCTCTTTCTACTCATTCTATCCTCTCTTTTCCTCTGAGAAGAATTTTTTTGTTGCTTGAAACAAATCTTTTTTTCTCAGCGTCTTGTTTTCTTTGCGATGTGGGACCGTCTCCAGCTGTCAGCTTGTGTTGTGAGGAGGTTGTGTGCGTGTGTGTGTGTGTGTGTGTGTGTGTGTGTGTGTGTGTGTGTGTGTGTGCCTTTTAGTGTGCTTGAGATGTATGTGTCCTGGCGGTGTGTTGTTGTGTGTGTGCGTGCGTTTTTGCGATGTGTGTGTGTGTGTGTGTGTGTGTTCTATGTGCCCTGACTGATGCACAGTGTCAGCTTCTTGCCCTGGGAATCATTCTTAGCAGTGGGTGTTTGCCCTTTGACTAGGTCCCTCCACCCCCTCCCCCCCCCCCCACACACACACACAGACACACACAAGCCCCCCCACACACACACAAACACACCCGCCAACACATGTCCCACCCACACATCCTAATGCTGTGCTATTTGTTTACTCACTCATCATGTGTGCTCAGTGACATGTCAGTAACATGCGTTGAACATGCAATCAAATCTTGATTGGAACTAACACTGTCACTTCAGAACATGGCTGTCTGTGTCAGTTAGCTCCCAATGAAGATGATGAGACTCAAGAGGATGAATGTAATGCTTCTACTGATCTGCAAAACTGTTAAATGGTAAATGGACTTGACTTACTGTATATAGCCCATTTCTTTAAATTTCTTACCACACACACACACACACACACACACACGCACACGCACACACACGCACACACACGCACACACACACACACTAGTAGCTGCCATGCAAGGCGCTCTCTGAACCATCAGAAGCAATGTGGGGTTCACTGTCTTGCCCAGGGACACTTGGACATGTGGCGGGGAGACGGGGGATCGAACCACTGACCCTGAAACCCAGTGGACGACCGGCCTACGCACTTCACCACCGCCGCCCCTGTTATTGTGTGAGAAAAATATTTTGCTGTCGCAGAGTTTGAGGGTTAATCTTCGGATTTAGACATAGAGAGAGACAGAGGGAGCGAGAGAGAGAAAGAGAGAAAGAAGGGGAGAGAGAGAGAGAGAGAGGTAGAGAGAGAGGTAGAGAGAGAAGGGGAGAGAGAGAGAGAGAGAAACACAGAGACAGAGAGACTCTGCTACAGGCGACTGCAGCTGAGTTAACTTGTGTTTCAGTCCGGTTCTGGCTCTCAGCTCCGTCTCTGGCTGCTCCTATAGGCTCAGACATCACAGCATGTCATCATCATCACAGAGAGAGAGAGGTCTCACTCTGATACTAATGTCCATCCCTAACCCCAATGTACCTAAATGCTGTGTTTCAAATGCAAGACAAATATTACTTGCCTTAAAAAATGCCTTAAAAAAATTAATTTCTATCAATTCTCAATGTGCAAAGTTTAGTTAATGTTCAGTAAGTGAGAGGTCCCACTCTGATAAGACTGTCCATCCATAACCCTAATGTACCAAAATAGATTTTTTTTAAAAGATTTTTTTGGGCATTTTCAAGCTTTATTAGACAGTACAGAGTTGAAATGGGGAGACAGAGAGAGAGAGAGAGAGGGGGGATGACCTGCAGTAAAGGTCCACGGGTCGGATTTGAACCCACGACCACTGCAACGAAGGCCTGAGCCAATATGGTACGCGCTTTATCCACTATACGCCACCGGAGCGACTTTACAATGGTTTTCAGACCATATTTTTAAGATTTAATAGAATTTGCTGTGTACATTACCATTTTATGACAGCTTACCCAGTGGAACCATTGGGATCAATTTAGGAACTGAAGCGGAAAGAAAACAAAAAATTTACAAAAACTAAAACATCTGGCGTAGCTGCATTGACCAGCTTCGCGTTGTTGTTTTCATACCAGATGGTGGTTAGCGTTGCCGCGGGCGATACATGGCTTTCAGGTGACAGACAGATTCATTAAAAAACAGCCCCAGGCATTGCAAATTTGACAGTTATAAATGTAAAATGCTCAATTGGTGGAGAGAAACAAATTGCAGCTGTTGTGTGTATGCTGGGTCTGTCAAACTGTGCCTAAACGTAGGCTATACAGCAGAAGGCATAGAACCGATTTTCTCATTGGGGCGACAGAAGCTACGCACTATAGCTTTAAAAGTGCCTCAGGCATTAAAGCTGGGGTGAAGGATTTGGGGAGAAAATGGCAGTTGGGATAGAGATTCGAATCCAAATACCTCAACCGCTCCACTTGTTCTCTTTGCTCCCTCCCCTATGGTCCCTCCCTGACACGCTCTACACCAACAAAGTCGTGCCAAAGTGAATGGACAGTCCCAACAGCCAATAAGAACAGAGAACCGGAGCCTCGCTCTGATTGGTCAAAGTGTACAGCTCATGTTAACTTTGACCAATCAGAAATCATATACCCCAGCTTTAAGCCCAACAACATTTTAGTTTTTGTAATATGCGATCTTACTTGGCACTGTTGTACTGCAGTTGGATGCAACTCAAGAGCCATAATATATATAGGGGAGAGTGGCCTAAGTTGTGCATTTTGGAAGTTGTGCCACCCCTTGTTTCTAGAAAACCGTGGAAGAAATTAGAAATGTGACCACATATTTAAGAAGAGCCATCCATTTGACTCATCCTGTAAAGAAGGGAGACACAAGGAATAAGATATAAGCACATTTAAGCTTAAAAGACTGTGTTTTGCCTTTCAAAGTAAAATTTCCATGATCAAGGTTTTTTGATTATCGTATCTGAACAATTATAGACAAGTTTGAAAACATTTGACACATGTTTTTAGTATGCTACATTTTGAGTCTATACAGTTAGCGCGATGTCAGCCCTAAATTGCTGCATCATGCTTATTATCCAAATTTCTGGGATTGGGGTGATTTGTGCCAAAGGGCCTGGGTGAGTTATAAGTTAGTAAGTAAGTAAAATGTATTTATAAAAGCACATTTATGACAGTTTGCACTGTCCAAAGTGCTGTACATAGTGCATTCAGTAGGTAAACAATGAAGGTAAAATAACAATAACCAAAATAAAAGACGTAAAGCCCATACATCCACATAAACACAGATAGTAGTGCAGAGGTAAGATAGTTAATGGGGAGGAAACACCAGGGTGTACATATGGGTTTTGAGCCTTGATTTAAAGGCAGAAATGTAGGGGAATCACATTTGTCAGGTGGCAGTTGGTTCCACAAGCACGGAGCAACTAGTGCAAAGTACATTTCTGAGAGTTGTGCCAGTGGCATGGCTGTATACGCTGGTCACCAAAAGAAAGTGATTGTCTACAGTAGCTCAGAAGAGAGTGACATCTCAATTCCACTTAACGACACCACTGATGAGAGTTCAGATGGCCAGAAAGATGATGATGGTGACTTTGTCATTGTGAGCTTTGCAGGTAAAACCATTAGATCTGCTAGG
>OX442363.1:29156484-29161484 GCA_949357725.1 Hyperoplus immaculatus
TGTCATAATGCCTGCCATGCATTCATAATAAGTCTTATGTGTATGTGCCCTTTTCAAAAGAGTATGATGAACTACAGCCCAACACACACACACACACACACACACACACACACACACACACACACACACACACACACACACACACACACACACACACACACACACACACACACACACACATTTATTAGTGTATTAATCACTGGCATTTCAAACGGAAAACAAAAGTTCATATTCAAATTAAAGCCACAAGAATAAATCAAATATGTTGAATAGAGAATCAGAAAGGCTTATATTATAATGCATTTAATTTAAAGGTGTAGTCAGTGATTCTGGAGAACGCTTGTTGTCAAATTTACTTTTTTGTCAAAATCAGTGAATATCTCCTCACGATCCGCTACCTGTCCGTACTGTGTGTGTGCGCTGAAAAATTATTTGTGTTCATACCCAGCCTAGGCTCTGTAAACTCGCTGGTATGTAAACAAATGTGCCCCTCTTAGCTATAGCAACATGGCCATTTAAATCAGATCTTGAGGAGATATTCACTGATTTTGACAACAAGCGTTCTCCAGAATCACTGTCTACACCTTTAAATTGAGCCATGGACACTCTGAAAACTAGTTATTGGCCCTTGGACAATCCTTGATCAAAAATGATATAAAAAAAAAAATGGTTTATTGGGGTGCTCCGGTGGCGTAGTGGATAGAGCGCGTACCATATTGGCTCAGGCCTTCGTTGCAGTGGTCGCGGGTTCAAATCCGACCTGTGGACCTTTACTGCAGGTCATTTCCCCCCCCCCCTCACCCCCTCTCTCTCTCTCTCTGTCTCCCCATTTCAACTCTGTACTGTCTAATAAAGCTTGAAAATGCAAAAAAAAAAAATCTTAAGAACATTTTTTTTTACAAGAGGTACATAAAAGCCCAAACCCCACTCAGAAATGGCTCAAAAAGCTGTCAATTGTACCTACAGACAGCAGCTATAAGCTTCTTTATTCACTAGACAGAGACTGTGAGTGAGTCCTACTGTATTGATCCCCTGAAGGAGAATGTGTTCTAATCTACACGGAGGTCAGCGTGTACAGCAGAAAGCCTACAGCGACATGGCGGACATTACGTTGTGTTCAAGGACACTTTTATACGGTGCGGGCGTTTGCCATAGAATAGAATAGAATGCCTTTACTGTCATTGTATTATTATTATAAATGTGCTACAGTGCAAAAGCTATAGTGCGTAACTTCGGTCGCTCCCGTGAGGAATTCTGAGTAATTACAACAGTGATGGCACATGGATTTTATACCTTCTGCTGTACGTCCAGGTTTTTCCTTAGCAGTAGAATCAACAACTGAAACATTTCTTGGGCTCTTCTTAAGGAGTTTTCTGAGCTCCTGCACCAGTGTCAGGGGGGGGGGGGGGGGTGGGGCACCAGTTTGTAAACGCTGCCATACTGAGAAATACAGAGAGAGTTTTGTGGAGCTGATAATAGGCTTAATCGACTTTGTGTCAACTCGTTTAGGGATGGCTTGAATGCAGCCAACATTAATTGTATATGAAAAAGTTACGCACTATGGCTTTAACTCCTGAATATTCCTGAATGAATGTAATATAAGTTGTGCTACATGTCTCCCTCATTGCAGGTTGGACCAAGTTTGCGCGGCTAACACGAGCGCTAACCAACAACCGCAACACACAGCAGCAGCTGCCGCCCATCGGCAAACATGAAGTCACCACCAGCCACAAACAGTCCAGACTGGCAGAGGTACACACACACGCACACACACACACACACACACACACACTGGATAAAACACACACACGCACACACACACACACACTGGATAAAACACACACGCATACACACACACACACTGGATAAAACACACACGCATACACACACACACACTGGATAAAAAAACACACACACACACATTGGATAAAACACACACATGCGCGCCGCGCACACACGACACACCCTACACACTTTGAATATGCCTATGTAGCAACTATCTGCTATTTACATTATTTCTGCTCAAATAAATCCTCATATAGAACATTAGTCACCTCATTCAAACCATTATGCCGATAAATCACACAGACACACACACACACACACACACACACACACACACACACACACACACACACTGGATAAAACACAAACACACACACACACCCACTGGATAAAACACAAACACACACACACACACACTATGGGTTTCATTTATATTTTATGTGTAGTGTATAGACAGAGCCACTCCCAGTGATTGTGAACGCTGCTGGAACTTTAGAGAATGGATTTTCCGGGCGTGTGAGGATGTCTGAAATCAGCCACCTGTTTTATTCATGAAGGTCTGAGAGAAGGGTTTAGTCTTTAATCAGAATTAGTTTGAATTTCAGACCGTGTGTGTGTGTGTGTGTGTGTGTGTGTGTGTGTGTGTGTGTGTGTGTGTGTGTGTGTGTGTTACTTCCATGTTGTTACTGTGTGTTTGCTGAAAAAAAAAATCCAGTGTTAGTACTACACTAATACACAGCAGCCTAGGCTCTGTAAACTGGCATGCTGCTATAGCTATGGTGGTCCCCCTTCTGTTTACATACCAGTTTAAACAGCCTAGTTTTGTCTTCACTGAAATGCAGTACGGGCAGGGAGTGGATCATGAGGAGAGAGAGAGAGAGCGAGAGAGAGAGAGAGAGAGAGAGAGAGAGAGAGAGAGAGAGAGAGAGAGAGAGAGAGAGAGAGAGAGAGAGAGAGAGAGAGAGAGAGAGACTCTGCTACAGGCGACTGCAGCTGAGTTAACTTGTGTTTCAGTCCAGTTCTGGCTCTCAGCTCCGTCTCTGGCTGCTCCTATAGGCTCAGACATCACAGCATGTCATCATCGTCATCACAGAGAGAGAGAGGTCTCACTCTGATACTAATGTCCATCCCTAACCCCAATGTACCTAAATGCTGTGTTTCAAATGCAAGACAAATATTACTTGCCTTAAAAAATGCCTTAAAAAAATTAATTTCTATCAATTCTCAATGTGCAAAGTTTAGTTAATGTTCAGTAAGTGAGAGGTCCCACTCTGATAAGAATGTCCATCCATAACCCTAATGTACCAAAATAGACTTTTTTTTTAAAAGATTTTTTTGGGCATTTTCAAGCTTTATTAGACAGTACAGAGTTGAAATGGGGAGAGAGAGAGAGAGAGTGAGAGAGAGTGTAAGTGAGTGAGTGTGTGTGGGTGGGTGAGTGAGTGAGTGTGTGTGTGTGTGTGTGTGTGTGTGTGAATTCATAGCTTTCTTTTAATGTTCACGAGCTGACTTCCCTGATGTCTGTAGGAAAAGTGTTCCACAGCTTATCACCAAATGCTGCATTAACACTTTTCTTTCATTTGGTTCGTCGACTGTATTTTATTTCTTCTCTGTAGCAGTTGGAAACAAAGTAAAATACAATTTAGTGTAAAATGAGGAAAACAAACGGCTGAGTTGGTGTTTAAATGCATTCTGAGCTCAGCAGGGGGTCGATTATAGCCACACTGCAAACTGTAATGTGTGTTTTAAACTATTCTTTTTTATATAATCTCATTCTCCTCTGTCTCATTTCAAGCTGAATTTACTCATTAGGAAGTTTTGTCACAGAGAAGTTTTACCAATCAACAAAAGACTTGAATACAGATGGAAACTTTGAGAGGAAAAACAGCTCTGAAAGTTGATATACTATGCTTTTATGCACACAGACAACGCACGCTCGCACACAGACACCACACACACACAGACATATGCACGCACTCACTCACTCACTCACTCACGCACTCACGCACTCACGCACGCACGCACTCACTCACTCACGCACGCACGCACTCACTCACTCACTCACTCACTCACTCACTCACTCACGCACGCACTCACTCACTCACTCACTCACTCACTCACTCACTCACTCACTCACTCACTCACTCACTCACTCACTCACGCACGCACGCACGCACGCACTCACTCACTCAGTCACTCACTCACACACTCACTCACTCACTCACACACACACACACACACACACACACACACACACACACACACACACACACACACACACTTACTTTTGTTCTCTTTGATCTAATTTATGTCTTTTTAAAACAGTTAAAAGTCCATTAAGTTGATGAACTAGAATTGTCGAAAAGTACAACTCTGTATTTTTCAGTTTTATCATTTCATATGACTGAATACATTTTGCAGCATGTATTTGAAAAGGGAGTCAAAGGCATTCAGAAACATAGCTTTAAAAAAAAACAGCAATTAAACGGCAATTAAAAATAATCACAAGAAATTTGATGACTCATTAAAATACAGAACAGAAAGATCAGAGGAAGATAAACGATGAGAGCTGAGTTTAAAAAAAAGTTGGCAGGATCAAAACACACTTCTGTCAAAGTTTGTTTTATAAAAGTCAAACCAGTCTCCTTAGCAGTTTTAGTCGTGTGGGTTGGTGGATAGTTTTCAGAGCCCACACACAACTCATTAGCACAATTAACATTTTAATTGGCTGTTGGAGAAGTTCGTTAAGATAAGGTTCAGTTACTTTATTAGTCAATGGTTGGTTACATTGAAATTAGTCTTTTCCGCATCTCCCCTCTCAAGTTCCCACACTCCAGAGGGGGTCAGAGCGCAGGGTCAGCCATAGTACAGCGCCCCTGGAGCAGTTTGGGGTTTTAAGTGTCTTGCTCAAGGACACAATGGTAGAGATGGTGGGCACCGTAGATGTAATAGCAGCCACCACTAGTTTTACTACTAACACCCTCCTTTCCGGTAATACTGTCAGGTATACTTGTTTTAGGGCGAATAGACAGACGGACAGACGGACGGACACACACACACACACACACACACACACCCCCCCACCTCACACGCACAATAATCTAACAAACCCTCTCCTTTACTCTCTCTCTTTCCCATATCTCCTAGGTCTTGCAGCTCAACTCGGACATTCTGCCTCAGTACAAACAAGAAGCCCCCAAGACCCCTCCCCACAT
>OX442363.1:29168984-29170835 GCA_949357725.1 Hyperoplus immaculatus
TGCGTGTGTGTGTTTCCATGTGTGTGACACACACACACACACACACACACACTCACACACACACACACACACTTCTCTGTGTGTGTGTCATACTGCGGGTCCCATAGTCACCTGCTGCCTCTGAAGGGCCTGTGGCTGCAATGTGAGCTCCACAGCTGGGCTCTTCTCAGGCACAGTGTCGCCTAAGACAGTCTGACCTTTGTGCTTTGTGTGTGACGTGTTGCATGTTGCCACTACCACACACACCAGCCTGACAGAGGCCTGGAGAAAGCTGTGTGTGTGTGTGTGTGTGTGTTGTGCAGTTTGGGGGTGGAATATACACTCACCGGCCACTTACAGTACAGCTGTTCATTTTTAAGATTATTTTTTGGCATTTTCAAGCTTTATTAGACAGTACAGAGTTGAAATGGGGAGACAGAGAGAGAGAGAGACAGAGACAGAGAGAGAGAGAGGGGGATGACCTGCAGTAAAGGTCCACGGGTCGGATTTGAAACCACGACCACTGCAACGAAGGCCGGAGCCAATATGGTACGCGCTCTATCCACTACACCACCGGAGCGCCCCTGCCAAAAAACATTCTTAAAAGCTTCTGTATTAAACCAAATGTATTTCTGTGGTTCTGACATGTACACACAATTGGTTTGACATTCATCCGCGTGTTTCAAATGTCAGACATATTAAAATCAACAAAAAGCACTTTTAGGTTTTAGTCTGTTGCTCTGGGCTCTTAGCTCTGCAAAGAGACGATTATAAACCCAATTGGAGATATTTTAAACTTGTTATTGTCACTAGATTGATTTTGTAGAAAGTAATTATAATATCCATAAGTACGTTTAATTTAGTGCATAATAGCTGAATTTCTTTTTTTGAATTATTATTTTTTTCCTTAGAAAGGGTCTCATATATGTCCATATTTCTCCATACTTTGGACCAAGGCCTTGTCACCGCCATTTTGGAAGTGTCATAGTTGGAATGTCATCAGGTGCATTGTTTAAAATTTAGAATTGTTCTTGTCCTTGAAGGCCACTGTAGCTTCTGTTATTATTCAAAAGGAGTGGGGTTACCTAGGGAGCGTTGCATTCTAGAACTTTCTAGAACTTACTTGATGATGTCATATTACACACTGCACCTTTAATAGGCATTCCTCAGTCTTAAAGGTGGAGTCAGTGATTCTGGAGAACGCTTGTTGTCGAAATCCCTTTTTTTTGTGTTGGTGTACACGTGTACACCTGTCCATACTGATGGAGAGATAGATGTCATGAGAGAGAGAGAGAGAGAGAGAGAGAGGTTAAATCAGAGCAGCAGTCTCTCGCTTCATTACATAACATCGAAGCAGAACATCCTTAGACAACCCTGCTGCTTTATATACTATATATTATTATACATATACTTTTCTCTCTTTCTACACTCCAAAATGTGGATATAATAATTTTTTTAATAATTAATTTTCTTAAATGTTTCGCTTATTCTTTATTCATTTTGATTTTTTTTTATGTTAGTAAATATTAAGCTTGCGGTTGTACAGTATTGGCCCCTGCTGCTCTCAACACTTGGCTCTGATAATTGTGTTACAGTGTAGTAATCGTGCGAGCGTGTGCTTGTGAGTGTGTGCTTTTGAGTGTGTGCTTGTGAGTGTGTGCTTGTGAGTGTGCGCTTGTGAGTGTGCGCTTGTGAGTGTGTGTGTGTGTGTGTGTGTGGGAATGCCTTGAGGGGTCTGGCTGTTTTTAATGCTCCTGTGGTTGAAAACAAACACTTTCAGTTTAGTTTAGAGTGTGCACCTCAGCTGACTGTGTGTGTGGAAGTGTGTACCCAAGAGTGTATGTTTCTCAGCTGACTGTGTGTGTGTGTGTG
>OX442363.1:29171035-29183535 GCA_949357725.1 Hyperoplus immaculatus
GAATAGTGTCGCGGGTTATTTAGGGTTTTCACAGAGAGACTGAGTAATGCATTTCATTTTAAGCTACGCAGCAATATTGTGACTGCAGGCTCTTCAAATTAAAACCTGTGTGTGTGTGTGTGTGTGTGTGTGTGTGTGTGTGTGTGTGTGTGTGTGTGTGTGTGTGTGAGAACCTGTGTGTGTGTTTGAGAGAGAGCCTGTGTGTGTGTGTGTGAACCTGTGTGTGTGTTTGAGAGAGAGCCTGTGTGTGTGTGTGTGTGTGTGTGTGTGTGTGTGTGTGTGTGTGTGTGTGTGTGTGTGTGTGTGTTTGAGAGAGAGCCTGTGTGTGTGTGTGTGTGTGTGAGAACCTGTGTATGTGTGTGTGTGTGTTTGAGAGAGAGCCTCTGTGTGTGTGTGTTTGAGAGAGAGCCTGTGTGTGTGTGTGTGTGTGTGTGTGTGTGTGTGTGTGTGTGTGTGTGTGTGAGAGAGAACCTGTGTGTGTGTGTTTGTGCGTGTGTGTGTGTGTGCTAGTTACAGTGTGGAGGCAATGATATAAGACTATTACGCACAATAAATCTTATTATAGAGGAAGTGAGAGGGAGACGTTGGAAATGTTGTGCTAGAATTGATTAAAGCACAGATAGACAGTTTATGTGATATGTAGCATTGCATATGTTGCACAGTGTATTAGTGTTACGCATACTAATGATGCCTTTAGTCTGTTAAATGCTGACCATGTGGGGGGGGGGGCGCCCTTAGCTCAGTTGGTAGGGCTAGGGCGTCCCCCCCATGGGCCTCGGCCAGCAGCGGACCCGGGTTCAATTCCAGCCCGCGGTCGTTCTCTGCATGTCACTCCCCTCTCTGCCCCATTTCAACTCTGTCTCTACACTATCAATAAAGCATAAAAATGCAAAAAAAAAAAAAAAAATGCTGACTATGCACAACTTGGCTTTGGTGGTATTCAAATTTTTTTTCTTTAAGATATTTTTTGGGCCTTTTTATGCTTTATTTGATAGTGCAGAGAGACAGAGGTGAAATGGGGCAGAGAGGGGAGTGACATGCAGAGAACGACCGCGGGTGGGAATCGAACCCGGGTCTGCTGCTGGGCCCGGCCCGGGAGGGGGACGCCTTACCAACTGAGCTAAAGGCGCCCCCAGTGGTATTCAATTTTAATTACGTTCTGCGCTCATAAAGCTAAATTTAAGTAAAGGCGAGACGCTGTAAAAAGATGCAATAGTGGTTAGAAATAGGGGGCTTTGTTTGGGCTGAATTGGTCCAAATGTTAGTTTTTTTGTTGATCTTTTTTGGCATTTTCAAGCTTTATTTTACAGTTTGGAGTGAACAGAGTTGAAATGGGGAGACAGAGAGAGAGAGAGAGGGGGGGGGGGTGATCTGCAGTAAAGGTCCACGGGTCGGATTTGAACCCGCGACCAATGCAACAAAGGCTGGAGCCAATATGGTACGTTCAAATCTGACCCGTGGACCTTTACTGCATGTCATCCCTCCTCTCTCTCTCTCTCTCTCTGTCTGTCTCCCCATTTCAACTATAGCATTGTCTACTTCATACTGTAAAGTAAAAGTTAAAACACCCCAAAAGTATATATCTAAAAAAACAAAGGGGGCGCCCTTAGCTCAGTTGGTAGGGCGTCCCCCCCATGGGCCTCGGCCAGCAGCAGACCCGGGTTCGATTCCAGCCCGCGGTCGTTCTCTGCATGTCACTCCCCTCTCTGCCCCATTTCAACTCTGTCTCTACACTATCAATAAAGCATAAAAATGCCAAAATATATATATAAAAAAAAAGACAAAGCAGACAATAAAGTAATTACTCGACAATACGCCACAATTAAAAAGGTTGTAAAAAAAACTGTGCTGAAAATATTTTTATTCCTTCAACTAAATGTTACTCTTTTACTTTTCTTAGTGATAAAATAACTAAGAAATCGCCTTAAGTTCAGTGAACCACACTAGTTACATTTTTTCATAAACCTATAGTAGCTTATAACTGTCAGCACCATTAATAACATAATATAATATAATATAATATAATATAATATAATATAATATAATATAATATAATATAATATAATATAATATAATATAATATAATATAATATCATATCATATCATATCATATCATATCCATGGCTACAATATGTGGCACCAGAAAGATATTCTATATAAGTTTACAGTGCTGATGTGTAGAAAATCTTTTTGGAGATCCAATAAAAATTGAATTTGAAGTCTTGAAAACTTTGGGGGGATTAATTTAAAAGTTATAGCCCGCCATAGAACTGCTGTATGTGCAAAATTAAAGAAATATGCTTCAGTAGAGGCCTGAAGACATACATTAACACACACACACACACACACACACACACACACACACACACACACACACACACACACACACGGGCATTATGAGACAAGGAAAAGGAATCAATGAATATTATTCATTTCTTTTATGT
The DNA here is from genome assembly GCA_949357725.1 of Hyperoplus immaculatus. Classification (NCBI taxonomy): domain Eukaryota; kingdom Metazoa; phylum Chordata; class Actinopteri; order Uranoscopiformes; family Ammodytidae; genus Hyperoplus; species Hyperoplus immaculatus. Next base: position 29,173,480 of record OX442363.1, read on the forward strand.
TTCTACATCGCTCTCACGGTACAGTCGAAGAAGATATCTGTCTTTTTTTTTTACTACTGATGGAGGTGTGCTGTTTATGAAGAGCTGCAGGCAGTCACACACACACTCTCCCTTTCAAACACACACACACACACACACACACACACACTCTCCCTCTCCCTCTCACTCACACACACACACTCTCAAACACACACACACACACTCTCCCTCTCAAACACACAGACACACACACACACAGACAGATAGACAGACACACACACACTACTAGTTCATCATTGTAAATCTTTAGGCAGGGAACAGCTCTGTGTGAATGTGTTGAGAGCGTTTCAGTGTGTAGGGATGACAAAGGAGGCTATTAGAAAGGAGCATGACTTGTTTGTGTAACGTGTCACACTCAGATTAACACACACACACACACACACACACACACACACACACACACACACACACACACACACACACAGATCCACATACTCCTTTAGCTGATTCATATAAATGCAAGGAATGTATTTTAGCTCCATGCCCATTCAAGGACTATTTCACAGTTTTAAGATTTTTTCCATGACTTTCAACTTATTCATAATTTCATATTTCATAGCCTACATTGTGTGAATTCAACTTTTCAATTCCTTTCATACTTATAACACATTTTGAAACTTTTCCAAAATCGTCCCACTGTCCAGTTTAGCTTCAGCTTTTCAGCATCCAGCATTCACACACATTTTTGGCAGGATTTTTTTTTTATTTAATTGAATTTTTTTTTAACCTTTATTTCTAAAGGTAAATCCCATTTAGACCGGAGACTCTATTGCAAGGGAGACCTCTTCCCATTCCCACGTTACCATTCACTCACACATTCATACACCGATAGCAGCAGGCGAACTATCAACATTCACACAATTCATTTTCTAGTTGACCTTACTCTATAGATTCTGATAAAAACTAACTTATTGCTGCATGAAGCTCCGTCATTTCGTCTTTATTTCGAACAACAAAAATAAATAAATAAGAAAAGCAAGTATGACACATCGTACAAATACACATAACACAAAACAACAAGAATTATAACGTGTCAAACAATATTTATAAAAATAAATGTAGCGTCTATGTCCGAAAAGTTAAAGCTAAAGCTAGATGTAGCACAGTAACATCTCAATACATCCGTGTGTGTGTGTGTCAGCATAAGTGTGTGTGTGTGTGTGTGTGTCTGCATAGGTGTGTGTGTGTGCCTGAATAGGTGTGTGTGTGTGTGTGTGTGCCTGCAGGTGTTTGTGTGTGTGTAGATGAATTGCTTAAAAGCACCTCTGGACTGGCGTCAACTTGTATACTGTATTTCCATGTGTGTGTGTGAATAGCAGTTTTGAACAGATGCCGGAGAGGGAGAACGTGTGTGTGCAGCTGCCAGCGGTCTGTAAACAGTGTGAATTATTAAGCGCTATGGGGCCGATAAAACATGCTCTAACTGTGGAGGCGTAGCTGCTTTTATCCCACATTAACCGCAGCTGATCCATAATAAATTAAAGAATAAAAGGCTAAAGGCAGCGGTATGAAGTCGTGGGTAAACAGCTCTAATAATAGACACGGGAGAAATGGTTTTAACGTAGACACAGCTGGTCCAGTGTGTGTGTATTTATGGGCGGCAGTGGCGAAGTGCGTAGGGAGATCGCCTCTGGAGTGCAGGGTTGGATGTTCGATCCCCCGCCTACCCGCCACATGTCGAAGTGTCCCTGAGCAAGACACTGAACCCCAAATTGCTCCCGATGGTTCAGAAAGTGCCTTGCATTGCAGCTACTGCCATCGGTGTGTGAGTGTGTGTATGAATGGGTGAATGTGGTAAGAAATGTAAAGCGCTTTGGGGCTGAGAAAATCGGCTAGAAGGCGCTATATAAGTCAAGTCCATTTACCATTTAATTTAATTTCGATAAACCAAAATAAAACGCAGCATTTACTATATGAGAGGAACGACATGCAGGAAAAGGTCCTTGGGAAATCTGCTAACAACGTACGATTATTGATAGTTCATTATCTAGTAACTACTGCACTGGGATTTGTGGCTATTGGACTTTTGAACATGTGTGTGTGTGTGTGTGTGTGTGTGTGTGTGTGTGTGTGTGTGTGTGTGTGTGTGTGTGTGTGTGTGTGTGTGTGTGTGTGTGTGTGTGTGTGTGTGTGTGTGTGTGTGTGTGTGTGTGTGTGTAGGGGGGCTCACTCAACCCTATTACATTTTTTTGTTCAGTTGCAGTTGTTTGTCAAACACGCACACACACACACACACACACACACACACACACACACACACGATGGATAGAGACTCAGTTGGCACACACTTCAATAGCTGGACTGAGAAAGAGGATCTAAGCCAAACTGAGATGTGCTTGATCGGACGATTGACTGTGGCATTCCTCTATGAAAGAGAAAAATTAAAACACACACAAACACACACACACACACACACACGCACACACAAAATGAAATAACAATAAAAGCGTTCGCTGGAATAGAAGCTCACAGCTTTTCCTTGGCACACGATGACAGAAGGGCTCGTAACACACAGATTCTAAAAATAGAAACAGTCTCTCACACGCACACACACACAGGGAAGGAGGGAGGGAGGGAGGGAGGGAGGGAGAGAGAGAGAGAGAGAGAGAGAGAGAGAGAGAGAGAGAGAGAGAGAGAGAGAGAGAGAGAGAGAGAGAGAGAGAGAGAGAGAGAGAGAGAGAGAGAGAGAGAGAGAGAGCTGAGCTGGAGAGAAGCTGCAAGAAGATGTAAAAATCTAGTGACTTCACACAGGAAATAGGACTTAGATCAGCTTATTCTGAGGTACTCCCTGCTTTCCAATTAAAGTGAGAGGTGCACACACACACACACACACACACACACACACACACACACACACACACACACACACACACACACACACACACACACACACACACACACACACACACACACAGAATAGTGCATATACTGTGTGTACAATTTTCTTGTTTTCGTGTCTCTCTTACTTTTGCTCCCGAGGCATATGACAAACAAACCCGAGACACACACACACACACACACACACACACACACACACACACACACACACACACACACACACACACAGAATCACCACAGGTAACAGTAACACACACACACATAGCAACTACAACTGACATCCAAATACACAAATGAAAGTTTCATCATGGCCACACCCCAACATGTAGGCTACACCAACATACAGTTACATCCATATCAAGAATTTAGAATAGTTATAATGAAAAAAAGAATCTGCAAAATCACGAAATGAATTGTGTTGTCAGACACAAAACACCAGACAAATACATCAACAGAAAGTCTATAAATAAGGGGGCGCCCTTAGCTCAGTTGTTAGGACGTCCCCCCCATGGACCCGGGTTCGTTTCCAGCCCGCGGTCATTCTCTGCATGTCACTCCCCTCTCTGCCCCATTTCAACTCTGTCTCTACACTATCAATAAAGCATAAAAATGCCAAAAGAAATATCTTAAAAAAAAAAATAATAATAAAGTCTATAAATATGCTATTGCAACAACTCTGCAAATAAATAATCTAAAATAATTAAAACATTTGCGTCAAAGTAGTTATTTCCTCAGAGAATCCACCACTCCAGTTTAATTAAATGATTTGAGAAGAAGCAAATCATCACATTTGAAAAAAGCTGCAGCCACAGAGTGTTTCATCTTTGACTAAATCAACCGACTCCATTTTAATCATCCGATCGTTCAGGCACTTAGTAAGTAACTAATCACACACATAAATGGACCCTTAAATGACTGGCCTTCATCACTGAGGTATTAGAAAAAAGACTGCAATACATAATTTACTTATTTCAACATCTTACTACTTTCAAACACAGCAGGAATAAATTAGGTTACGCCATTGCCATCCTCTTAACGACACACACACGCACGCACACACACACACACACACACACACACACACACACACACACACACACACACACACACACACACACACACACACACACACACACACACACACACACACAGGCAATTCATTATTTAGCAGACAGGAGGGAGAAGACGGAAATGAGACTGTGTGCATGGACCACTTGTTCTACTCTCGAATGCTCCTCATCCCTGAAGCTACTTCCGACTCCCCACTGTCCACACACCCCCACACACACACACACACACACACACACCCACCATCTAATTTATCCATTTTAATCTAATCCATAAATTCAGTTACTGGGATTTAATCATACTCATTATTCCTTTGTTTTAAAATATTGAATAACTGAATAATTTGTAATAAAAATTTATACATTTGTAGGATTACTGGAAATGAGGAAAATAGCATCCACCCTTTTTCTCTTATAGACATTCCTGTTGAAGTGTCCAATTTTGCACACATGCAACGTGACAGGGGCTGAGGCCGCCATGTTGCACCCACCGCCATGTTTCTACAGTAGCACAGAACTGACAAACTTAACGGCCTTACAACTTTTTATATATAGTGGGCGTCCTGGTGGAAATGCACCTGTTGGAAGACCAAGAAGAAGAAGAAGTACTATAGAATAAATAACTAAATACATCTTCACCTCATCACTTGATATTGTGGAAAGACTTGAGGCAGTGGTGGATGATGCCATCTTTAGTAACTATAGCTTCTTGTCCTTGAAGGCCACCATAGCTTCTGTAAATTCTCCGAAAGGGAGGGAGCGTTGCAATCTACAATCTCACCACTAGATGCTGCTAAATATTCTAATATTATACACTGTGCCTTAGTTGTACAAGAACACACACACACACACACACACACACACACACACACACACACACACACACACACACACACACACACACACACACACACAAACTAATGGGAGACATGCTGGTTGTCTTTCAGAGGATAAAGCCTTACTATTTTAAAATATCAGGAAAAAAGTTACACTTTTACACAGATTATGGTCTAAGAATAGCAACTTGATATCTACATTTTTCTTGTATTCAACAATGTTTTATTTAGTATACAGCCTCTCGCTTTCGGCTACTAGAATATTATCTTGCAATAAGATTTGCCCTGCAGCTTTTGTTCAGCCTTGTTTCGTGATAGGCCAGTAAACCCGGAGGCTAGGTTTTATTTATTTATTTATTTATTTTCTATTTTTAGTTGCAATAAAAGTTGGGGCATAAATTCTGCTGCCAGATAAAGGCTTGAGACAACTTTATATTGTACCACAGTGAAGTGAAAAACCATGGACTTACTATACCTGTATGCTGTACCTTATTAGTTATGTATTAAATACCTACTTCACCGGTGGAAATATGAAAGTGTATTGAACTCTGAGATCCTATGTAGTATACATGTAAATGTGCAAACATTTTAGAAATCGGTTCATCCTAGCCTGAGAAAAGGCAGAAAGAGTGTTTTATGGTCTCACTGTCTAACCCTAAATTTTACCATGTGTGACATCACGCATGGGAACATGTAGGGTTAGGATTAACAGGACAGCTGGGCCAAGGGAAGACTGAGGGAAGAAAAACCTCATTCATTATATTATAACAGTGATTTTATAATGATTGAACGCCGGAGACAGAGGGACAGAGAGAGAGAGAGAGAGAGAGAGAGAGAGAGAGAGAGAGAGAGAGAGATAGATAGATAGATAGATAGATAGATAGATAGATAGATAGATAGATAGATAGATAGATAGATAGATAGATAGATAGATAGATAGATAGATAGATAGATAGATAGATAGATAGATAGATAGATAGATAGATAGATAGATAGATAGATAGATAGATAGATAGATTAGATAGATAGATAGATAGATAGAGATAGATAGATAGATAGATAGATAGATTCCCACTTAGGCCCAATGGTTAATATGACATGTCCCAGAATGCATTTGGCTAAGGGGTGAGTGTAATAGATACACATACACAAAACAAACGTTGACAAACCAATCTTAAATATCTATTTTAATTTGTTTTTGCCTAGCATGCTACAAGTAATATAAGCATGACTGGAGCCATTATTATCTGTCTATTCAACACAATGTAATGGGACTTAATAAATGCATTTCCAATGTTATGAAACATCAAGGGCCACTGGTGGACAAATTACAGTTATGCTTGTAGCCCGGAGCACACAGATGGTCTCTCTGTCAGTGTGTGTGGGGGGGGAATTGTGTGTGTGTCTCAGAGAGAGAGAGAGAGAGAGAGAGAGAGAGAGAGAGAGAGAGAGAGAGAGAGAGAGAGAGCGAGGAGAGAGAGAGAGAGAGAGAGAGAGAGAGAGAGAGAGAAAGAGAGAGAGAGCGAGAGAAGAGAGAGAGAAGAACCTTATATATTTTTCATAGCATGTTGAAGAAAAACAGCTTGTGTAATATCTTGGGATGTGATGTAGAAGATGCTTTTTTTTTTTTGTTTTTTATTTTTGCTTTATTAGCCACTTAATGTCACTGTACGGCAGATGGGTCAGAAGAAACATGTTTTCGCCTTACATACATGCGTACCTTAAAAATAGATATCCCTTCAAATGTATACTGAATGTATGATTTTTCTGTCACGGCACTAGCGTAATATTTATTTCACATGTGTACATTTATCTGAGTTACAGTCAAACAGAGAGAAAGTATAATTCATGTTTTGCTGTCATGTAGAAAGACTCAAAAGTGTGGGGATCTGTGCAAAAAAAACTCTGCCTTGTTTCCGCTTGAAGAAAGTACTTTGATTTATCGACGCAAAGACACACAGACAGACAGACAGACAGACACACACACACACAAACACACACACCACACACACACACACACACACACACACACACACATACACTTTTTTCAAACCTTCAGAGAGAAATGCAATCATCTCAGAGCAGGTAAAACATATTAAAGAGTCATGTAGGAATAAAGCAAAAAGTGCTTTTAGACAATTTTCCCTCGATCTCAAGAGGATATTTACTCTTTTAATTTGATCTTAAAGCAGAAATATCTATTAAACACAGCAGAGAACAATAAAGCATAGTTTAAGTTTTCAGCAGAGACAAAGGTGCAATATTAGATAGGAGGTCTTATACTCTGAAACATTGCTTGAAAAAATGATCTAATAGTTTTTTCGCACCACATGGCTTCTTAAGATTAATTTCCTTTGTGGATTCAATGCTTCTTTTGAGCATTCTCATTTTTCCTCTTATGATCATAAATGGACCTGTAACAGCAAACGAGACCTTAAGAATAATAACAGCATTCTTCTTGACTGATGGTCTCGTTAGCTGTTACATGTAATTTATGATCATCAGAGGAAGAATTAGACTGTTTCAGAAATATTTAAAAGTTCCCCGTAGGAGGTTTAACTTCAAATGTTTTTTTTTGTTGATATTTAAAAAATATATTTTTCATGTCATTCTTGTGTGTGTGTGTGTGTGTGTGTGTGTGTGTGTGTGTGTGTGTGTGTGTGTGTGTGTGTGTGTGTGTGACTGATAGCCATCTCCATAAGGTAACACACTATCTATGCAGAAGTACCTCATACAACCACACTTCAAAAATACTGAACTATCCCTTTAAAAAAAACCTATGAACTTAACAGTCGACGTAGGGACATTTTACAAAGGTGAGAGAACACTGAGCCACACACACACACACACACACACACACACACACACACACAAACTTCTTATCCCTCTCCTGTTCTCTTAATCTGCTTCAATGCACAACATGTTTATCACATTTTCTCTCAACACACACACACACACACACACACACACACACACACACACACACACACACACACACACACACACACACACACACACACACACACACACACACACACACGCCTTTATTGTCCTCGGTATGAATAATCCATAGTAGACGTCTGTTAGAAGCGTCCCACTCTTGAGGCTTAAGCCCTAGAGTCTGTCCCTCACAGCCCACAAGCTGCTCCTGAAAACCCCATAGCATCATGCATCATACCATGGCTCCCAGCAGACTGTGTGTGTGTGTGTGTGTGTGTGTGTGTGTGTGTGTGTGTGTGTGTGTGTGTGTGTGTGTGTGTGTGTGTATGTGTGTCTGTAAAAAAAATAAAAATCACAATCCAACTTCAACATAACACACACACACACACTAGACCAGCTTGAAAATGAACAGGAAAAAGCCTGGGTTTATCAAGTCCTATACCCATATTCACACACACACACACACACACACACACACACACACACACACACACACACACACACACAAAAGTCCAACAATGATAAACTAAACTGACAATTTTAAATAATACAAAAATCCTGCTTCAAAAGAGTGTCTTCTAGAAGGCTGAAGAAGTGTGTAAGACCCTCAGGAAGAAGGTAAAAGTAGAGGTGTGCTGACGTAACTAGAGCTTTGGTGACTGTAGGTGTGTGTGTGTGTGTGTGTGTGTGTGTGTGTGTGTGTGTGTGTGTGTGTGTGTAATGTGTGTCTTTTTGTGTGACGATGTGTGTGTGTGTGTGTGTGTGTGTGAGAGACTGTGTGTGTGTGTGTGTGCGTGGCTGTGTGTGTGCGTGTGTGTGTGTGTATGACTGACTCTGTGTGCATGTGTGTGTGTGTGTGTGTGAGAGAGACTGTGAGACTGTGTGTGTGTGTGTGTGTGTGTGACTGTGTGTGTGTGTGTGTCTGTCTGTCTGTGTGAGGACTGGGGGGAGGGGGGGGGGTTTGGGACACAGGTGCGGACCAAGGGGTTTCTAAAAGTTATCCCCGGAGGGATAACCACTAAATCGCACAGGCGACTCCAGGGGAGGGGGAGCAAACAAAAAGCACAAATCTGAGAAGGGCCACACAGGCTACCTTTTAATATAGCAAACTAAAGCACAAACAAAACCACCGCTGCCAAGCAGCTGAGCGGATAGACTAAGTAAAACAGTTGACTTGCAAAACTAAACACAGGGAGCACTCAGAGACAACCTCTCACTACCTCTGAAGGTGAGACAATGAGCAGCACAGAGCACTGGGGTCTCAGGGCATAAATAATCTCTTCACATCTGGGTCCAATCAGTGCACACACACCTGATTGCAGTGAGGAAATCAGTCATCATTCTCACGGAGGCGAAAGATTCCGTGGACTCACAGGGCTGAAATCTACCGTTTCCTCACAGTCTGTCTGTCTGTCTGTGTGTGTGTCTGTGTGTGTGTGCGTGCGTGCGTCCGTGTGCACACACACACACATACACACACACACACACACACATTTCATACACACACACATTTCATACACCGCTTATTCATGTTGACTCTTTAAAGGTGCTACGAGGAACTTTTAAATATTTCTGAAACAATCTCATTTTTTCTCTGATGATCATAAATTACATGTAACAGCAAACGAGACCATCAGTGCAAAGAATGCTATTTTTATATAGTTTTTCCTTAATGCCTTTGTCATGGGTATACGCTCACCCAGGAACCACAGCTGGCGTGGTAGAAACACTACCGCTTTTGCGCCTTAATTGTTAAAATGGACACTTATCTTTTTTGCTGTGTGTAGCAGAATTCTGACCCATTAATACCCCTGGTGTATAAATCAAATCAAATCAGTTTTATTTGTACAGCCCAAAATCACAAATACATTTGTCTCAGTGGGCTTTACATTCCATACAATATGAAATTGTATAAGAACTCCCAGTAAAAAACCCTTTACTGGGAATAAAAAAAAAAAATTGAAGAAATCTCAGGGAGAGTCGACAGAGTAAGGGATCCCTCTCCCAGGACGGACATACTGCAATAGACGTCATAAGTAGAGAAACACAGAGTAGAAATAGCTAGTGGAGCCGATAGCGCTATTGTTCCCGTGATGCGTGACAGCTGCTAGGAAGACCAACTGATGGAGATGAACAGATTGTAGTGAGAGAACAGACTCTCTAAGGACAATACAATCTGTGTCAGCCCCTTACTCACCCTGTCACGGAAAGAAATAATGGCTGGCTACCAACACTGCCTCCGTAGGCACTTTCCTTTCTCTCTCTCTCTCTCTCTCTCTCTCTCTCTCTCTCTCTCTCTCTCTCTCTCTCTCTGTCCAGCTAATTTTCTCTCTCCT
>OX442363.1:29188535-29191035 GCA_949357725.1 Hyperoplus immaculatus
ATCGGCCTGTGACCTTCAGCTCTCATTGGATCGGTTTGTGAAGCGGTTGGGATGAGGATCAGCACCTCTAAATCTGAGGCCATGGTGCTCAGCAGGAAACCGATGGATTGTCTGCTACAGGTAGGGAATGAGTCCTTACCCCAAGTGAAGGAGTTCAAGTACCTCGGGGTCTTGTTTTCGAGTGAGGGAACAATGGAACGTGAGATTGGCCGGAGAATCGGAGCAGCAGGGGCGGTTTTGCATACGCTTTACCGCACTGTTGTGACGAAAAGAGAGCTGAGTCGTAAGGCAAAGCTTTCGATCTACCGGTCGATCTTTGTTCCTACCCTCACCTATGGTCATGAAGGCTGGGTAATGACCGAAAGAACGAGATCTCGGGTACAAGCGGCCGAAATGGGTTTTCTCAGGAGAGTGGCTGGCGTCTCCCTTAGAGATAGGGTGAGAAGCTCAGTCATTCGTGAGGAACTCGGGGCAGAGCCGCTACTCCTTTGCGTTGAAAGGAGCCAGTTGAGGTGGTTCGGGCATCTGGTAAGGATGCCCCCAGGGCGCCTCCCTAGGGAGGTGTTCCAGGAGCGTCCAGCTGGAAGGAGGCCTCGGGGAAGACCCAGGACTAGGTGGAGAGATTATATCTCCACACTGGCCTGGGAACGCCTCGGGATCCCCCAGTCAGAGCTGGTTGATGTGGCCCGGGAAAGAGAAGTTTGGGGTTCCCTGCTCAAGCTGCTGCCCCCGCGACCCGATTTCGGATAAGCGGTTGAAGATGTATGTATGTATGTATGTATAATTATGCAGACGACACGCAAATTTATATAACCATATCACCAGGAGACTACAGTCCGATACAGGCACTGAGTAAGTGCATTGAACAAATCAATGATTGGATGTGCCAAAATTTCCTTCAATTAAACAACGATAAAACTGAAGTAATTGTCAATTGTAATTGGTTGATGAGATCCGTCCAGAAATGCTGAAAGCAATGGGTGTGGAGGGGCTGTCTTGGATGACACGCCTCTTCAACATTGCGTGGAAGTCGGGTACAGTGCCGAAGGAGTGGCAGACCGGGGTGGTGGTTCCTATTTTCAAAAAGGGGGACCAGAGAGTGTGTGCCAATTACCGAGGTATCACACTTCTCAGCCTCCCCGGCAAAGTCTACTCCAAGGTGCTGGAAAGGAGGGTTCGGCCGATAGTCGAACCTCAGATTGAAGAGGAACAATGCGGATTCCGTCCTGGCCGTGGAACAACGGACCAGCTCTTCACTCTCGCAAGGATCCTAGAGGGAGCTTGGGAGTTTGCTCATCCAGTCTACATGTGTTTTGTAGATCTGGAGAAGGCTTATGACCGGGTTCCCCGGGAGATACTGTGGGGGGTGCTGCGGGAGTATGGGGTGAGGGTGTCTCTTCTCAGGGCCATCCAATCTCTGTACGCTCAAAGCGAGAGCTGTGTACGGGTTCTCGGTAGTAAGTCGGACTCGTTTCCGGTGGGGGTTGGCCTCCGCCAGGGCTGCGCTTTATCACCAATCCTGTTTGTGATATTTATGGACAGGATATCAAGGCGTAGTCGTGGTGGGGAGGGGTTGCAGTTTGGTGGTCTGAAGATCTCATCTCTGCTGTTTGCGGATGATGTGGTTCTGATGGCATCATCGGCCTGTGACCTTCAGCTCTCATTGGATCGGTTTGTGAAGCGGTTGGGATGAGGATCAGCACCTCTAAATCTGAGGCCATGGTGCTCAGCAGGAAACCGATGGATTGTCTGCTACAGGTAGGGAATGAGTCCTTACCCCAAGTGAAGGAGTTCAAGTACCTCGGGGTCTTGTTTTCGAGTGAGGGAACAATGGAACGTGAGATTGGCCGGAGAATCGGAGCAGCAGGGGCGGTTTTGCATACGCTTTACCGCACTGTTGTGACGAAAAGAGAGCTGAGTCGTAAGGCAAAGCTTTCGATCTACCGGTCGATCTTTGTTCCTACCCTCACCTATGGTCATGAAGGCTGGGTAATGACCGAAAGAACGAGATCTCGGGTACAAGCGGCCGAAATGGGTTTTCTCAGGAGAGTGGCTGGCGTCTCCCTTAGAGATAGGGTGAGAAGCTCAGTCATTCGTGAGGAACTCGGGGCAGAGCCGCTACTCCTTTGCGTTGAAAGGAGCCAGTTGAGGTGGTTCGGGCATCTGGTAAGGATGCCCCCAGGGCGCCTCCCTAGGGAGGTGTTCCAGGAGCGTCCAGCTGGAAGGAGGCCTCGGGGAAGACCCAGGACTAGGTGGAGAGATTATATCTCCACACTGGCCTGGGAACGCCTCGGGATCCCCCAGTCAGAGCTGGTTGATGTGGCCCGGGAAAGAGAAGTTTGGGGTTCCCTGCTCAAGCTGCTGCCCCCGCGACCCGATTTCGGATAAGCGGTTGAAGATGTATGTATGTATGTATGTATAATTATGCAGACGACACGCAAATTTATATAACCATATCACCAGGAGACTACAGTCCGATACAGGCACTGAGTAAGTGCAT
>OX442363.1:29206035-29221035 GCA_949357725.1 Hyperoplus immaculatus
GTTACACACACACACACACACACACACACACACACACACACACACACACACACACACACTGTCTATTGTTCAATGCCAGTTCTGCAATTTGAGTCATCTGCCAGTTTGATGATCCATGTCTGTTGTGTGATGTGTTGCCCGGGGAGATATCTTAACAGAGCTCACATAGTCTTTATAGTCTGATGAATACAATTGACTTGGGTGAATTCTACTGTTTGAATTCCAATTCTGCAGTCGTGATATTCAAATATGTTACAAACTAATCATGCTTAAAGTTACATAGCTTTTTTTTTTGTTTTTAGCATTTTCAAGCTTTATTAGACAGTACAGAGTTGAAATGGGGAGAGAGAGAGAGAGGGGGGGGGGGGGGGATGACCTGCAGGAAAGGTCCACGGGTTGGATTTGAACCCGCGACCACTGCAGCGAAGGCCGGAGCCAATATGGTACGCGCTCTATCCACTACGCCACCGGAGCGCCTAAAGATACACAACGTTAAAGACATTTTGTTCGGTCTCAAATTGTTTATTTTTTTTAAAACCCCTGTGTAGTTGTTTTTAAGCCCTTTTTCTTTTTATCATAATCTCATGTTTAAAAACTTTAAAGGTATCAAACTGAGGTTAAATAGAACTGTTTTTCAAAGCACATATATACACGTAAACACACACACACACACACACACACACACACACACACAGACTGTGAAAAATAGCCTCCTACCTTCCTGTTGAGGTGGACACAGATGTCGGCTCGCATGTCTTTGGGACAGATGGATAAAACCTGGAAGACACAGAGACAGAAGGAGGTCGAATCATCATTGTACCTTCACAGTGGCATCTCTAAAACAATAGAATATCAATCATTCCACTTTCAATCCCCCCCCGCCCCCATATTTACACTTTAAGAGAAAAATTAAGATACACATTTTTTTACTTGCCTTTGATCATTTTAGTGGTTTTGGTATTCAATTTCAGTATCTAATTTTGTATTTATTTTTTAATTTTCAAAAAGTCTATCTTCTAAAATGAAGAATTATCTCCCTCCAAATTTACCCAACCAACAATGCTGCAAATTACCGTCTACTCATAACTGCAGTTAAAAAAATCAGATACTATTTTGTTGGTTGCATTCATAAACTCTGTTGATAAGAGTACCTGCAAAAAAATAAATAAACTAAACTGTAAAAAGAAACATCTTTTTTCTTTTAATTTTTTTAATTTTTTTTTTCATTTAACTTTTATTTATCCTCGAGAGACCAACTGAGGGGTGACCCTCATTTACAATGAAGTCGAGTTCATACAAATTCAAAGGAAAAACAACAATACATAAACAATATTCAATGCAAATACATCAAATACACAACAACAGGTGAAGAGAAAAAAAAACAATTGAAACATTTACACAGTGGTGAAGAGTGGCAGCAATTAAAATGAAATGGGTGAAAGTACAATATAGCCTAATTAAAACAGTTACAGGTAGAGTTTGGCAGATTTAAGATAGTTTGTTTAAATTGGTTAAAGGATATGAAGGTATTTAGTTTAATTTGTTGCCGTAAGTTGTTCCAGGAGTCGGGGGTTTTTCATAAAAAACAAATCTGCAATACAGCCCAATTAACTGAAGCATTTAGGTAAAACACTGACAAAAAAATATTATCCCGAAAACCAAAATCCTGCTTTAATAGATAAATATAAACAAAATCAACCAAGGTTAAAAACAATGTACCATCTTTGAGCTCTGCAACATTAAAAAACAACATAACAGTCTTTGAAAAGCATCTGATTTCTATTATACAGTAAGTGGGCGATATTAGTAATCGTGAGACACTTGTGGTGTTTATCTCAGTGTGTACTGGCATAAACAGACACTTTTGTATCATATAACAGCTCCTAAAGTGACAAAAATAGCCACTAATTGGCTTCAGATCTTACTGTGTGGGTTTAGAAAGCGAAGACAAACGGGTAGCATGTCAATTCAAGCGAAAACAATTATCTCGGATAAACTTGGACAATGAAATTGATAAGAAAGAAATAAAGGGTGTGAATGTCAACTGTAGAACGCACACACACGGACACAGACACACACTCACACTGGATACACGCCTAACACACACAGACACACAGACACACACACACACACACACACACACACACACACACACACGCGCACGCACACACACAAGCCATGCTGAGAAAATCAATTTAAATAGACAAAGAATGGCAAGTTCCATTCAAACAGGGCACAATATAATGAGGAGATGACACCAAATAGTGGATGAACTCTGTGACTTCACCTATAAATGATCACAAACTTCCTTATTCCCATTTGAAGCAGCGACTTGCCCGTTCCAAAATGCACTTCAAAAAAATAACCTTCTAAGGTTCCTCCAGATGGAACAAGGCTAACGTAAAGTATAAAATCAATTTAAAGGTGAAGTAAGTGGTTTATTTATGTTAAAGAGGACCTATGATGCTTTTTGACTTTTATGACCTATAAACGTTGTTATGATGATTCATAGTCATGCTTAACCATACTAAATTATCAAATAATGACTTACATGCATTTCGACGTATTCCCTGCTGACCGTCTGGGGTGTCTGTGCCGAGCACTAAACACTATTCTAGCCAGTCGAGAAGTCACGTGTTCAAAGCGGTCTACCCTTTCATAATTCGTGACGTCGCATAAAACTTTGTGACTTCACCACGCGGATGTTTCCATGTATGGTAATGCTGTCACTTCCCTGTTCGCGTCTGCCTCGCGTCTGCCTCGCGCCCTTATAGGTCCATGCTCGCGCTTCCCGCCACTGAAAGTGTTCCGGAAGGAAGGTAACCAATCACAACGGAGTGGGGTTTGCAGGAGGGGGGGGGAGGGTAGCGGAGATGGCCGATGCACAGGAGGAGGGAGCGGAGATTGCCGAAGCACACACACTCAAGTGTTGACAGGACGTGCTGGATCGCCAAAATAAGAGAAAGAGCTTCCCGAAAATCTACATAGTTTTTTGTGATGTGATTCGTGTCAGGTTGCTCTATAGCAGTGTAAAACAAGAAATTAAGACCAGAAAAGTAGTATAATAGGTCCTCTTTATTGTAAGTGTTAAATCGCTCTTTATTCATACAGTGATCACTTACACAATGTGCGCGTTTCATAAAGCCGAGCTCTCAGTCAGCTGCTCTGCATGTAATCGGCAAATAAACTTTTTGTCGTATCCCGAAATGAATATCCAATCACAAGAGAGAACGCTACAAACTGACACCCGTCCACTCATAAATACTATATACACTCCATGGTCTCACTGCCGGTGCACGCCAGAGCAACAGATGGGTGAATGTTTATGCGCCTGTGTCTGTTTTGATGGTTTTTATCACACTTATGGATCTGAGATGATGCTAGATAACTTGCTGCTTGAAGACCGCAGTGCATTAAAGGTGCAGTGTGTAATATGACATCATCAAGAAAGTTCTACAAAGTTCTAGAATGCAACGCTCCCTGGGTAACCCCACCTTTTTCGAATAACAACAGAAGCTACAGTGGCCTTCAAGGACAAGAACAATTCTAAATTTTAAACAATGCACCTGATGACATTCCAACTATGACACTTTCAAGATGGCGGCACTAGGCCTTGGTCCAAAATATGGACATATATGAGACCCTTTCTAAGGGGAAAAAAAATAATTCAAAACTTTTTTTTCAGCTATTATGCACTAAATTAAATGTACTTGTGGATATTATAATTACTTTCTACAAAATCTGCTAGGAAATAAAACCCAAAATTCTACACACTGCAGGTTTAATGTGGTGACGTAGGGACGAGCGAGGGGACTGCTAACTGCAGTAACTGACAGGAAGTTAGCTAAAATAACCATTCCGCTTACAGCACCTTTAAAGGGCTCTGGAAACCTTGACTAAAATAGTACAAATCAATATATGATGTTAAGTTGGGTGTCTCAATAAGCGTTTACAAAAATCTGATTGAAAAAATAATAATCATAAATATTATATATCTCAGTCCAGTCTTACTTTTTAAAGGGACACTGTGTAACATTTTAAGTAATTTATTAGTTAAAATCAATATCCTCATTCATAAATATGTCCTCATTGGTGTAAAATCACCTCTGCCAATAATCTGAATTATCCTCCTGAGCGGAGAATAACAAATATTAATATTACATTTTGTACATTGAGCAGGCAGGTCTTATGGAGGCATCCATGTTTTTGGAATGTCATCAGGTGCATTGTTTAAAATTTAGAATTGTTCTTGTCCTTGAAGGCCACTGTAGCGTCTGTTATTATTCTAAAGGGGTGGGGTTACCCAGGGAGCGTTGCATTCTAGAACTTTGTAGAACTTTCTTGATGATGTCATATTACACGCTGCACCTTTAAGTTTATACACCTGAAATATAACCAAACGTACCAGTTATTTTTTGATACAACGTTTACCATGCCATCCTACTGGGTGTGCACATATAACTGCAGTCTACGAGAAGGAATTAAACATGGAGTGAGCTATTTGAAGACTACTTGTTGTCAAAATCAGTGATTATCTCCTCACAGTCCAATACCGGTTCGTACTGTGTGTGTGCGCTGAAAAAAATGCAGTGTTAGTACACAGCCTAGGCTCTGTAAACTGGTATGTTCACAAAGGGGGCCCACCGTAGCTAGCAACATGCCCGTTTACAGAGCCTAGTACAGACAGGTATAGTGGAGCAGATATTCATTGATTTTGACGAACAGAGATTTTGACAACAAGCGTTCTCCAGAATCACTGACTACACCTTTAAGTTCATTCAACTGAAATGTAACCCTCAGTCACACTATACAATACAACGTTTAACTTGCCATCTAAACTGTCCGTGCACATACAGTAACTGCAGTCTATGAGAGGTTCCATGTGTGTGTGAGTGCAGCGAGTCAATAGTTCACCACCCAGCGTGTGTGTGGATGAATTAGGTCGTAACACTGTGTGACCACTGACTCTCGCTCTGAGGCATTTTCTCAGTTTGGTGGGTATTTTCTCCTGTATTGCTTCTTCTTCCAAAGTTTATTCACACTAGTTTTTTGTTTGCGCTGATGCTTTATTTATGGAATATTTTTCTCTTTGGGACAAGGCTGTGTTGTTAAGTAATCTTAACAAAAGTAATATTCTATGTGCCTTGTAAACACTCCGAGATATTTAGATTTTGTAATCTAAGTGAATGTTTCTTCCTTTTCCACCAATGCAAACCTTGATCTTCCTTTTATTGTAGAGCCCACATGTTAATGTAAGACCCAAAAGAAGTACTATGGACTTAGTATTGTGGAAGGAATTGAGGCAGGGGTGAATGATGCCATTGTTTAGTGACTAGCTTCTTGTCTTGCATCTTGAAGGCCACCGTAGCTTCTGTAATTCTCCCAAACGGAGGGGTTAGCAAGGGAGCGTTGACATCTAGAACTTTCCCCGTGCACTTGATGCCACTAAATATTCCAATTCTACACAGTGCACCTTTAATACTGTATCATAAGCATGCTTGTGCTCTCTCTCTCTCTCTCTCTCTCTCTCTCTCTCTCACACACACACACACACACACAAACCTACCTACACACACATACCTACACACTCTCTCTCTCTCTCTCTCTCTCTCTAACACACACATACCTACACACACACACACACACACACACACACACACTCTCTCTCTCTCACACACACATATATATGTTTTGATGATAAACCAAGCCTCACTTTTAGTCTCACCTTCTCGGTGTCTATGCCTTTAGACATGGACCAGGTAGAGACGATGTAATCCATGACTCTCTCGCTCAGCCCTTTGGGAACCTGGTAGAGCTTCAGAAAGTCTCTCACATTGTTCAGCATCTCGTGGTAACGGTTTGTGTTGGCGTACATCTGCTGGAAGATGGTCGTCACGTTACCGAATATGGTCGCATAGAGCAGGGCTGGAGAGAGAGAGCGAGAGAGAGAGAGAGAGAGAGAGAGAGGGAAGGGGTTAATCGATTTGTACACACGGCCAGACACAGACAGACAGGCAGGCACACACACACACACACACACACACACACACACACACACAGAGAGACAGACAGACACACACAAGTCAAGTAATCTTCATTGTCAATTTCTACAATATGTGCCATACAGAGGAATCGAAAATACTCTCCGACCCACGGTGCAATAAGTACAAAAGGATAAAATAAGTTTGCTGTATATACAATTATACAATACACACACACAGACACACATGCACTCACTCACTCCAAAAATGTCCTCACTCAAGGTGTAAAATTGCTCAAATTGGTTCTCACAAAAATACAGTAGTTGTGCATGGTTATTATCACAGCATGCACACACACACACACACACACACACACACACACACACACACACACACACACACACACACACACACACACACACACACACACACACACACACACACACACACACACACACACGCACGCACACACGCACGTCTTAAATTTGTCTTAATAGGATTTTTCTCCCTTCATTTCTTGGTTTTAAACCTTTTTTCTCATGCCTTTCATTCTCTCAGCCTGTGAGGTGAGACACAGTTCATTAAAGCGCTTCATAAAAGTAATTATTCTCAGTAGAATATCCTCTTATACACACAACCACAGGCGCTCTCACACACACACACACACACACACACACACTCTCTCTCTCTCACACACACACACACACACACACACACACACACGCCGTATCCTATAATTGGACTATAACAACTGCTTTGTTTAAATGTTTTCTGATGTAAATTTCTCTTTTGAGCATTGTGCATTTGGGAAGGCATTTAGTAAAACCCGTCTCATTTGTAGCGCACTTAGATAACATGACGTGTGTGTGTGTGTGTGTGTGTGTGTGTGTGTGTGTGTGTGTGTGTGTGTGTGTGTGTGTGTGTGTGTGTGTGTGTGTGTGTGTGTGTGTGTGTGTGTGTCCCAATGGTCTTGAATGCATACAGAAGAAAAAAATAAATCAACAACTAAACAAGTCAATTCCATGTTTACACTGCATAATACATCCTATGACAAACATTGTGTAGCCGCAGATATGTAAAAATCACACATTATACTGGTATGTAAACAAAGGAGGCCTACAAAGCTAGCAATATACCCATTTACAGAGCCTAGGCTGAGTATGAACCCATATTTTTTGTCAGACAGTTAGCGGATCGTTACCGTGAAGTTTGTGAACCAATCAACACAAGCCTGGCTGTCTGTAATGTGTGTATGTGTTCGCTTAAAATAAACCATGGTGGGGCGCCCTTAGCTCAGCTGGTAGGGCTTCCCCCCCATGGGCCTCGGCCAGCAGCAGACCCGGGTTCGATTCCAGCCCGCGGTCGGTCTCTGCATGTCACTCCCCTCTCTGCCCCATTTCAACTCTGTCTCTACACTATCAATAAAGCATAAAAATGCCAAAAAAATATCTTAATAAATAAACCATGGTGCTACTGTAATACACAATCTAGTCTCTGTAAACTGGTATGTTAACAAAGCTATAGCTAGCAACATGTCCGTTTACAGAGCCTAGGCTGTGTATTAACACTGGATTTTTTTTCTTTCGGGAACACACACAGTACCGACACACAGACAACACACACACACACACACACACACACACACAGGCATTGGATCGTGAGGAGATATTCACTGAATTTGACAAAAAGTGATTTTGACAACAAGCGTTCTCCAGAGTCACTGACTGCACCTCCACCTTGTACAGTAAGTGGCAGGTGCAGATTTATGTAACGTTTGCTGAATATAGTTATGAAACAAATATGTCGGAGGAAGACAAGCTGTTTTTAATGATGTGCTATTAAGAGTTTCACCCGATTGGAACCTGCGTAGTTGCTGCTGTCAGCTTGTTTCCATAGAGACCCTGCATCACTTGAAATAACATAGAGAAAATGGCCCTATTTTTACCCCTCTCTCCCTCCTACAAGCAGCAATAAAATGTGACAGAAAAGGCAGAAGAAATATACAGGTTTTAGGCTAGAAATTGGGGATTGCTTGGGAGGTAGTGGGATTTTATTTTGACAAATAACCCACAAAATAAGAGTGAGTGGGAATTTTTATTTTCTGCTTAAAGGCCTTCTTCACCGGTGGGAATATGAAGGTGTATTGAACTCTTAGATCCTATGTAGTATAAATGTGCAAAACATTTTAGAAATCGGTTCATCCTAGCCTGAGAAAAAGCAGAAAGAGTGTTTTATGGTCTCACTGTTTCAGTATTAACAGGACAGCTGGGCCAAGGGAAGACTGAGGGAAGAAAAAACCTCATTCATTATATTATAATAGTGATTTTATCATGATAGAACGCCGGTTCCGTATTGGCGAAGTATTCCTTTAATATTTGTCGATAGTTTCAACAATGTAATTGGAAGTCCTTAGAAACCTGTAAAGTAGAGTACGCCATGTTGGTTGTTTATTTCATTTATTTTTTCACTTTTCAGTTGTGTCTATGTCTATGTTCTCTTTTTTTAGTTATCCAAAAATAAAGTTTTTAAAATAAGACAAGATAAGGTAGAAAAGGTTTATTTTTATAGACACAAAGCCATTCAAAGTGCTTTACACATGTGAAAGCATAGCACACACACACACACACACACACACACACACACACACACACACACACACACACACGCGCACAGCAGAAGTTAATTCTGAGATAGGATAGTGAGAAAGATAGTCAAAGGGAGATATTAGACAGACAGTGTTTAAAGTTGAAGTGTGTTTATGTCTATGAGAAGATAGAGTGGGGAAGAAACGGAAGGGGAAGAAAACTGTTTATAAGCTCAGAGTGTGTGTGTGTGTGTGTGTGTGTGAGTGAGTGAGTGTGTGAGTGTGTGAGTGAGTGTGTGAGTGTGTGTGTGTGTGAGTGAGTGAGTGAGTGAGTGAGTGAGTGAGTGAGTGAGTGAGTGAATGAGTGAGTGAGTGAGTGAGTGAGTGAGTGAGTGAGTGAGTGAGTGAGTGAGTGAGTGAGTGAGTGAGTGAGTGAGTGAGTGAGTGAGTGAGTGAGTGAGTATGTGTGCGTTTAATATCTTGTTTCAACTGAGCAACACAGTTCGGCTTAGTGACGTCACATCAACGGAGCCTCCATATGAAAACAAACGGGGATGAGACGGATATAAAAGCAAGAGGCAAGATCAAGGAGCAATGTTATGATGAAATAAAAGCGTAAAAGTATGTCCCAATAGTATGCCTACTGCATCCTAACTAGATTATTGTTATGGTCAGATGTAGTATGTAGAATAGAAAAAAGAAAGAGGAGGAGATTTGGAACGCAGGGACAGTATTTGGTTGAGATACATAAACAGGAAAAGGTAGAGTTGAAGTGTATCCAATCCATCCATACACAAAATCTTCCCTTAAGTTAGTAGTACTCATCCAGGCATTTCTCGCCTACCCAAACTGGCATACACAACCGCCACATACTCAAATTGACTTTCCGAACATCCGAACACAGCCTATGAGATTTGGAACGCAGGGACAGTATTTGGTTGGGTGCCATTCACCAGGAAAAGGTTGAAGTGTATCGGTGGTGAGTTAAACAGCGCTTCAGTTGAGTCCTTACTAAGTCAGCAGTCTCCTCCACAACAAGAGACTTTTCTTAATCATTTTGTCTTATTTGTTTATCTCAGTTTTTTCTGTATGCCTTGTCTGATTGTCACTATGTTTACTACGTGGTTATGTGAGGGAGGGGGTTGGGGGTTGGGGGTTGGGAGTTGGGGGTTGGGAGTTGGGGGTTGGGGGTTGGGGGTTGGGGGTTGGGGGTTGGGAGTTGGGGGTTGGGGGTTGGGGGTTGGGGGTTGTGTAAGTGTTGTATGTGTCTGCTTGCCCTGTTGTTCTTTTTTTGTCCGTATATGAAAAAAAATTAAAATCACGAAAAACAAAGTTTAAAAAAAAAAAAAAAAAAAAGAGAGAGAGAGAGACAGGGCAGAGATATGAGAGGTTCGAAGTGGATTTACCTTTGCACACATGCACTCAGTCAGTCACTCACTCACTATGTATCTATGGGAAAAGGATCCTGTGAAATGGAAAAAAGGAATTCTGGCGACACTACAGAGCTGGAAATGAGACCTCAAAGACACAGCAGCTCTCTGCTAATTGGGCGTCTTCTTGGTGAAGCTCGTTAGTTTGGCCAATATCACCTCAGTGCAAAGACCTATGTGTGAGTGACCCCACTCTGAAACAACCATCTACAGTGTTTCACATGGATAGAGGTGCAGTTTGTTCTCTCTCTCTCTCTCTCTCTCTCTCTCTCTCATATCTATTGAAATTTTTAGAATTGGGATATAATATTCATAAGTATATGTTCATAAGTGTATGATAAATATAATGAAAAATGAATCATTTAAAAAAAATTAACACCTTCATGACACCTCATTGACTTTTTATTTTCTGCTTAAAATGTACCTTTAGTTTAAACAATGTAAATAGAAGTCCTTAGAAACCTGTAAAGTAGAGTTAGTTGTTGGTTTTATTTTTGTTTTTGTGTTTCTTTAAAAAAAAATGTTTTTGTGTCTGTGTTTGTTTTCTATTCTACAAAACCCATTAATAAAGTATTTAAAAAAATTTAAAAAATTTAAATTATTACCTTATAATGAGCTCATGGCATCTTTATAAAACCAACATTATTTTTGCAACACTGTTCTTATGCCATAAAGAATTTCAGAAGTTTGGAACAAATAACTGAAAGTACTCAGGCTAAAGCTGATAGCTGTCATTTCAATAATGTATTTAAAATCTGATGCATGTCCCCCATGGCTGTATTTATTTAAATCTTCCACTTCTCAGCCCTACGGTAGCTAGAAAGAGAAGGGCTATTTGGGGAGTGTCTCAGGACGTTGGTGGGGGGTTAATAGTCTGGACTGGAAGCAGATGAAAAGTTGTATCGCTTCAAATGTATGATTTATTATCCGATAGAGAAGCCTAGGGCATAGTAGCACCAGCCAGACAGTGTCAAAATCAAGCTCTTTTTTTTTATTCATTTATTTACGTGACTGTCTGCTTATGTCTTGTATTGTACTCACATTAAAATATTATTAAAATAAAAAAAATATTTTAAAAATAAATCAAGCTTCGATCAACTGGAAAGGATATTTTGAAGGGAATTGTGTTTTAAAATTTAAAATAATAAAATATATTCCCTTTACTATTCCCGCAATGGGGCAAATGTTCAATGTTACAGCAGCAAAAGAGGATAGTGCCAAACAAGTTCAGACTGCATCACAACACATAACACACACACACACACACACACACACACACACACACACACACACACACACACACACACACACACACAAGAACAAATCTTGCATGTTGAAACAGTGCAGTTGATTTGGTTGGAAATCAGGAGTTCAGATGCCCGTCATGACTATTTTAATTTAAAAAAAAATTAACGGGGTGCTCCGGTGGTGTAGTGGATAGAGCGCGTACGATATTGGCTCCGGCCTTCGTTGCAGTGGTCGCGGGTTCAAATCTGACCCGTGGACCTTTACTGCAGGTCATCCCCCCCTCTCTCTCTCTCTCTCTCTCTCTCTCTCTCTCTGTCTCCCCATTTCAACTCTGTACTGTCTAATGAAGCTTGAAAATGCCAAAAAAATATATAATGCTTGAGCTTGCCTCCTCGTACAGTCTAATAATAGTCCTTCTATAAACTCAAATTGCCTCTCAGACTAGTCGGGGAGATGAGAAAGTTTCGGATGATATGTCAGAATCTAGGACTGACATCTGGAGACATAGTGTCACCACCCACAATACATCAATCACACCAGTCACACATGACGAGACAGCCAGGGAGCACACACACACACACAAACATATGTACACACACATATATATATACACACACACACACATATATACACACACACACACACATATATATGTATACACAGACACACAAACATATATACACACACACGCAGACAGACAGACAGACAGACACACAACAACTGACACAAACATATACAAAAACACACACGCAGACAGACACATACACTACACACACACAAAAACACACATACCACACACACACACACACACACAGAGTACTGCATGTACAGACACTGCTCAAGGGGATTTCTGTTGGTAAATAGCTCCACTGCATAAGCAAACTTAAACCACGGTGTCTCATTTACTGTTTTTTGTCCCAAGTTTTGTGGAAACTTTAAGCCAAAGAAGACTTGCAGAATGTGCTCCTATGAATGCATTCATATAGAGACTTATAATCTATTCATTTTGATTAAAGCGGCTACGAGTAACATTTAAATATCTTTTAAACAGCCTCATGTTTCCTCTCATAATCATAAATTACCTTTAACAGCAAACCAGACCATCAGTGCAAAGAAAGACGTTTTTAAATAGTTTTTATTACTGCTTTTGGTCTGATCGCACACCCAGTCCGATTTTCGGTTAGCTCGTGCAAGCTCTATGGTCACATATCCGTATTGGTCGCAGATTTCAGTGTGGCGCAGCAACGTGAATTGAGAAGCCTATCCCTCCAGGTGAGGGAAGGGGAGCGGGAGCCTTGTTTGATACAGTTATTTGTCGTCATAATGACTGATAGGCTGATAACGGGGCTGAACCATCAAAGAAAAAAAAGAAAATGCAATGAATGAGCTAAAAGGGAGAGTGATATAGGCTACGGGGGACGAGGGCGTTGCCAAGCAACGTGTATACAATTTCACGAGAGCGAAACTAGACTGCAGTGTTTACTCCTAAATGAATGAGCGGTTGGTACTAACACAAAGTTTGCTTTGCTTCACCATCATCAGATAATAACCATTATCTGAAATAGTCATTATTTACATCAACAACACAAACACATTACCTCATCGTGATCCATACTAACTGCCGTCTATCGTTCATTCGCTTTCTGTGAGGAGTCGGACACGTAATCTTTCAGCTCCGTGAGAGAGAGTAGTTTAGCCTGGCTCCGCCCGCCCGCCTACTTCCGGCCAAATTTTATTTTCCCTTCAGTAGGTCTGGTAGCACCAGGCTAAGAGTAGTTAGCAATCAGCATTGCAATCAGGTGCGTGTGGCAGTGACTGGCATTAGTTGATGCAGTGTCAAAACCACTCTCACGGAGCCGAAAAGAGTCCTCAGACTTTCAACACACGGACATGCACTATATTGCTCCCTTCTCAGTTCACACTCACGCGCCTGGCACGCGCTAGTAAACAGCTTTGCGACAGCGGGCGTAGTAAAAATACTACCGCTTTTGTCCAAAGGGGACGCCAACGTGCCATGTTACTCGTAGTGGCTTTAATGTTGATGTAGTTGAATTCTCATTAATTCAACTACATCAAAATTAATAGTAGGAACCATTCCCTTATATGTCTTGTACATCTATCTGTCCCCTTCTCCATTTCTCCATCTCTTCACTATGCAGCCAATTGTTTTTGTCTCTCTCTCTCTCTCTCTCTCTCTCTCTCTCTCTCTCTGGTATTGTCAAGCTACAGTATAAATCTGTTTTGACAGGCGGTGATTGAGTAATTGTGCATCAAGCGCTCCGTCTGGGTGGAGAAAACATTTGTTCTCTCCAAATCAATGTTCACTGGAGAGGCGTGTGTGTGTGTGTGTGTGTGTGTGTGTGTGTGTGTGTGTGTGTGTGTGTGTGTGTGTGTGTGTGTGTGTGTGTGTGTGTGTGTGTGTGTGTGTGTGTGTGTGTGTGTGTGTGTGAACTGAACACTCTGCAGAGGCATTCCAAGCTTTATACACACACACACACTCACACATCTCTCTCTCGCTCAGTTAATAACAAGACACACAAGTTCAAGGTGGGGTCAGTGATTCTGGAGAACGCTTGTTGTCAAAATTACTTTTGGTCAAAATCAGTGAATATCTCCTCATGATCCACTACCTGTCTGTATTGTTTGTGCGGTGAACAATAATGGTGTGTAAAAAAGGGGCCAGTTTACAGAGCCTAAGCTGTGTATTAACACTGGATTTTTTTCAGCGCACTTGCAGTATGAACAGGTAGTGGATCATGAGGAGATATTCACTGATTTTGCCAAAAAAAAAAAAGATTTTGTCAACAAGCGTTCTCCAGAATCACTGACTCCACCTTTAAGATACTTTATAGGAATTCATTGCACTGATAAAACAATACAACAAATAAATGAATTCATCAACCGTCCATGTAACAGCATCCTAATACCAGTAGTCTTTTAATAATGATCTTCAATAAGCATATTAATCGTGGCTCAGTTGGTAGAGCGGGTCGGCTGATGATCAAAAGGTTGGAGGTTCGATCCCCGCCCTGCCACTTGTGTCATGGTTGTTTGGTCCTTGGGCAAGACACTTCACCCACCTTGCCTCACGTGAATGTCGATAGTTAGCCTGCTGCTATCGGTGTATGAATGTGTGTGTGAATGGTAACGTGGGAAAGGAAAACAGGTCTCCCTTGCAAAAGAGTCTTCTGTCGCAATGGGATTTACCTGTAGAAATAAAGGTTAAAAAATAAATAAATAAATAAATTGTTGTCCAATCATGTTTTTGCCAAGAATATTTTCAAAAATCAGGTCATTTTAATCTACCAAGAATTTAAAGCTGGGGTATATGATTTTGGAGAAAATAGCAGTTGAGATAGAGATTTGAATCCAAATACCTCAACCGCTCCACTTGTTCTCTTTGGTCCCTCCCGTATGGTCCCTCCCTGACACGCTCTACACCAACAAAGTTGTGCCAAAGTGAAAGGACAGTCCCAACAGCCAATAAGAACGGAGAATCGGAGCCTCGCTCTGATTGGTCAAAGTGTACATGAGCGGTGGCAATTTTTGGGGCCGGCACACAGAGGCAGGGGAGAGCAAAGTGATGAGTAGATATCAGACCACTTCACCTACATATAGCTGAACGGATAATATGACAGTTTTGCCAAATATTACAGTGAAAAAGTCATCCACCCCAGCTTTAAAGACACTGATACATGCATTCATGTCAATCTCATGTCCGTTGGATAACTGCAATGCACTTTTCTCAATAAACTTC
>OX442363.1:29223535-29231035 GCA_949357725.1 Hyperoplus immaculatus
AGACATACTTGATTTAAAGTTGAGAGGAATTGACTCACAAGTTGGGTTTCTGCGGCCATGTGTGTCCAAATGTATTTTTTTGTTTTCGTGAAAAAGTAGCAATCTCATGCTTAGTTAAAGTCGCTACGAGGAACTTTTAAATATTTCTGAAACAGTTTAACTTTTCCTCTGATGATCATAAATTACATGTAACAG
The DNA here is from genome assembly GCA_949357725.1 of Hyperoplus immaculatus. Taxonomy (NCBI): domain Eukaryota; kingdom Metazoa; phylum Chordata; class Actinopteri; order Uranoscopiformes; family Ammodytidae; genus Hyperoplus; species Hyperoplus immaculatus. Next base: position 29,223,731 of record OX442363.1, read on the forward strand.
CAAACGAGACCATCAGTGCAAATAATGCTATTTTTATATAGTTTTTTCTTAATGCCTTTGTCATGGGTATACGCTCACCCAGGAACAACAGCTTTTGTGGTAAAAACACTACTGGCTTTGGTCCAAAGGGGGCGATAAAATTAACAAAACTGAAAGTTCCTCGGAGCACCTTTAACTCAGATATTTACACACATATGTAGCAAAAGAGGCCAACTTAAAAACATTGAAATTTAAAAAGGATATCATCAGATGAAGGGAAAATGTAAGATGTTAAATCTAGCGCCCCCTTTGGACAAAAGCAGTAGTGTTTTTACTACGCCAGCTGTAGTTCCTGGGTGAGCGTATATACCCATGACAAAGGCATTAAGAAAAACTATTAAAAAAAATAGCGTTCTTTGCACTGATGGTCTCGTTTGCTGTTACATGTAATTCATGATCATTAGAGGAACAATTAGACTGTTTCAGAAATATTTAAAAGTTCCTCATAGCACCTTTTAATCACAACATTTACAAAGTCTGTAATGTTTGTTTTTATTATAAATGGCACCATTGTTTAGCTGACACCAATTTATTTCTATTTTCTTGTGGCCCATATTTGGACTTTCTTCTATATTTGACAGGAATATAATTGGTAGTTTATCCAACACACTAACAAACCCACAAATAGGACGGGGAAGAACGTGACCTCCTTTGACGAGGTGACAAAATAATGGATCTGGATTCTCAAGAACTGGTTTAATAACGATCTAATCCTTAACCCTAAAGATCCATGAGAAAGGGCTTTGGGCAAATATAATGAGGCAAATGTCTTCGAAAGCAGAAGAGTGTGTGTGTGTGTGTGTGTGTGTGTGTGTGTGTGTGTGTGTGTGTGTGTGTGTGTGTGTGCGTGTGTGTGCGTGTGTGTGTGTGTGTGTGTACGTGTGTGTGTGTGGTGGAGATAATGAGAGAGAGAAGGGGAAGAAAGGACAAAACGAGAAAGAGCAAAACGGCTCTTTATGGATTAGTGTAATCGGCTCACTGTTGCTGCTGTCAGGGAGGGAGAGAAAGGCCACACACACACACACACACACACACACACACACACACACACACACAGTTTCGAAGACAGCACAGCCACACACAGGATCACAACAGACAATATCCCTTGTTTCGTCTGAGCAGCACAGTTCAACTCAGCGCATATTTATTCAAGTTTCCAAAAACAAAAGTTGGGAAGGGTACCAAAATAAGGTTTGGTTACCAAGTCGTAAACTGCATACACTCTGACAGTCCGCTATTAGTCATTACTGAACGCATACAGAGTCAATACAAGCTTCCACACTAGCATGGCTTTTATTTTTTCGAACAGAGAACCATTTTTCTATAGGACAAACGCTTCTGTGAGACATGTCAAAATTCACATTCCCGTTTAATTTGCGTCGCGGCCGATGTGCAACTGCTGTCGGCAGTGGAAACACAAGCCAGGTCTAGGTTTACTGTTCCCAAACCGTACCAAACTGTGCTGCTTAGTGTAAACCAGAATTTAGATCTCTTGGCCCCTCTCTATCTGTCCCCCTTGCCAATTGTTTTTGAGTGTCTGTGCTTCTCTCTCTCTCCCTCTCTCTCTCTCTCTCTCTCTCTCTCTCTCTCTCTCCCTCTGTCTCTCTCTCTCTCCCTCTCTCTGTCTCTCTCTCTCTCTCTCTGTCTCTCTCTCTCCCTCTCTCCCTCTCTCTGTCTCTCTCTCTATCCCCCTCTCTCTCCCTCTCTCCCCCCTCTCTCTCTCTCTCTACCTCTCTCTCTGTCTCTCTCTCGCTCTCTCTCCCCCCCCCCTCTCTCTCTCTCTCCTTTCCAAAATAATCAGTTCATCTCAGCTGAGAAGCCAAAGGGGAAAACGACACTCCAGACTGCTTTCTTTTCTTTTCTTTTCTTCTCTCTCTCTCCCTCTCTCTCTCTCTCTCTCTGTCTCTGTCTCTGTCTCTGTCTCTCTCTCTCTCTCTCTTTCCTCCTATTCTTATACCCTCTCCTTTTTTCACCCTATGTTCTATTGTCTATTGTCTTTTCTATATACAGTATAATACATATATTTATACACACACACACACACACACAAACACACACACACACACATCCCCTCACACACACACACACACACACATCCCCTCACACACACACACACACATCCCCTCACACACACACACACACAACCCCTCACACACACACACACACATCCCCTCACACACATCCCCTCACACACACACACACACACATCCCCTCACACACACACACACACACCCCTCTATGTAGATTAGTGAAGGAGCTATAAATATTATATGAAAACCCAACTACTTTAAAATCATATTTTATTACGAACTTTTTCCAGCTCCTTCGTCCTTCCTCCTCCATCTCCCGGCATCATTTTCATTAACACAACTTATCCGCTGCAAGCATCCATCTCCATATTAACCCCCCGTATCTTCCCTTCCCACTGCCTAGGGCCTGTGTGTGTGTGTGTGTGTGTGTGTGTGTGTGTGTGTGTGTGTGTGTGTGTGTGTTTGTGTGTGTGTGTGTGTGTGTGTGTGTGTGTGTGTGTTTGTGTTTGTGTGTATGTGTGTGTTTTTGTGTGTGTGTGTGTGTGTGTGTGTGTGTGTGTGTGTGTGTGTGTGTGTGTGTGTGTGTGTGTGTGTGTGAGTAGGGTCAAAGGAGGACTTTCCAATCCACTCAGTGAAACCCAAACTCGTCTAGGGATTGTGAGGAAGCAGCTACAGGCTCCAGAGTGTCCTCACTGTAACACACACACACACACACAAACACACACACACACACACACACACACACACACACACACACACACACACTCTCCTTTAAGTCAGACAAATACTTAGCCAAGGGCGAGAGCATCAAAGAAGAGATCTTTCTCAGCTTGTGTGCTTTCCTTTCCTTCTTCCTTTCATTGCTCGACCAACACACACGCACACACACACACACGCTCTCAGAAACACACAGACACACACAGACATGCACACACACACACACATGCGCTCTCAGAAAGACACACACACACACACACACACACACACACACACACACACACTCTTCTATCCTCTCCTGCTGAGTGTGGAAAGTCTCTTCCGTTTAGAATACAGAGCCTTCAAGCCCCACATGCGCACACACACACACACAGGCACAAACACACACACACATAAACACACACACACACACACACACAGGCACAAACATACACACACACACACACACACATAAACACACACACACACGCACACACTCAGTATGGACAGGTAACGGATCGCGAGGAGATATTCACTGATTTGACTACAATCTATTTTGACAGCAAGCGTCAATAATCACTGACTCCACCTTGACGTCAGCTACTAAGTCAGCCTACTAAGTCAGCCTACTAAGTCAGCCTACTAAGTCAGCCTACTAAGTCAGCCTACTACAACCTGAAGAACATGGCAAGAATTAAAAGAATTTGGGGCGCTTCGGTGGCGTAGTGGATAGAGCGCGTACCATATTGGCTCCGGCCTTCGTTGCAGTAGTCGTGGGTTCAAATCCGACCCGTGGACCTTCACTGCAGGTCATCCCCCCCCCCTCTCTCTCTCTCTCTCTCTCTCTCTCTCTCTCTCTCTCTCTCTCTCTCTCTCTCTCTCTCTGTCTCCCCATTTCAACTCTGTACTGTCTAATAAAGCTTGAAAATGCCCCAAAAAATAAAGAATGAAAGGAATTCTGTCTGAGCAGGATTTACACAAACCTGTCGATGCATTTATCTTGAGTAGACATGACAACTCGACTGTAACGGTGTCTTCACAGGTCTGACTACGAAATCTTTCAGACACTTCGGCTGATTCAGAACACTGCTGTTGGAGTGGATAACATCACTCCAGTGCTGAGCTCTCAACACACACACACACACACACACACACACACAGACAGATAGAGACACACAAACACACACAGACAGACACACACACAGACAGAGACACAGACGGAGAGAGACACACAAACACACACACAGAAACACACACACACACACATTATGTAACATTATTTTTTTCCCTTAGAAAGGGTCTCATATATCTCCATATTTCTCCATACCTTGGACCAAGGCCTTGTCGCCGCCATTTTGGAAGTGTCATAGTTGGAATGTCATCAGGTGCATTGTTTAAAATTTAGAATTGTTCTTGTCCTTGAAGGCCACTGTAGCTTCTGTTATTATTCTAAAGGGTTGGGGTTACCCACGGAGCGTTGCATTCTAGGACTTTCTAGAACTTACTTGATGATGTCATATTACACACTGCACCTTTAAATGAAGACTTCTAACCTGTACTTTTTTCTTTGCATGTTTTTATTGTGTTTTTAATTTCTAACACTGACTTTCCCTGTTTTATGCATTTTCAATATTTGAAAATTGACTTATTAGTAATGTATCTGTATGTTTCTGTGAAGCACTTTGAAATTGTCAGTCGTCTGTTCAAGTTTTAATATTTTTCGATATAACTTTTCGGGGAGATTTTGCATTGGGATCAAGTGAAATGGCATCACCACCGCCATTGCAGGTTGATCCTCTGCTTTCATTAAGAAATAACATTAAGACTGGCTGCTTTAGTAAATAACATGAATTCACCCTTAGCTCACTGTGTAAGTAGGATCAGAGCAGATGTAGTGTGTGTGTGTGTGTGTGTGTGTGTGTGTGTGTGTGTGTGTGTGTGTGTGTGTGTGTGTGTGTGAGTGTGTGTGTGTGTGTGTGTGAGTGTGAGTGTGAGTGTGTGTGTGTGTGTCTGTGTGTGTGCGTGCGTGCGTGCGTGTGTCTAGGGGAGTAGGGTCTCTTTCCCATGGCCTCTATGGTCTTAACCAGCTTCCCCTCTGTGATCCAGATGTCCTATTAAATCACTTTCACACATTTCTCTTCTATATAATGATAAAACAACACCAATGCCCCCCCCCCATGGCAGGTGGCAGGGGAGGAGATTATTTTTTATTCACTAACAATATCTGTGTTGACTTTCTTCTCACCTTTAACAAACAAAAACATGACCGTGGAGTTCAGAAAGGCTATCATCTCTATCCACCCAAGTATCCCTGCATTCCAATCCCCATACTTCCCTACTAATTGTAGGGGAGTACAAATTGGGAAGTACGAATTGCCCCCGATAGTTAGCTTGCACCCTGCGTGGTAGCTGCTGCTGCTGCTATCGGTGTATGAATGTGTTTGTGATTGGGTGAATGTGTACAAAACAATGTAAAGCGCTTTGAGTCTGTGAAAAACCAGGGAAAAGCGCTGTATAAGTGGAGTCCATTTACCATTTACTATTCAGTATGCCAAAAAAATATTTAGGATGTCCCAATACATGCACGTCACTTGTGGTATGTTGAAAATACATAAATGCCCCAATGCAATATTCGTCTTTATTCTTGACATTTCTCGACATAATGAAAAAAAAATACCTTCCTTATCTGTTTTTTTCTCTCATGTGGCCCTAAAACTCTTCTGTACTTTAGTATGTAGTGTAGTAAAAAGAAAAAGTATGTGATTTGGAATGCAGTATGTGATTTGGAATGCAGGGTAAGATTGTAACATTGAAGAGGTTACATCCAATCCAGCTGTATTTATAAAGCACATTTAAAGGTGCAGTGTGTAATATGACATCATCAAGAAAGTTCTAGAAAGTTCTAGAATGCAACACTCCCTGGGTAACCCCAACCCTTTCGAATAATAACAGAAGCTACAGTGGCCTTCAAGGACAAGAACAATTCTACATTTTAAACAATGCACCTGATGACATTCCAACTGTGACACTTTCAAGATAGCGGCACTAGGCCTTGGTCCAAAATATGCAGAAATATGGACATATATGAGACCCTTTCTAAGGGGAAAAAAAATAATTCAAAACATTTTTTTCAGCTATTATTCACTAAATTAAATGTACTTATGGATATTGTAATTACTTTCTACAAAGTCTGCTAGGAAATAAAACCCAAAATTCTACACACTGCAGCTTTAAACAGTGAACATAAATATTCATTCAATTCAATTCAAAGTGTGTATTGTCATATGCACAATAAAAAACATGTTCTCAGTCATACAATGGAAATTCCTCCTTTGTTTTCCACAGACTGAATGCCAAGAAAGAAACATGAAAACATGCAATATAGGCCACAAGTGAAATAGATAAGTTGTTAAAGGTGTTTCATAATCCCATGTTGCGTGCGGTCATAACAGCCCTGGAAAAAATTAAATCTAACCAGTCTGGGTTTTTCTTGAATTGTTATCTCTAAATTACTTTTAACAAAAAATGTTACTGTGAATTTGGTAGAAATGTTGTCGGTAGTTTATGTTATAAAATCAAAATGTTCATTCTACTCAAACATATGCCTCTAAAGAGTCAAACGAGAGACACTGAACATTTGGAGTGGTCTCTTCATTTTTTCCGGAGAGGGTTAAATGGTCCACGCGATTGCACGACACTTGTAACAAGCTACATCTCGCTAATGCTATTATATAATATAATTACACATAGTGACATGATATGGAGTTGATAATGGCTCTGTAATGGCACTGATCAAAGTTTCATGGTCTATGGTCTTATTAATTAACTATTGTGTGTGCCAGGGGTCGGGAGAGGTGTGTGTGTGTGTGTGTGTGTGTGTGTGTGTGTGTGTGTGTGTGTGCATCCGTGGCTAGTCGGTTAAACGTTTAAACACCCACTGTCTCAAGTAGGCACCAGAAATACATGTTGATTGGTAATTAATTGCCCAGTATACGTGGAAAAGTAGAGCTTGCACTTGAACATTAAATGTGTGAGAATGCATGTGTGTGTGTGTGTGTGTGTGTGTGTGTGTGTGTGTGTGTGTGTGTGTAGGCCTGTATAAGTGTAGGTTAGGCAAAGAGAGAGAGATAAAAAGTTAATAGAGCACGAAGCAAAATGTTTTTCTTGTCTGCTAAAGGATTCTTTAAAAAAAAGATTAAGATTATTTTTATTTTATTTTATTTTATTTATTTATTTACACTGGAGAGCTCATTGGTTGGTGACCCTCGATGACATTTACATTCAACCATGAAGGTACAAACTCTGAACAGCAAGAATCACGTGAGTACATTAGCTTCAAATAAACCAAACTACAAAGTGCCACATATACAGTAAGTGCTACATGTATAGATGCAATATGTAAGTGCAATTTATTAAAAATATATATATATATATATATATATATATATATATATATATATATATTTTAACCTTTATTTATACAGGTAAATCCCATTGAGACCGAAGACTCTTTTGCAAGGGAGACCTGTTTTCCTTTCCC
>OX442363.1:29241955-29261955 GCA_949357725.1 Hyperoplus immaculatus
TGATCTGGTCGTACACCCAGTCCGATTTTCGGTTCGCTCGTGCATGCTCTATGGTCACATATCCGTATTGGTCGCAGATTTCAGTATGGCGCAGGAACGCGATTTGAGAAGCCTATCACTCCAAGTGAGGGAAGGGGATAGGGAGACCAGATCCCAATTCACCAGATGTGGGACAAAGACTACGTTTGTGCGGGACAATGCGGGACAAAGTGCCGTTTTTTTAGCAAAATAAACTCGTGTCACCACCGGTAATGCCAGAGACACGGCTTTCTATATTAAAAAAACACTATCTTTAGATCAGCGCGCAGCAGTTAAGTTAGCTACTGTTAAACAAATAGAGCATTAAGGCTGCGGCTTCACATTAAAAGCATTTCACTGGCTTCACATTAGCATTTCACTTGACAAACGTGAGTTGGCTTTTATTTTGAAGTAACAGGAAAGTAAACGCTGAAGCACTGCAGGCAGCACCTTCACAGAGCCACTGAGCCCAGCAGCCCGATACACACACACAGACAAACACACACACAGACAAACGGAGACTGCTGTCTCCTCACAGCTATCGGATGAATGCCAGATTATAAAACACGCATTTAAAAAGGGGGGCTCACTTTTAATAACAATGCGGGACAACGTCTCAATTTGCGGGACGTGTGAAAAGCAATGGAAATGCGATCTGGTCACCCTAGAAGGGGAGCTGAAACCTTGTTTGAGACAGTTAGGCTATTTGTCGTCATAATGACTGATAACGGGGCTGAACCATCAAAGAAAAAAAAGAAAATGCAATGAAGAAAAGGTAAAACGGAGAGTGATAGGCGGGCGGGAGGGCGTTGCCAAGCAACGTATACACAATTTCACGGAGAGAACCTAGACTGCAGTGTTTACTCCTAAATGAATGAGCGGTAGCCTACTAAAACAAAGTTTACTTTGCCTCACCAGCATCATCAGATGAGCATTATTCATCTGAAATAGTCATTATTTACAACAACATAAACACATTACCTCATCGTGATCCATAACTAACTGCCGTCTCTCGTTCATTCGCTTTGTGTGGGGACACATACTCGTTCAGCTCCGTGAGAGGTGACAATGGATCAACTCATTGCAATCAGGTGTAGTTGATGCTGTGTCACTAACCACTCTCACCGAGCCGAAAAGAGTCCGGTGCCCTCACACTTTCAACACACGGACACGCACTATATTGCTTCCTGATTATTTGAATCTTGAGGCCCTGCACGAGCTAGAAAACAGCTTCACGACAGCTGGCGTCGTAAAAATACTACCGCTTTTGTTCAAAGGTGTCGCCAACGTGCCGACTTACTCGTAGTGGCTTTAACAACATATGAACAAATCCTTCTGTCATAACCTTCAGAATAGTGCTGAGAATGATTATGGAAAGTTTAGTTGATATAAGTGCTTTAGAATTAGAGATTTTTGGTATTGAAAAAACTCATGTTGAGATAATGTCCGTTAAAGATGATTGTATAGGAGAAATATACAGACGCAAACAGACCAGGTTTAGTCATATAAACACCTGAATGTACATGTTGGACCTTTTGATTCAGACTAGACCCCTAATGTCATAATCATTCCTGACATTAGTGCTTCTTCCTGGGCTGCACAGGGGGACTATCATGCAGACTGTGTGTGTGTGTGTGTGTGTGTGTGTGTGTGTGTGTGTGTGTGTGTGTGTGCGTGTGTGTGTGCGTGTGTGTGTGCATCAGTGGAGGCTCCTTCATAACCTCAGGTCCGTAAACTCCTCCGGGAGCTAGTGACTCATTCTGGAGACCTTTTATATTCAGGGTGAAATGAAAAACGCTGTTTATTCATCTTTGTTTATGCGGGTAATTCAGAGATCAAAGACATTATTGAAGAATGCCACCCCTCTAAGAAATGATTAGTTTGTCAGCTAACAAAGGACCACTTATTAAAAACTAAATTCTATACACAAATCTACGAGATAAAATATCAATGACAAATCGAATTCTCTGGATAAGATAAGATAGAACTTAATTCATCCCGGAAGAAATTATTTTGCCAGGCTGGTCGAAACTTACATAAAATAAAAGCAAATAATAGGAATAGGAGGAACCAGAGACCTCATGGTTACTGGGAGGAAGAACCGGAGACCTCATAGTTACTGGGAGGAGGAACCAGAGACATCATGGTTACTGGGAGGAGGAACCAGAGACCTCATGGTTACTGGGAGGAACCAGAGACCTTGTGGTTACTGGGAGGAGGAACCAGAGACCTCATGGTTACTGGGAGGAGGAACCAGAGACCTCATGGTTACTGGGAGGAGCCAGAGACCTTGTGGTTACTGGGAGGAGGAACCAGAGACCTCATGGTTACTGGGAGGAGGAACCAGAGACCTTATGGTTACTGGGAGGAACCAGAGAGCTCATGGTTATTGGGAGGAGGAACCAGAGACCTCATGGTTACTGGGAGGAGGAACCAGAGACCTCATGGTTACTGGGAGGAGGAACCAGAAACCTGATGGTTACTGGGAGGAGGAACCAGAGACCTCATGGTTACTGGGAGGAGGAACCAGAGACCTTATGGTTACTGGGAGGAACCAGATACCTCATGGTTACTGGGAGGAGGAACCAGAGACCTCATGGTTACTGGGAGGAACCAGAGACCTCATGGTTACTGGGAGGAACCAGAGACCTCATGGTTACTGGGAGGAGGAACCAGAGACCTCATGGTTACTGGGAGGAACCAGAGACCTCATGGTTACTGGGAGGAGGAACCAGAGACCTCATGGTTACTGGGAGGAGGAACCAGAGACCTCATGGTTACTGGAAGGAGGAACCAGAGACCTCATGGTTACTGGGAGGAACCAGAGACCTCATGGTTACTGGGAGGGAGGAACCAGAGATCTCATCGTTACTGGTCGACCCCTCTTTTCCTTTAGGCCATCCTATTCGTACCAACCTGAAAGCTGCATTACTAACAGGGGTGTTATGAATAAAACAGTAACCCCATCAGGGACGTGTATGGATAGCCGCGAGCATCTCTGAGGCTTTGATAGAGAGAATGACAGAGCAGCACTTCAGGGGGAGATTTCTCCAGGGATATGAAAACGTGCCTGAGGGTGTGTGTGTGTGTGTGTGTGTGTGTGCGTGCGTGCGTGTGTGTGTGTGTGTGTGTGCGTGCGTGTGTATGTGTGTTTGTGTGTGTGCGTGTGTGTGTGTGTGTGTGGGTGGAGAGGCTGATTGAAGAATTGGGTTTTGATGGCAGAACACACAGGATTTTTTTTATGGAAGAAATAACTCAGTAGGTTCCATATTGGTTTAGTTTTATTCTGCTCCATTGAAAAAGGAAATATCTATGATAGTTTTAATCTGATTGTCAGAGGATTTACCCTGCGTTCCGAATCGCATACTCTTTCTTTTTTCTATTCTACATGCTACATCTGACAATACAAATAATTTAGTTAGGATGCAGTAGGCATACTATTGGGACATACTGTTACTCTTACTTTTACTTTTATTTCATCATAACATTGCGCCTTGATCTTGACTCTTGCTTTTATATCCGTCTCATCCCCGTTTGTTTTCATATGGAGGCTTCGTCGATGTGACGTCACTTCACATGCACACTGGATTGTGGGTCAGAATCGTCCAAATAGGATGCAGTTTTCAACACTTACAATCTCCTAAATCTGGCCACGAGAATGGGGACATCCTAAATCTTTTTTCTACCATACTAAATAGTAGAAAGTATGCGATTTGGAACGCAGGGTTAGTTTGAATAATCCCATGCATTTTACATTCAAACCACAAAGTCAAAGTCTGTATGTTTAAAAAAATGTATATATTACTTTTATCTAGAATTTTTTTAAACGCTACAGAGTGCTTTACAGAGACATATTCAAATTAATATCTACATTATATACAACACTAAAATGTTTTACAAAATCAAACGGAGGCAATATACAGCTCCGGAAAAAATGAAGAGACCAGTCTGACTTTTTCTTCAATCTTCATCTCTACATTGCTTAATGGAAATGCTCTTTAATGACAAAAGATTTATTGTGAATTTGGTAGAAGCGTTGTCAGTAGTTTACAGAATAAAATCAAAATGTTCATTCTACTCAGACATATGCCTATAAAGAGTAAAACGAGAGACACTGAACATTTGGAGTGGTCTCTTCATTTTTTCTAGAGCTGTAGGAAGAGCAAAGCAGTAGAATATACTGTATTGTGAGGGCACGGAATCTTTCAGCTCCGTGAGAATGGTGACTGATTCCCTCACTGCAATCAGGTGTGTGTGGCACTGATTGGCTAATTGAGCCCAGGTGTGAGGAGGTTATATCTGCCCTGAGACCCCCAGTGCTCTGTGCTGCTCATTCCCTGCGTTCTGAATCGCATACTTTCTACTATTTAGTTTGGTAGAAAAAAGATTTAGGATGTCCCGATTCTTGTGGCCAGATTTAGGATGGTTAGAAGTAACCGGATGTCTACTACATCCGGCCAAGATTTTTAGTGTTGAAAACAGCATCCTATTTGGGCAATTCTGACCGATGATCCAGTGCGCACTAGAAGTGACGTCACATCAACGGAGCCTCCATCTGAAAAACAAGCGGGGATGCGACGGGTATAAAAGCAAGAGGCAAGCTCAAGGCGCGATGTTATGATGAGAAAAAATAAGTAAAGGTATGTCCCAATTGTAGCATACTGCATCCTAACTAGATATTTTTTATGGTCAGATGTAGCATGTAGACTAGAAAAAATAAAGAGTATGCGATTCGGAACCCAGCCATAGTCTTGCCTTCTGAGGTAGTGAGCGGTTCTCTCGAAGTGTTCACTTGGTTAAGTTGAGTGGTTGAGTTGGTCGTTTTAGTGTGATTTCCTAAAGGAAGCCTGTGTGGCCCTTTACAGTTCTGTTGTGTTTTTGGTTTTCTCCCCTTCCCCATCATCGCAATAGAGATCTAGTGGTTTTCGCTCCACAGATAACTTTAAGACACCCCTGGGTCCACACCTGCGTCCCAAACCCCCCACTCTCCTCTCAAACATTTAAGGTGAAGTAAGCAATTTATTTATGTTAATATAAGTGTTAAATCGCTCTTTATTCATACAGTGATCACTTACATAATGTGTGCTTTTCATAAAACCTATCTCTCAGTCACCCGCTCTGCATGTAATCGGCAATTAAACTTTTCGGGGATCCCACAACCAATCAGAAGCGAGAGAGCTACAAACCGGCATCCGTCTCACTGCCGGTGCACGAGCAGAGGGACAGATGGATGAATGTTTATGCGCCTACAATGGCGGAGCAGGTAAAAATCCTTCCCAATGTCTGTTTTGATGGTTTTTATCTTGTTTTTATCACACTTATGGATCTGAGATGATGCTAGATAACTCGCTGTTTGAAGACCGCAGTGCATTAATGTGGTGACGTAGGGACGAGCGAGGGGACTGCTAACTGCAGTAACTGACAGGAAGTTAGCTTAAAGAACCATTCCGCTTACTGAACCTTTTAAATACAATATTTCAGTAAAAGCAAGACAAGAGACTGAGCAACATTTGTTATACTATTTTATATAATTAAAGAATACAGATAGTCTGTGTTTTTCTCACCACCCCCTCCCTGCATTAGAACAAATTGCCCAAAGAATACAGTGTGTCAGTTTATCATCCTTAAACACCATTGACATATAATTAACACACACGCATACACACACACACACACACACACACACACACACCATGGTGAGGTCACAGCACGTCCACTTCCACTGCCATAATGTCACAACAGCAGCAGGAGGTCAAACCATCCACTACACCACTGTGTTAGAAAGGTTACATAATAAAGGTTCTATATAACACCATTGAGCATACTGTATCTTGTCACATGCTTTCGCTTCTCTCTGTGTGTGTGTGTGTGTGTGTGTGTGTGTGTGTGTGTGTGTGTGTGTGTGTGCCTATGTGCAGAAAGTGGTCTGCTGTGAAGAAGACTCAGCCTCTATGGGGGGGGGGCTCTAACCACTAGACCATAGGCGCCCCTTAGTGTACATAATTGATATTATTTTTAGAATAAATACATATACAGTATATATACGTATATTTTGTTAAATTTCCATCTTGTTAAAAAATAGCCTAAAATCAGTGATATTCTAAATACTATGGCATCACTTACAGTATTTCACTGAGACTGAGGTGACCTTTTACTTAACCACAAATATCGAAGTCCTGAAGGTATAGCTTCTAAAACTGGAACTAAATCAATAGCAGCTGCCGTGGCCAATGAAATATGTGTGTTTTTTAGTGCAGGTGAAATAAGACCTTCAAGCCATAGAGTTCAGTTCGGTTAATTACACACACACACTTACACTGACACACACACACTTACACTGACACTGACACACACACACACACACACACACACACACTTACACTGACACACACACAAACACACACACACACACACACACGCAACGAGGGGCCATCTCATTAGAAAAACACATCAATATTTAGTCTTTAGAAGTCGATAACAGTAATTAAAATACTTAGACTGAGTGTTTTTGTTATAGAAGGAAAGTTCTTTACATTTCAAACAGGTGCTGAGGGAAGCAGGTGACATATTTAAAAATAAATATATATTTCAAAGAACACACAGGTGACTGTGACACAATTATTGATTTAAGATTTTACATGATATTGTGGCGGACTCTAAATGTATTTAAAGGTGCAGTGTGTAATATGACATCATCATGAACGTTCTACAAAGTTCTAGAATGCAACGCTCCCTGGGTAACCCCACCCCTTTAGAATAATAACAGAAGCTACAGTGGCCTTCAAGGACAAGAACAATTCTTAATTTTAAACAATGCACTTGATGACATTCCAACTATGACACTTTCAAGATGGCGGCACAAGGCCTTGGTCCAAAATATGCAGAAATATGGACATATGTGAGACCCTTTCTAAGGGAAAAATAAATTATTCAAAAACTATTTTTTCAGCTATTATGCACTAAATTAAATGTACTTATGGATATTATAATTACTTTCTACAAAATCTGCTAGGAAATAAAACCCAAAATTCTACACACTGCAGGTTTAAGACGATTCATGAATGACATGTTTTGCTCCCTTTTACAGAGCATATAACGGAGAAGTAATGTAGTACTCCCAAATGTACAACAGAACACTTAATACAATGATTATTGCGTTTCAAATTACATTTATTAAACTGGTTTCTTTTACAGATAAAATTAAGATATTTTTTGGGCATTTTTTATATGCTTTATTGATAGTGAAGAGACAGAGGTGAAATGGGGCAGAGAGGGGAGTGACATGCAGAGAACGACCGCGGGCGCCGGGCGGGAATCGAACCCGGGTCTGCTGCTGGGCCCGGCCCGGGGGGGGGGGGGGGGGACGCCCTACCAACTGAGCTAAGGGCGCCCCAGGAAGCACATTTCTTAAAAGTAAATATAAAAAAATTACCAGAATTCCCAGCATATTACTTTTTTTAATCATGAAAGTATCAATAGAGTATATATTAACCTAGCATTGATTATATTTTCTTAACTGCAAGCGGAAGAGCAGAAGGCCTATTTTAGCTTCACTTACATTCACCCTCTTCCTTTATTTGCATTGTTAATATCACACTTAGCAGGAAAAAAATATTCTTTGGCTTTGACCAATAACATTTCGCCCGAACAATGACATGAAATATCAGTGGATCTGAATTTACAGTTTGCCCCAGCAGGGAGCAAAAGCATACATTTATATACAGCGCCGGAAAATATTAAGAGACCAGTCTGTAGGTTTCTTAAATCTTCATCTCTACATTACGTAATGTAAACGCTCCTAATGACAAAAAAATTATTGGGATTTGGTAGAAATGTTGTCAGTGGTTTATATTATAAAACCAAAATGTTCATTCTATTCAAACATATGCCTATAAATAGTAAAACGAGAGACACTGAACATTTGGAGTGGTCTCTTCATTTTTTCCAGAGCTGTAGACATATATTTTTAAAGACATTTTTTCTGTGTTTTAACCTTTATTTGACAGTAGAAAGCAGATAGCACAGAGTGGAAATGGAGAGAGAGAGAGAGAGAGAGAGAGAGAGAGAGATGACATGCAGTAAATAGAGCTTCCCATATTTATATATAGTTACAATAAGTACAGTATATGTTCTGCCTGTTGAGATAAGTCTTTTCTTGTTTTTTTAAAGATATTTTTTGGCATTTTCAAGCTTTATTAGATAGTACAGAGTTGAAATGGGAAGACAGAGAGAGAGAGGGGAATGTCGAATTTGAACCCGCGACCACTGCAACAAAGGCCGGAGCCAATATGGTAAGCACTCTATCCACTACACCACCAGAGCGCCCAAAATATGTTTTTTTTGCCAGTTTAGATTTCACACAGAAGTTATACATTCAGTGGTGCTGGTGAGACAGATGCCACAGTCACATCTGAACAAAGAGAAGGCCTATTTTAGCCTCACTTTCTTTTACCGCGTTCCTTTTGGCATTGGTTGGTTATATCATACTTAGCAGAAAAACATGATTATTTAGCTTTATCCAGTAACATTTCACTCAAACAATCGATTTCCAACTTTCCCCAACAGTCAATGCAAGCAAAAGCATAGCGTATATATTTATATATTTCGCTTTTTGTATATATATTTATTTTTTTAAGTATATGTTATGCCTGTTAAAGGTGCTCCGAGGAACTTTCATTTTGTGTTAATTCTAGCGCCCCCCTTTGGACAAAAGCGGTAGTGTTTTTACTACGCCAGCTGTTGTTCCTGGGTGAGCGTATACCCATGACAAAGGCATTAAGAAAAACTATATAAAAATAGCATTCTTTGCACTGATGGTCTCGTTTGCTGTTAGGTGTAATTAATGATCATCAGAGGAAAAAATAGACTTTTTCAGAAATATTTGAAACTTCCTCGTAGCGACTTTAAAAGTCAACATAAGTATTTTTTTAAAGTAGATTTTTGCCAGTTTAGATTTCACACAGAAGTTATACACTCAGTGGTGCTGGTGAGACAGACGCCACAGTCACATCTGAGGGCCACAGGGTAGGTGTAGGACGGGTCCACGGTCGGGAGGCAGTTGGGCAGTTTAACAGTCACCAGACGGGTTTCGTTGTAGGTACAAACCCTCTGGTAGGACTCTATGAAGGGAGGGTCCAGGACTGGCTTCTGGAAATACAAAAACAGACAAAAAAAAAAAATTCTAACTATCTTATAATATTATATTATTTACCAATCTAACAGACTTTCAAGTCATAGTAGTATAAATAAAAGGTCTGAAAATGAAGATTATTTGGAGGTGTATTGTGTCTGTATATTTCTCCTATACAGCCATCGTTAACGGACATTTCAACTTAGTTTTTTTCGGGAAGATTTTGTGTATGGATTGTGTATGGATCGATAGGTTACTTTTCCTACTGAACCGCCCCACAATGCACTGCCTCTTTTAAAACAACACAGAAGTTTTTTTTTTAATTCTTTATTGCTTCTGTATTCTTCAGTGTAAACGGTCCGACGAACCTCGCATACACAATCGATTGTTACGTAGACAGTATGTAGTATATCAGTGATTCTTGAGAACCGGGACAAAAGGCCGTCTTATGTAACTGCTGTTATCTCCAAAAATAAAAATATTTAAAATTGTAGATGTTATTAGGGATTAAGAATAGAATGTCCGGAGCACAATTATCCCCTTAAATTTAATTTAATCATTTTTATGTCAAATATATGACACTTGTTATCTTTTCACGACGCCAAAACAGTGTGTCCACAGAGAGGGTTTCAATCTTTCATATGCAATAAAACCTGATAAAAATGTACTTTAACGGGGCGCTCCGGTGGTGGAGTGGATAGAGTGCGTACCATATTGGCTCCGGCCTTCGTTGCAGTGGTCGCGGTTTTGAATCCGACCCATGGACCTTTACTGCAGGTCATCCCCCCCACCCCCCCCCCCCCCCCCCTCTCTCTCTCTCTCTCTCTGTCTCCCCATTTCAACTCTGTACTATCCAATAAAAAAAGCTTGAAAATGCCAAAAAAATAATCTTAAAAAAAAAAAATAATTACTTTAATAATTAAAAAGTGCTTTTTTCATCAAAAGCAACACTAAATAATTTCTCATATCAATAAAAACAGTTTTTCTTCAACACATTCATGTTTTATATGGTTTCAAAGTGGGGGGACACTTTTTGTCAATCCATTAAAATGTAATAAAATCAGCCAAAATAAGGGGCAGCTGTCACCGTGAAGGACCTCTTGTCACATTCTACCTCTGCAGAGTAACATCAGAGTCAGACAGGCTCTGATAAGTGTTGTAGTTTTAGAATATTTTACATTACAAATCTTGAAAGTCCTGCATCACAACCATGATACGTCAACACCGACTTACTTAGTTATTTGAAATTTTTTGATCATTTTATTTTCTTGAAGTAGTTCATACTAGCACCTATCATCAACAGAAAAACCAAACTGCTACTAGAAAAACTTTATTTGTTCTGTTTAAGAAACGTGAAATATGTCAACACCGTCAGATGTCAAAAACATGTATATTCATATACATTTTGAAAATATTTTTTGTGGCCTCTATCAGTTTTGGTGAATATTTGTGATCACTATACATCTCATGAGTCTAGCATAAAATAAGGGAACATTTATTAGTTTTTTTTTGGTGTCTGACGGTGTTGACACAAAATAAGGAATGGCAAGCTAAAAAGCCCATTTTGCTAAAAAGGACAAAAGCTGGGAGGTTGTGTCAAAGCTTAGCTCAGTAGCTTAGTATTATGTTGGATACATACATGTAATTTAATTTGCCTAAACATAGGGTTTGTATTTTTCAACATTGCACCCTGTTTTGTCCCACTTCTCAAGAATCACTGATAAACATGTTGAGTATGGAGGAGGGAGGACTTTAGTAGGGCTTTAACAACACAGCCTGTATCACAAAACAAAGCCATGGCCTTCTACAAAGGGTAATAATAAAGAGTGAATCATGAGCTTCCTAATGCCGACAGTATTGTCACCAAATAGGCTACTATAGATCGAAATAAAATGTCATATTCCACTGCATTTTTTTGTAATCAGCATCCTGCGATTCATAGAAAAAATGCAATTGTCTCTGTCTTTTATGCTCTTGAGGCATTGTTAGAGAAACCGCTGCTGTCACTTCAATCTCTGCGTTCCCTTCTTGCAGATAGTTAACTCGATTTCAGAGCACGCTGCTCCAAAAACCGCCTTCTGTTCTCCTGCATTCCTCTGCCCACTCATCACTGTGGGACAATATTAGATCCCTCAATCTCTATTCTCATATCTGTCTGTCTGGCTGTCTATCTATCCATCCATCCATCCATCCCTCCCTCCCTCCCTCCCCTCCCTCTCTCTCTCTCTCTCTATCCATCCATCCATCCATCCATCCATCTCTCTCTCTCTCTCTCTCTCTCTCTCTCTCTCTATCTATCCATCCATCCATCCCTCTATCTATCTATCTATCTATCCAAACTGTTCCCATATTTTGTCCAATTATCTACTGTAGCTAACAGCTGAATTCCAGCCTGCATCCACAGCTGACCTTGCATTGACCTCCCTTCTCCCATCTCTCCATCTCTCTATCTCTCTATCTACAGTATTTGTTCATTTCCCTTCCTTTGTGTAAACTTGTCAGTTTCGCTTAAATCACCTCTTGATATAAGGCGAGACACCATAGGCAAAAAAAAAAATATATTTTCAAGCACTGGTCAATTTTGATTTTTGTCTATTCATTCTACTCAAACATATGCATTTAAATAGTTAAACGAGAGACACTGAACATTTGGACTGGTCTCTTAATTTTTTTCTAGAGCGGTGTATCACATACTCACTATTCTCTCCCCTCCTCACTGCACGTACAGTACATTCAAGTAGTTTTGTCACCTCCCATGTCTCACAGCGCCCCCAGCAGGCGTCTGTGGTGATGTGCAGCCCTCCACAGCCCAGCTTTTTGTCTATTTTGCTTTCATAACATTTCTTCTTTCATACTAGTATAAACCAAAAGGTGCAACATGTACATCAAGGTGTTTATTTTACTAAACTTATCCAAAATTAATCTATTGTAATTTTTTTTTAAATTTTTTTTAGTACCTTAATATAGTATTTTTTTAAATTTATATAACAATATATTGCCATATTTTCATATTTGTTCAAACATTTCTGAGAAAAATTCAATGGGATTTACCTGTATTAATAAAGGTTAAAAAAAATAAACTAAACCTTCTGTCATCAACAATACAGTGACCAGTTATAAAGAGGGCCTGTCTATTTTAAATGCTCTGTTGAAGGCTTTCAGCGTTACATCTAATGAGATAAGATCCTAAAAAATATAATATTAAATGACAAAAAAAAGTAGCTCTCTCACCTCCCATGTCTCGCAGCGCCCCCAGCAGGCGTCGGTGGTGATGTGCAGCCCTCCCACAGCCCGGCTTACAGGCCAGGAAGGTAAACTGTTTTTGTCTATTTAGCTTTCATAGCATTTCTTCTATTATACTAGTTTAAATCAAAGGTCCAACATGTATCGAGGTGTTTATTTGACTGAACTTGCCCAACATTATTGTTCGAGAAAACATGCTTAAAAAGAGTTTTTTTAGTACCTTTACATAGTAATTCACATAACAAGATATAAAAAATAAATAAAAAAAAATCTCCCAAAAAAAAAATTCTTCCACAAAAAAATAAATAAAATAAAAATCTTCGTCTTAATTTGTTTCCTTCCCTGTGGCCCAATAGAGCTGTTAAGCGGAAGTTGCTTACTTCCGGGGCATGGGACCTATCGGCTCGAAAAATTACAACGGTAGTCAATGGAAAGAAATGTATTATTTTCTGGTCCCAGTCATGAAATGCCTTCGATTACACATATGTTTTGTATGGATTTAGATGGTATTTTTTCGTGCAAAGAATGGAACAATTTAGCGAGTAGAAGCTGGATACGGTCAGGTTTTGTGCAGAGCGCTTTTGTGGACTACAGCTCTTCGCTGCTCTTGACACTTATGATATACGTCACCACCACTGGCACCTGCTTAGCTCAGAAACATGGCTGTGTCTTTATTGCACTTTACCGCCTTCTTTCAATGACAAGACAAAAGTCTTCAGCGTGGCGAAAATCACTACACAAGTGGACATGTGGAGTTTCAATTTCTCGAGTGGGGAGATTGTTGGCGTTGTCCACGCCAGCCATTAGCATTAGCATTAGCACTGTCAGTCGAGAAGTGGAGGGAATGTGTTGAGGTGACGTCACAGAGGCGACAAGACTTGTAGTTGTTCTCGTAACATTTTTTCAAAAGCCGTTAGACGAATAATCATACAACATACCGTCAAACTCTTCACATGAAAAATGATCATTTAGACCCATACAAAACATATATGTAATCCAAGGCATTTAATGACTGGGACCAGAAAATAGTAGATTACTTTCCATAGACTCCCATTCATTTTTTTTCAGCCGATAGGTCCCATGCCCCGTAATTCCGCCACTTCCGCTTAACAGCTCTATACGTTTCTGTGGATTGACCTGTATAAATAACAAGGTTAAATTAAAAGGTATAGTTCTCTCACCTCCCATGTCTCACAGCGCCCCCAGCAGGCGTCTGTGGTGATGTGCAGCCCTCCACAGCCCGGCTTACGGGCCAGGAAGGTGAACTCTCTCACAGCACAACCTATGAAGCGCCGCAGATTCACCGCAGACACACCGTGGACTGAGCCCGACTGGAGGGAGAGCCACAGGATATACCAGACCAGGACCAGGCCAGGCACGCTATGGGGGAAAAGCAGAGGTTTTATATGTGTTTTTAATATATTTAGTGCAGTTTTTATCACTGTTTTCACAACACAAACACACAAACAAACACCTGCACCGTCACAACATACAAAAAAATAACAAACTAAAAAATCATCTAGAAAAAATAAACAGGAATAAAATAAAAAATTTGATTACCAAAAAAGGCAAATCTATCCCCATTTTATTTGTGTTTTTTATATTTATTTTAGCTTATTAAGATCATTTGTTGGTGTTTTTTTGCTTTATTAGACAGTTTGGAGATCCAGAGCAGAAACCAGCACCGAACCACTCCAGGCACGCTAAGGCTGAGAAGCACACAACCGGTATTGTTTTTCTCCTTATTTTACCAGAATCAGATTTTGTTTCAGTCTTGGCCAAACTAGGGTTAGCTCATTCTGCCCACCTAGGGTTACAGCTCTTACTTTTGGCTAAACTAGGGTTAGGGTTAGAGAGCTAGGGTTAGGGTTTGCTCATGAGGTGAGTCAAAATGTGGCTACCATAACCCAGGAAGCATGCTAACCACAACCCTAGCTCTGCAACTATTTCTTAATCAGCTAACCCTAACCCTAGTTTAACCAAAAGTGAGACAGCCTTAACCCTTGGTGGACAAAGAGAGCTAACCCTAACCCTGACCATACAATCACATTTTGATAAAAGGCAACTGTCTGTCTGCACTAGATTTTTAAGTTTTGAGACCATCTAAAATGCTAAAGTTATATGAAAAACTGCCTTTATTTGATCCAGAGGAGATCAGTTGAGATAACGTATCATGCATAATGTACAAGAGTAATGAAAATGTATCAATATATGTGTGAAATGTGTCATGTGTTTAAGTTTGGAGATCTACATACTAAGCATTTCAAACACAAACAGTTGTGCAGACTGATTCTCTGTCATACAGATAACCAACAAAAACTTTCTGAAAAAAATAATCAAGTTAGCAAAACTTTTACTTTTTTAGAATTCTTAGCATGTAGAACTCAACTTGAAGTTACATAACATATACCTTCAAACTTCAAACTTTTACTTTTAGCCTCAAAATCAAAAAATCAAGAGTAGACAGTTACTCTGAAAAGTTTTTTTTAAACATTTTACAGTAGGCTATGTTTATTAGCAAGCACTCCATATAACCAAGAATTTTACACTGAACAAAATACCCTTGAAAATTCCAAGTGTAGATTCTGAATTCACTCACCATTTCCACTTATTTCTTTGCCAGTTCATCTCAGTTGCTTCCCGGCAGCCAAATACTCGTTCAAATGTATTGAATTTTAAATGCGCATTAAAATACCAATACAATGGCAAGCTAAAGTGAACACAGCAATTATTCCAACTATAGCAGCACACAGGCTATAAGAACCAGCTCTTAAGATATATTTTGGCGTGCGGACATCAAACGCAAACCCCAGTACTTATCCGTGTGTGCTACCATCTACTAATGCATCTGACAGTGTAGGCTAAAACGGGGGCTTTTTTATTAGCTTTTCTCCTGTCAATCATATGCTGTTGAAGTGCTACCCTTAGACTATTTGTGTGTGTGTGTTTGTGTGTGTGTGTGTGTGTGTGTGTGTGTGTGTGTGTGTGTGTGCCCCTCCCAACCCCCCGGAGGCCTATATTCTACCTGTCATTACCACCAACTTATCCCCACTACATTAGCTTGATTAGGGAAAGAGGCTAAGCTTTTGTTCATAGCTATCCAAACGGAAGGAGTTGCAAGAGCACACTCACAAACACAGAGCCTACCTGTGTCTGCTCGCACTCATCCATACTGCAATTAACTGGCTCCACACACAGAAGGACACAGACAGACAGAGACAGACACAGAGACAGACAGACAGACACACACACACACACACACACACACACACACACACACACACACACACACACACACACACACACACACACACACACACACACACACACACACACACACACACACACACACACACACAGGCTCCTGTTCTCACATGTCAAACTGTAATTACTTTAACCATGAGAAGTTTGGGTTATTATGCCATTTTGGAATTGGATTTTATTTTTTTTATGTTTTTTTTTTTTTTTACTTAAGAATATTAGAAAATAACTACTTTGGGCAAATTAGCATGATTATACATTGTTCCAATTAAGTTATTGAGCTTTTGGATACGTATATATTTTCCGAAACAAATAGAGAAAGAAAATGTACAGAGAATAGTTATGGAAAGTTTAGTTGATGTAAGTGCTTTAGAAGTTGAGATTTATGGTTCATTATATTATTGACAAAAAACTATGTTGAGATAATGTCCATTAAAGATGGTTGTATAGGAGAAATATACAGACGCAAACAGACAAGGTTTAGTCAAATAAACACCTGAATGTACATGTTGGACCTTTTGATTTATACTAGTATGAAAGAAGACATGTTATGGGAACAAAATAGATAAAAATCTCAAAATTGACCAGTCCTTTGAAAAAAAAAAAAAAAAGGTTTTTGCATGCAGTGCAAACCGGTCCTATATATGGGGGCGCTCATGGCACAGTGGGTAAGAGCTGCCCCCCTCCCCCCCACCCCTCCCGGGGCCCAGGCCCTGCAGCAGACCCAGGTTTGAATCCCACCCGGGTCACTTCTCTGCATGTCTTCCCCTCTCTGCCCCATTTCAACTCTCTCTACAAATCTGTCTATAAAAAGCAAAAATGCCCCCAAAAAAACTGTCCTATATAGGCCGAGTCTTATTCCACAGACTGAAATAAAAGAAAAAAGTTATTTTGGTCATAAAGAGACTTTGACTCACTTTTCATTATGTTTTTTGTTATGTTGTTGTTGCTAGTGACACACAAAGAGAGAAAGCTTTCTAATATCTAATTCTGTGTCTTAGAGGCTTTAGCGCGTAGGATAACTCACTTAAGACTGAACGGATGCACGTCGTAAGGATGCGTCAGCGCTCACAGGAGACAATGACATGACATAGGAGACGTTTCCAAGTGAAAGAATTGATTTGGGTGAGTCAGAGCACGCCATCAAGAAAATTACCACCGTCAGAAACAGCCCCTGAAGGCATCGTGTGGAGCCAGCAGAAAAATTAAGGAAATTAAAAAAAAATCTTTAAAAAGTAAAGTTGTTGTTGTTGGTGAGCTCCGGTTATCGGCTCAGGCCTTCGTTGCAGTGGTCGCGGGTTCAAATCCGATCTGTGGACCTTTACTGCATGTCATCCCTCTCTCTCTCTCTCTCTCTCTCTCTCTCTCTCTCTCTCTCTCTCTCTCTCTCTCTGTCTCCCCATTTCAACTCTGTACTATCTAATAAAGCTTGAAAATGTCCTCTCCACTTTAAGAGAGATTTACCCATCTTTCTGGAGGCTATTATAGAACAATGTGCAGGGTGTGGAGTAACACTAAAGCATGTAATAGGATAACACTGGTGATTACAGTGAGTTTCATTCTAAGCCAGCGCAAAGGGAGTAAGGATGGATTTCCACAAAACAAATTTTAGCTCAAATTTTTTGCCATACTATTTTAATTTGTTTATTTTTAAAGATTATTTTTTTTGGCATTTTTAAGCTTTATTGGATAGTGCAGAGGGTAGAGAGAGAGAGAGAGAGTGAGAGAGAGAGAGAGAGAGTGAGAGAGAGAGAGAGAGAGAGAGAGAGTGAGAGAGAGAGAGAGAGAGGGGGGGGGGGGGGGGGGGTGACCTGCAGTAAAGGTCCACTGCGACCACTGCAACGAAGGCCTGACCCAATATGGTACGCGTTTCATAGACTACGCCACTCTTTTAATTCTTATGGGGGAATGAGTCTGCCTTAAACCATCCATACTATTTATGAAAATTTCAGATCATCAGCAGATGAAGTTTGCTCAGGGACTGTCATTCAAGCACTTTCAGGTCTTACCTTGTTTACCTAAAAGCATTCAATGGCCTTGATGTGATAATAATGAACATGATGAAAGATTGTGATATGGTTTGATACGGTCTAAAAGCCTCAGAACTTGCAGATAAGTTTGATTGTTTTTTTAAAAAGTCAGTTCAACTTCAAATCAACGTGGACAATAACTGTTAAAATGACCGAGAATATAAGAAAGTTTAAACATGAAAAATGAGTGAGAATATATCTGTAAAAGTTCTACAATTAGGAATTATCTTGAGAGGAAGTCTGTAGGGGTGACCTGCAGGCTGATAGCCAACCATCGGGACCAGTTTAGGGTTTGGTGTCCAGTCTTGCCAAGTTCTACTTTAAACCTGGGAAAATGAATGAAAAAACCCACTGCTACTGAGGTGTCCTCAGGCAAAGTACATCACCTCCGAACTGCCCCAGTTGAGCTGCTAAGAGACCATCAGTAGAATATGTTAATGAAACATTATGTTAAGAAACTAAAGATCTTGAAACTCCTCATTTAAACAGAGAACTCCAGTTAGTTTTGCCTTCAGACTTCACCCACCTCCCAGTCAGTTACATGATGCTGTACTGACCTCTAGTGCTCACATGTGGTATTGACACTTACCAAGACCGACGAGGCTGTGATAATGTGAGACGTAAACAGTGTTATAAATTGTAGTAGTTTAGTTCAGCTTTGGTGTCTTTTTGACTTAATAATAATGTTATGTCATATGTCATTACTGTGCTCCTAAACTGATTATTATTATTATTATTATTATTTTTTTGCTGGAACATCTGATCTTGTTTAAAAAAAAACTCATATAGATGGCTAATTGTGGCCAAATAAACATGTGCAAAATAGCAAAGCTGATTTCCTCAACTGCAGACCCCAGCCTGTGTGTGACTCTTGACCTCCTACTCACCTCCTCAGCAGTCTGGGTTCACCGTGTGTGTGTGTGTGTGTGTGTGTGTGTGTGTGTGTGTGTGTGTGTGGGTTCCAGTCTATTTTAACTTGCTTTGTGGTTCCTCTCCAGCACAGTAACAACATAAAAACATGGCTGCCTGTCAGTATGAAACACACAAAGTTGTTTTGTAGTTGGGTTACGAAAACAAAGTCACACGAAAAATTAACAATAACATTATTTACGGGGTTATTTGTTCCTCGGTTCAATTCT
This sequence comes from Hyperoplus immaculatus, assembly GCA_949357725.1. Taxonomy (NCBI): domain Eukaryota; kingdom Metazoa; phylum Chordata; class Actinopteri; order Uranoscopiformes; family Ammodytidae; genus Hyperoplus; species Hyperoplus immaculatus. The sequence goes on from OX442363.1 coordinate 29,260,777, forward strand.
CTGTTAACACACATAACGTCCACTTTAAAAAAGGATTAGTGTTATCAGGGACTCAATTTCACGATGCCTCTAAGTTCTCATCCATGCCATGTTCCTTGAGCGTGCATATTTCCAACACATCAACGTTGAAGTACAAGTTGTTGTGTCTCAGTTGCTAGGAAACTCAAATCTTGACGACAGGAAGAGTGACTGAACTTATTTAACATGGTAAGCAGCAGGGCCGAGTTTCACCAGGCAGAGATGGAAGAAGTTAGTATGGAGCTCACAGCCCCCCATACGGCCTATTTTTGATATATGGTGCCTATTTAAAATATAGATCAGAGGAACGTAGGACCCTCTCATTACCTGCTATATGGGGAAGACCCTCTACGAGTCAGTGGGGATTAAAAGGATATATATAATTTGATATTTTTGACCACCTATGTATGGCCGAGGCTAACCCAGGACTTTCCAATCACTTTTCTTGTCACTTTGACAACTTATTATATCCTATATCATTGCAGAATTTTTTTAATATATTGCCATAATTATTTTACTTTCTGATGGAAAAAAAAATTGTCGACTTTCCCGTTTAGAAAGTTTTCAAAGTGTGCATCCTTCTAACTGCCGTACACTTAGCGTTTTTACTTGAAGCTATAATGCGTAACTTCTGTCAGCCCCCCCCGTGAGGAATTCTGAGTAATTACAACAACACTGTCGGTGCATCTACATGAGGTAAAGCCTTCAGTGATGGCACATGGATTTTTTACCTTCTGCTGTACGTCCAGGTTTTTTCTTAGCAGTAGAATCAACAACTGAAACATTTCTTGGGCTCTTCTTGGGGATTTTTCTGAGCTCCTGCACCAGTGTCTGGGGAGGGGGGACACCAGTTTGTAAATGCTGCCATACTGAGAAATACAGAGAGAGTTTTGTGGAGCTGATAGGCTTAATCAACTACTTTGTGTCAACTCGTTTGACAACGGCTTGAATGTAACCGCCAGTCATTTATCTGAAAAAGTTACGCACTATAGCTTTAATATGCTCCCTTCTGTATCAAACTTTATGAATGAACCAGTCTGACTCGGGTTGCCAGGTTTGATGTTATTGAGCTGACATTAAACTTCAGGTTAAATTACTTGCACGTGTTGCTGCCATAGACCTTTAACCCAGGTGAGTTCAAACTCTCATAGAGAAGGCTCC